>JAPVLO010000045.1:11697500-12297500 GCA_027257055.1 Cephalopachus bancanus
GTGGTCCGAGAAGGTGTTTGGTAGAATTTCGGTCCTTTTAAATTTGCTTATACTTGATTTATGGCCGAGTATGTGGTTGATCTTAGAATATGTTCCATGTGGTGATGAGTAAAATGTGTATTCTGTGGTCTTTGGATGGAGTGTTCTGTAAGTATCAATTAAGTCCATTTGGTCCAAGGTCACATTGAGGTTCCGGATCTCCTTGCTGATTTTTTGTCCTGATGATCTGTCTAGGGTTGTAAGTGGGGTATTAAAGTCCCCAGTTATGATAGTAGTAGAGTAAATATCTTTCTTTAGTTTTCCAAGAAGTTGCTTTATGAAGGTTGGTGCACCTATGTTGGGTGCATATATGCTTAGGATAGATATTTCTTGTTGATGGATTGAACCTTTTATCATTATGTAGTGACCTTCTGTATCTTTTTTGATTTTTAATAGTTTGAAGGATATTTTGTCTGAAATTAAGATGGCTACTCCTCCTTTCTTTTGTATTCCGTTCGCCTGAAAGATTGTTTCCCATCCTCTTACCTTGAGTCTGTAGGTGTCCTTTCTAGTGAGGTGAGTCTCTTGAAGGCAATAGATTGTTGCCTGATGATATTTTATCCATTTTCCCAATCTATGTCTTTTCAGTGGTGCATTTAGTCCGTTCACATTTAGGCTAATAATTGAAATGCAAGAGTTGATCCCTGTCATAAGGTTCTTACAGAGTTGTTACTGTTTATTTGTTGTCTTTCTTTGGGTTTTGGAGTTGGTTCAGGTGTGTTTTTAATCTTTTGCCTGTACTCTTGTGAAGAATGCTGATGTTCTTTTTTCTTTTTCTTCTGTGTTCAGTACTTTCTTGAGTGTTTCTTGTAGCGGTGGTCTGGTGGCAGCGTAGGTTCTTAGGGATTGGATGTCTGGAAAAGATTTTAATTCTCCCTCACTAATGAAGCTTAGTTTAGCTGGGTAGGTTATTCTTGGTTTAAATTGTTTCTCTTTTAGTACTTTGAAGATAGGGCTCCAGGCTCTCCTGGCCTGAAGGGTTTCTGTGGATAAATCTGCTGCTATTCGGATTGGTTTTCCCTGGTAGGTAGTCTGGCCTTTTTCTCTTGCTGCCTTTAGGATTTTTCCTTTCATAGCTACTTTGTTTAGGCGAATTATTATGTGTCTGGGGGTTGGTCTTCTCGTTTGTTGTCTTGCAGGGGTTCTCTGAATCTCTTGTGTTTGAATTTTTTCATCTTTACTGAGATGAGGGAAGTTTTCTTGAATGATTTCATGGAATGTTTGTTCCAGTGTGGCTTCTGTTTCTCTTTCTGCCTCAGGAAGCCCAATTATTCTCAGGTTTGGTCTCTTGAAGTGATCATTCATCTCTTGCAGGTTTTGTTCTGTCTTTTTGAGCTTCTTTTCTATGCTTTTGACAGTTTGGGTTAGTTCTGTGTTTTGGTCTTCGAGCTCTGAGATTCTTTCTTCTGCTTGGCTGATTCTGCTTTCCATGCTTATTAGTCTGTTGTTCATTTCCATCACAGTATTCTTTACTGCTGTCATTTCGGACAACAGCTCCTTCCTATTTTCCTCTTGTCTCTCCTCAATTTTTTTAATTCTCTCCATTAATGTTTTGATGTCTGGGTTTGTTGCATGTAGCCAGTCATTCTGGGGACTCTTCATTGTCTGAGTTCCAGAATCTGTTTTCTCATTGTCTGATCTCCCAGGGGTCTGTGTAAGACCTATATTCTTCTTTTGGTTTTTCTTCATTTGTGCGGTTTTTCCACTTCCCTACTTCTTCCTTCCCTCCACGTCACCGTCTTCTTTAATTTTGTTTTTCAGGGGTAAAGGGACTGGTTTTACTTCTGTTCATTCAATCTCCCATTCTTTATGTATGTCGTCTTATTTTGTTCAATTTTGAAGTTGCACTGTAGGTTGGAGGTGGTCCTTTTTGCAGTTTTGAGATGTATTTAAGGGGAGAGTTGTGATTCAAAATCTGTCTGCAGGTCCTGGTGTTCGCTGACAGGCGTGTGGATAATGTGGAACCCACTTCCCACTGCCCTGGAGTCTGTCTGTGCAGTGGGGCTGTAGGTTTACTCCCTGAAATAAAATGTGGTTAGCAGGGGGGAGAGAATGGAGCAGATAGTGGGTTGAAGAGGGGAGTGGAGAGATAGAGAAGTAAGGGAGGAAACTAACGAGTGTGCCAACAAATAGAGAGAGAGGTCTATACTGAAACAGCTAAAAACGATGGACCACAGCTACAGTCGAACCAACTCTCATACAACCACAAATAAAACATATTATGATGCTAGCATACCCGCTATCCAACCACCTTATTGGTGTGCTGTTCCTCTATACAAAGACATGGTTTACAGACAGAAGAAAAGAGAAGAAAAGGAAAAGGAAAAGAGAAAAAAGGGGAACAATACTGTAGGAATAGAATTAAGTCATTAAACTAATAGAATCAATGAAGCACACTCTGAGACCTTTCGTTTAAGTCCAATGTCCTTTCAGGTCTGATTTGTAGTTTTCTTTTCAAGCCGGTGAATTAGTTTGCAGTTAGAGTCAATTGCCCCTGATCTGCTGTGGAGGACAGTTCAGGTCAACTTTCCTTCAGCAGTTTGGTCTATGTCTTTATCAGGCTTATTTCTCCCGTTTCGGTGTTGTTACCTTGAGTCGCCAGCAGGTGGTGCTATCTCATCTGCTCGCGCCAGAGGGGGTGGGGCCGGACAGGAACAAGATGGCTGCCTGCCTCCGAGCAGGCAACAGAAGCCCCACATGAGCCAGCAGCACAATCTCAGACACAGGAGATTTGGCTGCAATCCCTGCAGATCTTCCTTGAAGCCGATTTGTGTGGATCTCCTCTCGGGCCGGGTTGTGATGAGCTGCGCGGGCCGAGCGCCGGGGCGCCGGGAGCGCCGGGGCGCCGGGAGCGCCGGGGCGCCGGGAGCGCCGGGGCGCCGGGAGCGCCGGGCGCCGGGAGCGCCGCGGGGAGCGCCGGGCGGGAGGCGGGAGCGCCGGGGCGGGAGGCGGGAGCGCCGGGGCGGGAGGCGGGAGCCTATAATGGACCTTAAACATCCAATGCAATAGTATACGAAAAGGACTGACCGTACTGGGAAACTATGGTGGGGGGAGGGAGATGGGATTAACAGTAGCAAATATCTGTCTGGGAACGGGGAAACACCCCATATCATCAGGGTGCCTGAATGAAACACAATTGTATACCTAACCCCTAACTGTATCCCACAACTTCACAATAAAAAAAAAAATCAAAGACAAAGGAAAAACCTGGAGAGCAAAAAGTGATACATAGAAAGGAGTGCCAATATCAGCAGATTTCTCAGCAAAAATCTGCAGGCCAGGAGAGAATGAAATAATATACTCAAAGTGCTGAATTAAAAGAAAAAAGCCAACCAAAAATATTTTACCCAGAAAATTTGTCTTTTAGAAATGAGAACAAATGTAAACTTTCCGAGACAAATACAAGCTAAGGGAATTCATCACTACTAGGCTTGCCCAACAGTAATTGCTAAAGGATGTTCTTTAATTGGAAACAACTGCAAATTAATAACATGAAACATATGAAGGCAGAAAACTCCACGGTATAAGTAAAACAAAACTATATTCATAATTCTCTAGGACTTTAATTAAATGATGTGTTAGTCATTTTTAAACTTCATACAAAGATTAAAACTAAAAACTACTAATAATGACTATAGTCAACATAAATTGTCAAAGGGACAAAATTACAAAATGATATAAATTTTGACATTAAAAAACATAAAACGAATGGAGTGAAAGTTTAGAGAAGTTGTATACAATCAAAATAAAATTGACAGCTTGAATTAGGCTGCTATAAATACAAAAATGTTCTATGTATGTCTCATGGTATCACAAAACAAAAATAAGACTCAAAGCAAATCATTATAGAAAACTATCAAACTACATAAAAAGATAGGAAGAGAGGAAGAAATAAACAAAATATCTCAAGACTAGGAAAAATACCCAAATATTATTAGTATTAGATACTTATCTATCAATAATTATCTTGAATATAAATAGATTAAATTCTACATGAATTTATTTGAGAGACTGATTGAATTAAAAAAATACAACCTAATTATATTCTTCCTACAAGATACACACCTCACCTTTAAAGACACATCAAATAAAAGCAAAGGGGTGATAAGAGGTATTCTACCTAAATTATAAGCAAAAAAGAGCCAGAGTAGCTATACTTATTCCAGAAAAAATAGACCTTAAGACAAAAATTATAAAAATAGACCTTAAGATAAAAACACATTATACAATCATAAAAATATCAATTCAAGAAGATATGACAATTATAAATAAATATAAATCTAATATTAAAGCATCTGAATATATAAAACAAATATTAAAGGATTTTTTAAAAGAGTTCAATTTCCAAAAAACAATAGTAAGATGCTCCAATACTTTACTTTTAATAATGGACTGATGATCCATATGGAAAATTAATGAGAAAATATTAGACTTAGCATTTCAGACAAATAAACCTAGCAGACATATACAGAGCATAAATCTAGCAACAACAGAATATACATCCTTCTTCAGCTGCCCAAAGATATTTTCCATATAGTAGAATTCTCCATATAGCAGATCTTATAGTAGGGCACAAAATATACTTTAGACAATCTAAGAGTACTAAAATCATATCAAGTATCTTCTCCAAACACAAAGGTATCAAACTAGAAATAAAAGAAAAAATTAAAATTTACAAATACAGTACATGAAAATTAACATGCTACTAATCAACCAATGGGTCAAAAATTGAAAATGAAATTTAAATATATATTGAGAAAAATAAAAAGAAACACAACAAATTAAAACATAGGATATAGTAAAAGCAGTTCTAAGAAAAAAAGTGTATTGCAATATATGCCTACATCAAAAAAGAACAAAGATCTCCAATAAACATTGGAGATATTCAAAGAACTCTCATTCTTCAAAGAACTGCAAAATGAACAAACTAAGGCCAAAATCAGTAGAAAAAATAATAAAAATTCAATGAGAAATAAATGAAATAGAGAATAGAAAAAACCAACAAAATAAAGAGTTGGTTCTTCGATAAAAATATAGTTGACAAACCTTTAACTACACTAAGAAGAAAAAGAGACAGCTAAAATAAAACCAGAAAAGAAACAGGAGACATTAAAATTGGTCAACAAAAATGTAAAGGATAATGAGACAACTGTGAACAAATATACACCAACAAACTGTATAACTTAGAGGTAAGAGATACGTTCTTAGACACATACAACCTACTGAGATTGAATCATGAAGAGATAGAAAATCCAGATGGATCAATAATTGGTAAGGTGATTGATCCAGTAATAAAAAACCTCCCAGCAAGAAAAGCCCAGGACCCGATGGCTTCACTGATGAGTTTTATCAAACATTTTAAGAAGAACCAATACCAGTTATTCTCAAACTCTTTTAAAAATTAAAGAGAAAGGAATACTTCCAAACTTTTTATTATTATTGTTGATCATTATTTTATTTTAAATATGTGGGATACAGTTCAAGATTAGGTACATAAGTGGTCAACATCTTTATGAGGCCAGTATCACCCTAATACCAAAGCCAGACCTGATAACTACAAGGAAAAAAATAATCAATATCCTCAATGAACATGGATACAAAATTACTAAACAAAATACTTGAAAACAGAATTCAATACATTGAAAAAGCATTCACCATGATCAAGTTTAAATTATCCCTAGGATGTAAGATGTAGGGTTGTCCAACATATGCAAATCAATAGATATAGTAACTTACATTAACCAGAATAAAGGACATATGTTTATTAGATTCAGAGAAACTATTTGGCAAAATTTACTATCCTTTTACGATAAAAGTTATCAACAAATTAAGTATTTAAAAAATGAACCTCAACACAATAAAGACCACATATGAAATGCCCACAGCTAACATTAAACTAAATAATACAAAAAAAGGGAATTTCTTCTAAGATCTGGAAAAAAACAAGGATCACCATTCTCATTACTTCTGCTCATCACAACACTGGAAAACGTTGACAGATAAATTATGCAAGAGAAAGGATTCCAAATAGGAAATAATGTACATTGTGATGTTTACTGATGATATATCTTATAGGTAAAAAATATTAAATATTTTACCAAAAATCTGTAAGAACTAATAAATGAATATAGTGAAGTTGCAGGATACAATATCACCAAACAAAAATTAGTAGTTTTTCCATACTCTAACAATAAACTTTGCAAAAAAGAAATCAGGAGAACACTCACATTTATAATACCTAACAAAAAATACTTAGAAATAAATTTAAGCAAAGGGATGAAAGAATTGCACACTGAAAATTATAAAATGTTGGTTAAAATCAAAGAAAGCATACATAAATGGAAGAATATCTATGAATCAATTGAAAGAACTGATATTGATAAAATGTCCATACCACCTAAAGTGATCTACAAATTTAATACAATAAAAATTCCAATGGCATTTTCTCAGAAATAGAGAAAAAACCTATAATTTATATGAAGCCACTCCCAAAATCCCAAATCCCAGGCAATCATGGGCCAAATGTATAATGCTAGAGGCTTCACATTACCTGATTTCATAGTATACTCCAAAAGCTATAGTGAACAAAACAGAGTATTACTGGCAAAAATATAGAAATATTAACTAATGGAACTAAATAGCGAGTACAAAAATGCATTCAAGAATACACAATTGATTTCTGATAAAGGTGCTAAGAATACATAATGGGAAAAGGATAGTTTGTTGGGAGCCAGGCTTGGTGGCCCACCTGATTGACAGGGTCCTGGTGGGCCGAAGACCCCGGGCCACAAGGCGAGCCTGGGAAGCTGAAGCCCTTCTGTCTTCCACCTTTGCTGTTTGGTACACCCGAAGAAATTCTGTGCAGTTGTGGAAGAAGAAAATGGCATGTTTATGTGAAGTACTCACAGCTAACCTGAGAATGTCATGGTTCATTTTTCCATTTTCCCACTATGCCGCTTGGCCTTTTCTAACATATGCAAGGGTTAAACTCTGAAGCACATCAAGAATGCTTTCTTTCACTTGGTTATAAGTTACTAGATATTGCTTGAGTAAAAAATGATATAAGTATATTCACTACTTATTTGATTTAGAATTATGTAGTTTAGTGTTTAGACATAAGGTTTTCTAGAAGCACAAGTTTATAAGTTCATTATGAATTCATTATAAGTTCTAACACTTATCTAGGAGTTATGTAGGTGATTTATAACACTGTTTTCACAGACTTAGGATAAAAATTAATCGTTAAGGTTTTTACTTCTATAGTTAAAATTTTAAGTAAACGTTTATAGAGTGGGTTTTCACTGAATTCATAATATAGTAATTAGATACTTTTATGATAATTAACTAAATACAGAAAGCAACCTTCGGGGCCTGGGAAACATCACTAAAAGCTTCTTTTGAGTTTTCTTTAGAAATAAACACTGCAGGATAAGAAAAAACTAACGAAGACACCTGGACAAGAAAGGCAACTACAAAGCTTTGAAGATCATAGAAGCCCCAGATGGGAAAACTACTGCTGCATGGAGAACTTTGCACCTGGAAACTGTCTTGAGACATTTCAAGGACTGTAATTTGGGACTTTGTACTAAAACTATCATTTTTGGCTTTATGATAAAGACTCATTAACTAAAAGTAGATAGTGTTCTTGGTTTGTTTGTCGCTTCTAGACCGCTAGATGGTGGTAACTTTTTTTTTTTTTTGAGTTGAAGTCTCACTCTGTCGCCCAGACTGGAGTGCAGTGGCCGCTCCCGGCCACCGCAGCCTCGACCTGCTGGGCTCCGGTGATCCTTCCACCTCAGCCTTCCGAGTAGCCAGAATTACAGGCATGCACTGCCACGCCCAGCTGATTTTTTGATTTATTGTAGAGATGAGGTCTCGCTGCCCAGGCGGGTCTCGAACCCACGGGCTCAGGCAATCCACTCACCTCAGCCTCCCAAAGGTGCAGGATTACAGGCTGAGCCACCGAGCCCGGCTTGGTGGTAACTTTTAAAGCATATGTATGTGAAGGAATTTTTTTTGTCTTGCCCCTTTATAAATGGTATAAAAGCTCTGTGTTAACTAACATTAAATTGTCATCTGTTCAGAAAGCAGGTGTCAGAGTATAATGTTTTCATCTTTCACCTATCCGTCTTTCCTTCAGGAAACCTCATGACCCGGCAGGGGCTGGACCCCCCCAATAGTTTCTAACAAATGAGATTCTTACATGTCAAATAAGTACCTGAAATTGCTCAGTATCATTTTCAAACAATGAAATATTCATTAACAACCTCTAAAATTGTTTTAAAATTATACTTACACTCAATATTAAATGATACAGAATTGGAGCAACTAGAACTCCAACATATTGCTGGTGTATACATATATCAGGGAGAACACCCCCCAAAAAACCAGAAATATCTTTTGGAGGAGAGGCCTTTTGAAGTATAGGCTTACCCCACTAGGTAAGTGCTCTAGGAAACCATTGGCATGAGTGTTCCAGCTAGCATTGTTCTGAGAAGCTGTGTTTAGTTAGCTTCAGTGAATCTCTTTTGGAGATTCTTTCAATGTGTTTGCTCGTTTCATGTTGGGTGATTTATGAGCACACAGGCCCACACCCTTCTGAGTATTCAACAATTTTTGATTGAAAATGATATGACCCCCATGCCCTACCCTTCCTATTTACCCAGTTCACCCCATGTGAATTTTCTGTTTGTTTGTTTCTCCAAATTAAAAAAAAATCCTCAAAGGGAAATGTTTTGCTGATGAGGAAAATGTGTAACAAAAATGGGAGATGCACTAAAAGGTATCAAAATTGACAAGCTCATAATAGCTGGATCCATAGTAGCCCTAAATTAGAAACAACCCAAATGTATATCAACATAAGAATAGATTTTAAAAAATCAGTAGATTATACTCACATACAATGGCATGGATGCATCTCAGAAACATTAATTTCAATGATCACATTATGTATATCTATGTGTATGTATGCATGTGTGTGTTTGTGTGTCTCTGTGTAGGTATAGGTCATCAAATTGAACACTAAAGATGTCAAATTGATCACATTATGTCATATTTCCAATTTCTCATCCCACTATTATCTGAACAAAATGAATTTTCCTCCGTTTTATGGAACTCTGTATTCTGGGAGGATCTACACTTTACAATTTCCCCTGAAATTTCAGCAAGTCTTTGAGATAGATTTACTTCTTTTCTATTAGTTCTTGGGTTCATCGTAATAACTATATCACTTGAGAGCACCACATATTGTTGTCGTTTGAACTAGCTGAAAGGAAATGGTAAGACCTAGAGGTAAAATAGTTACTTTATTAGTCTACAAAAATTAAAAAAGAAAAAAAGAAAAAAGAAAATAAAGCAAAATGAAAGAGTTAAGATTTTTTTTTTTAGTGACAAATTAATTTCCCAATAAAAGGTATATTTGTGTGGATTAAAGGGCAGTTGTGGCAGACAGCAAAAGGTGCCAACTGAAATTCTTTTTTTTTTTAACCAATTAATTTGTACTTGACTTGATGGCTTCTGGCTGGAATTGCATTTTCCTGACCTTACTGCAGTCTGAGTCTCACTCACCATATTATCTCTAAAAGAACATGAGGGAAAATGATGTGCATTGCAATAAGGTAGACAGACTCTTTACAAGAAGAGGTAAAAGTCCCTGATTCTAGTTCCTTCTGCCTTCTAGTTGGAACCTGGATATAAGAACAATCTACCTATACAATTAAGGTTCTTGCACCTCAGAATGTCATTTATGAAAGGCTCATTCCTGTTGAAATGACTTTCTTTTCTCAACTATATCAGCAGGAATGAGGTAAATTCTGAAAAAAAAGTTATTTGATATTATGTTATTGTGGATTTAGGAAGTCATAGATTCAAGTTTCAACCCAAGAAACATAGATCTGTAACAACTTTAACCTTTCCAAACCTGTATTTCCTACTCAGTAAAATCAAGACAATAGTATAATATTGCAAAAGTTAGGTTTGAGATTTAAATGACCACCACATATGTGGTGCTTAATAGATTATAATTCTGTAACATTTTTTTTTCTCTAAGTGATATATGCTTCATTCTGTTTATATGGACTATACTTTCTGAAAAAAATAAAAGCACACATGTAGGTGTAGGTTATCACAAACAGAAGTGGCTGCCAAATAGTTGTGTTCTGCACAGCCCTCCAACAGTTTGACTATTTGTCCTTTTACCACTCCTTCATCACCTAGGCCTTAAGTATTTGTTAAACTTGTAATAGTAGAGCCAGGCTCGGTGGCTCAGTCTGTAATCCCGCGCCTTTGGGAGGCTGAGGTGAGTGGATTGCCTGAGCCCGCGGGTTCGAGACCCGCCTGGGCAGCGAGACCTCATCTCTACAATAAATCAAAAAATCAGCTGGGCGTCGTGCGCATGCCTGTAATTCCAGCTACTTGGAAGACTGAGGCGGAAGGATCGCCGGAGCCCAGCAGGTTGAGGCTGCGGTGGCCGGGAGCGACAGAGTGAGACCCCAACTCAAAATAAATAAATAAATAAAAAACTTGTAATAGTTGAAAAGAAATAAAGTGAATGATAAGCTGCTGTTCAGTAACTTAAACTTTATAAACGGAACAAATTGAAGAAGATACTGCTGCTTGTCTGTTTCATCTGTATGATGAGGACAGTTTTTAAGAAAGCCTCTTTTATTAATCATTCTGTTTAATACTTACTATTTTGCATTTTAAAGCTACCTTTGCCAGAATAAAATTCCAGTAGAAATATCAAATCACTTGTTTTTAAAAGTAGATAATCAAATGTACATAGGAAAGAACCAAAGAAAATATTATATTATAAACATTAAACAATACTAAATTTACAAAAAAAAAACAAGTTATGATGTATGTGGACATGTGATTTAAGCTGGAAACATTTTTCACGATGAAAATATTATATATTTTCCTTAGTGACCACTAGTCCATGTAAAATATGAACTTATTCTGATATACTCTCAAATAAGTGTATTTTAGCTGAGTATTTTCAATATGTAAACAATTCTCTTTGAGACCTGGACTCGAATGAACAAACATAAAATTCAATGAAAATAGCTGAGTGTGACTCAGTTCTTCATAGGAAAAGAAATTCAATTGACTTCTTGGGTATTATCAAGATGAATGTTTCAGCTTTCAGCTTCTCTCCCTGTTTAGATTTTGGTAAATGTAACGTCATTCATTTTTTAAGCATTTAACTCTAGCAAGTTAAAGGCTGTGCTATTCAGATTAAAGATACATATTACCAGTAAACTGAAATGTCACGCAGCAATTAAAGTGAAAAGAAACCTTTTATGTATTGGCAATCTATTTCTATTACTGCTTTAGCTATCTGATTTTCCTAAGGAACTGCAAGAGCAAGATAGAGCATACTTACGCTAAAAGAATAATAATGCTGTAGTCTAAATGTTGTGAGATACGTGTTAAATAATATCCAAATTCATGCATTAGATATTTATAAGTGACTTTTTATAACATATGCTAACATTGTAAACTTTAAAAATAGATTTTATTTTTGCCATATTTCTGAGCAAAAAGTAAAATACAAGTGGACTATACATCTGAGTGACACTTTGCTCAACATCAAAAGAAATTTATAAAATCTACATTTAAAATGCCAAGTAATGTGATATATGAAATTATTAAGCAAAAATTTGTCATATTTTTTGAAAATCTTGCCTATGAGAAGTTGTGTCAACAGCTTCCCTGTGTCATCTCCTTTCATTTTCAAAGTCAATTTTGGTAAATTCTGTTCCAAATTTACATTTGAGGAGCCTAAAGATATTACACTCTTAATTACCTTCCAGAGTTATGCACATTGAAGGATAGTTAAGATAACTTTCAGAACTCCATGTTATTTTAGTATAAAATATTACCTAAATTCCATGGATTTTTTTTTTTTTATAATCAGTATTTTTTATTATCGTTTTGTAGGGTACAGTTAAGGATTAGGTGTACAATTACGTTTCATTCAGGCACCCTATTGATAAGAGGTGTTTTCCCAGTCCCAGATAGATATTAGCTACTGTTAATCCCATCCCCCCCCATAATTTCCCAGTACCATCAGTCATTTTCTTATAGTATTACATTGGATGTTCAAGGTCCATTATATGAGTGAAAACATGTGATATTCTGATCTTTGTTTCTGTGAGAGGTCACTCAGTATTGTAGACTCTAGTTCCATCCAGGTAGCTGCGAAATCCATGATTTTGTTCTTTTTCATGGCTGCGTAGTATTCCATCGTGTATATGTACCACATTTTTTTAATCCAGTCCTCTTTTGATGGGCAGCATGGTTGTTTCCAGGTTCTTGCTATTGTGAATAACGCTGCGATAAACATACGTGTACAGGTATCTTTTTTATAGAGTGATTTGTGTTCTTCAGGGTATATTCCCAGTAGGGGGATTGCAGAGTCATAAGGAAGGTCAATATTTAGAGCTTTCAGGAATCGCCACACTGCTTTCCACAGAGGTTGCACTAGCTTACACTCCCACCAACAGTGTAGAAGTGTTCCCTTTTCACCACAGCCTCTCCAGCAGCTGTTATAGAAAAAGATGGAACCCTCCCCAAATCATTTTATGAAGCCAACATCACACTGATACCCAAGCCAGGTAAAGATCCAACAAAGAAAGAGAACTACAGGCCAATATCTTTGATGAACATAGATGCTAAAATTCTCAACAAAATCCTAGCAAACAGGATTCAACAATACATCTCAAAAATCATTCACCATGACCAAGTAGGCTTCATTCCTGGCATGCAAGGCTGGTTCAACATTCGTAAAACCATAAATGTAATTAAATACATCAACAGATGTCAAAACAAAAACCACATGATCATATCATTACATGCAGAAAAAGCTTTTGATAAAATCCAGCACCCCTTCTTAATAAAAACCCTTGAACATCTAGGCATACGGGGAACATACCTCAAAATAATAAAAGCCATCTATGAGAAACCTACAGCGTGCATACTCCTAAATGGATTTTTTTTTAAACTGAAAAAAAAACCTTTAATTTCTGTAGTAATCTATGGCCAACATTTTCTCTAACATATTGCTAGGCCTTTTTTCCTGCCTTTCTTTCTGAGTAAATGTTTTCACAACATTCCACAGACTTTACCTAGGAAGAATATTTTGATATTAATTATTGTCAGTACAAGGGGAAAAAAATCACAGATTAAAAGTTTGTTCATACTGTTCTTTCACTTCTCAATGGCAATTCACTTTGATAGCTCTCAATTTTATTTTGAGATTACAAAAGCTATTGCACAATCTTAACTGCATAAGATGTGCATTATAACAGTTGTGTATACTAATTATAAAATGTTTGGAAAATATAATACTGCATCGAGTCATTTTAATTATTTTTCTTAGCCCAATCACAAAATAAAATTAGGATACTGCATTTTATAATTTACTTTTATCTTACTTTTTAATAATATACTAAAATAGCATATTAAAATAGTATATTTGCACATCACTAATTATTGTTAAAATTCACTAATTTTGTGCTGAAATAAAATTCTAATTTAAAAGTACTATGATTTATTTTATTATTTTACCCTTGCTCCTCTTTTAGTATGTTTACCTAGTTTTCCTTAATTTAAAACTTAATATTTGAAGTGGACATTTTTATATTTATTTTTGTTAAGATTTATTTTTTCTTAGTTAATATATTTAGAATAGGGATTGTTGGTTATGAAGTTTATCAAAACTCTTTATATATACTGCAGATTAGATGGATTACAAAAAATTACATTTTCATTGCTGTATATTATTGCCCATTTAACCATATCCTTGCTAGTACTGACTGAATTTTTCAATTCTGTAGACAGATAACTAAATGTAATCATTTTTTAAAAGGCTATTTTCAATTTTTTAAAAAAGAAATTGATTGTGCTGCTGAATAAGTTGCATGTTAGTGTTTTTTTTAAATACTTCTTAGGTTCATCTATTTGACTTTAATCATTAGACTTTAGATATAACTATCACTATCAGTTCAATTGAAGTCACTATACTTTTAATTTTATTTTTAATGCTATTCCTTACTTTTATTCCCAGTCCTCATCATAAACCACCATTCTAATGTTTTGGATATGTTTATTTCTATTTGCTGATATCCTTAGAAATTATAAAGTATTTTTATACATGTACTTTTTTTTTTAAGTTGGAGTCTCACTCCATCACCCAGGTCGAAGTGCAGTGGCACACTCATGGCCACCCCAGCATCGACCTGCTGGGCTCAGACGACCCTTCCACCTCAGCCTTCTAAGTAGCCAGAACTGCAGGCGTGTGTTACTATGCCCCACTGAATTTTTTTTTATTTATTATTGTAGAAATGACGTCTTGCCAAGTTGCCCAGGCTGCTGTCCAACCTGTGGGCTCAGGCAATCCCATCACCTCAGCTTCCCAAAGTGCTAGGATTACAGGTTTGAGCCACTGTGCCCGGATTACATTTAATTTACATAAATGGCATCGTGTTGTGAGCCTCATTTCTTTTCTACATTGCTCCCCTTCAAACACTATAAACTTTTTAAAAGTATATTATCAATTAGCTTTTTTTCTAATTTGTATGGCATTATTTTACAAAAATATTAACCATTTAGGAATGATATTAATTAGAAATAGCTTTCTGGTTCTTGCTTTTATTGTCCTGTAAACAGTTTAGTAAGATGAAAACACACACACATTCCCCTACAGAAGTACAATGTAATATTTATAAATTAAATGATAAAGTGGATTTATCTATTGTACAAAGTTTTCTCAAGCCAAAATGAGATATTGCTATACTAGTTAAATTTACTGAATAGCTACTATTTTCCTAAATTATAATTCAGCATTTTATATATTTTTTATTGAACTGGTTTTCTGAATAACAAAGTTGTGTTTCTAAACCACATTATATGAGAAACAGGCTCTCTTTACAGTCTTTGTGTTGATTCATTTTGCTCTATATTTAGCAGCATACCCTGCATGAGCAACTGATTGCTTCTCATTCCAACTCATTCATTGTTCTTATGAATAATGGAAATTTCTTCCAGATTTCTACAATGGGTTGACTGTAAGTCAAAGTTTAGGATGTTGTCCTTTTGCATATTTTTGGCTGCTTATTTGCTATATGACTTCTTGTAAATTTTTTGTAAAAAATTGTAAGTAGTTTTACCAGGAAATGAGAGCTAAATGGCATCGTTTAATGAAATATCAATTTTATTCAATATTTCTATTGAATAAGCACAAGATACTGTAAATATCCTCTAGATCCTTAAATGGTCCATAAAACCTTCTTGTGAAACCTGCACTATTAAAAATAAGTATCACCAAATCCTATGCATGTCATTCAGATTATCCATTATATGAGTAATACCAATTAAAACTCACCCATTCTATGTTGATGTGTCTTTTACCCATTAATTTATTTTCAGGATAATCATCCTGTATAAAAATGTAATTAATAGCTGATTTGTTGTTTTGTAAGAAACAGATTATTTGTGAAAAAGATATAACTTCTCTATTTGGCAGAATTGTATCTAATTGTAGCAACGTACATATTGCCAATGGTTTATTTAGTCAGGGTTTCAATGTTTTCACATAACAAAAAGTTTGGAAGTAGGCAGTCCAGAATTAATATGGCAGTTCTACTCTTTCAGTAGGCACCCACACATGTTTATTTCACCTTCTACATCAGTTTGAAATATAAAAGAATGAGAAAGGAGAGAGGCAACTGGTAATAGGTTGCCTCAGTGGTGTCTTTGTGATTCATCTCTAAAAAGTGAGGTAAGGGTGAGGTGGAGACAGTTCTTAATCTGTAGAATTTGTTGATTTATGTGTAGATGATCCCACTGTGGCTAAATTCAAGCTGCTGACATGATGTCACTAAAGGTGGAGTTGTGAAGAGATTGGTCAAGATTGTTCATGTGAGTTAGTTGCATCTAGTTTCATAGAAAATCCCTGGGTGTTCCCTCTTTTAAAGAGACTTCTTGGGATCCACACCTAAAAATTCCTATCTACATCTAAATTTTGAGAACTGTGTTCCATAGCCACCTCTAACAACAGGAGAAACTAACAAAATGTTACTGACCCTATATCAGAGAAGGAAAGAATCTTATTAGGTAGACAGTCAACAGTGTCTACTATAGTTGTCCATGACAAATGATAAATCTATATTGGAAATACTTCTGAAAAAGAGAATGTTTCAGTCTGTGTTGCTATAATAGAATATTTAATACTGTTTAATTTAGTGGTGTCCAACCTCTGGCTTTCCTGGGCTACACTGAGTAACCTTTTGACTTCCCTGGGTCACGTCAGAAAAAAAGGAATTGTCTTGAGCCACATATACATTATATAATATAGTTAGTGTGTGTGTGTGTGTGTGTGTGTGTGTGTGTGTGTGTGTGTATGCATGTGTGTGTGATAATATACAATATAGTTAGTGTATATATTATATAACTTCTGTTTATATTTTGAGTTATACAGTTTAGAAAAATGAGAACAATATAAAACTAGTGGGAAATTTTACCTTGTTTTTGTAAAACTAATCTATCAATATCTGCTGTGATGGAAGTAGTCTCAAGGCACTGTCAGAAATATTTGAATTTTGCTTTTCTTATGCTTCATAATTGAAAACAGCTGCTTACAAATGTACGTACTGCCAAAAGTCATGTCATGCATAAGGCATGACTGTAAACTTAGAAAATGGAACTATGCATGGGGTCATGATGAAAATAAAAGCTAAAAAACACATGATGTTAAAAGATTTTGTGGGGTCACATTACTAGCTTTCCTGGGATGGATGCAACCCATGAACCATAGATTGGAAGTGCCTGAATTAATTTATATAGAATAAAAAGTTATTTCTCACAATTCTAGTGGTTGGGAAGTTCAAGATAAAGGTGCAAGAATATTGTCTGGTGAGGGTCTTTTGAAGTGCCCTCCCATGAGAGAAGTCAGAGAACCAGCTAGCAGATGGTTGCGTGAAACCTCTTTTAGAAGGGCATAAATCTCATTCAGAGAGCAGTCCTCATAATATAATCACCTCCTAAAGATTCCACTACCATATTAGCAGCACCTAAATTAAACTACCATATTAGCAGCACCTAAATTTGGGAGGGAATACATTTTAACCATAGCAAAGGGAGAGAAGAAATTCTGAAAGCATAAATCAGGTTATTTTTGAAAGATAGAAGAAGTAGGCAACATTAAAAGATGAAAAATAACAGATGCATAGTTCAATGCTGACATATTTCATAAGAGGATAATTAAATTTGTGTAATTAAATATATAAACAATTAAGTCAAAATGCTGCAAAATATTTGGATTTGTAAAATATTTGGATCATAGAAAATCCTAATTACCTTTTATTTTATTGTGGCTAAATATTGTGTTTAAAGGAGCAATAGAAAATCCTGGAAATAAAATTATTAATGTCTAATAATCTTAAAAATATGAATCCATTAACTGCAATGCTAGCAAATTAATTTTACCAGTTAAAAATTAAGTCAGAATTCATTTGTTCTTAAAAATATTGGATAGGAAACTTTATTTATATTCCAAGCAAAGAAAATTTTATTTATTCTATTCCATTAGAAGTCCAAGTAATACATACAAGATCAATATTTCTTTACTTCTAAGAAAAAGTCAAGAAAATTCATAAATATATTTTGTCTATAGCATTGTCTCTATCCTTTCTAAGCATAATCATTTAGTTATTCACTCACTTTACAAATTTACAGTATGTTAGGTACTGTGTCAGAGCATCTTATAGTCTATTTAGAAAGATACTCAATTTAAAAAAATCATTTCAATTATCAAATTGTTAACAACAAGTTCAAGATGCTGAGAGACCCTGTTTTACGTAAATTTAAACTATTTTGGGAATCATTAATAGCTTAAATCTTACTTCCTCAGTTACTATCTATATAAATGCTCCTTGACTTAAGATAGGGTTACATCCCAAAAAACTCATAAGTTGAAAACACCTTATATCAAAAAAGCATTGAATTCACCTAATCTATCAAACATCATAGTTTAACCTAACCTACCTTCAATGTGCTCAGAATGCTCATATTAGCCTACAGTTAGGAAAAGTCATCTAACACAAAGTCTGTTTTAAAATAAGAGTTGAATATCTCATGCAATTTACCAAATATTGTACTGAAAGTGAAAAACAGTATGGTTGTATAGGCACTCAAAGTATGGTTTCTACTGAACACATATTACTTTTTGTAGTATCATAAAGTCAAAAATTTCTAAGTTGAAGCTTTCTAAGTTGGAGACTTTCTATATTAAAATAAGTTTCCACAAATATAAAATAACATAATAAAGTGAAATATATATTTATAACTGTATTAGTCCTCCTATTATGATTACCTCTTTTATCAATATGAGTATTGAAATCCATATCTATAGCAAATAATTCCATAGCAACAGTTGTAAATGATTTTTTTATGTTATTACCATATTTCCCTTAAATTCTCTCTAAAAATTTTGGCTATTTCCAGTTGCTAAAAGTTAGATACCATGTATTTTATTTATTATGGTCCCAATATCTATGACATTTCTGAGATTATACTAGTAGGTTGAAAATGAATGTTGAATGAATGAGTTAAAGACTGAGGGAATTGATTGGTGAAGGATGTTAGAGTTCTGAATTGACAAAAGCCGAATGAGCTAACAAGTAACATAGTCCTAGTAAAAAAAGCTTTTTAATAACTCACAAAGGGAAGAGATACTGACTCCAATATAATTTTGGGCTCATGCCATACATATTTCTCATTATATATCCAGTGAAGACTCAATTATTTATGCTAATGGACTCTATGGATAATTTAAAACAATTTATTACTAAGGCTATGAAATGCATTTTTATTCTTACAGTAGAGTATAAAGAACCCATGTGGGAGGAACTTACAATTTATCAAAATAATAAAATTTTGCTCAATAGAATCTGGAAATATTAAATATTATGTGTATATATACAAATATTTGTTTGCATGTATATACATGTGTATATATACATACTCATATACACATATATAGGCTGAATTTCACAAAATAGTTGATTGATAAAAACACTATTTATAGGATCATCCATCCATGAGTTATTTTAAATGTAGCAATGTAATCATTGTTGCCTATCTATCTTTCTTCTAGAAATACCATGTCCTGTTAGCTGTCAAATCGCAGGTTACAGCTCCTCTTTCTATCAACTGTCTCTTACCTGAATATTTTTCTATCCTTCACCTCTTTGCTGAATCCAGTTTCACGTATACTCCTCCATCTGCTAATACTTATTAGTCATATTCTACATATTCTACATATTCTTTGGCATATAATCCTTCTCCTTTCTTAGAAGTTCTAGAACTTTCTCATTCTGAATGTGTTAAAATTTACCCTTTATTGTTAGCCAGGCACTATCTCTTCATTAGGGTGAGCTGTCCCATTTGTAGGCCCAGTGTGTTAGGTAATATAGAATTTAAGAGTTCAAATTTCTCAATTGCATCTATTCAAATATTTTTGTCCCAAGTCTTTTGTGCTTTTTTATTCTCTGTTGGGGCCCTTCCCTTGACACAGTAAACCTGCAGAGGTTTGCAGTTCAACCTTCTCTGAAAGATTGCTACTTTTTCTGTTACTTTCTGAGCCTAATCTTTCGTTCTGTCTGTCCTCAGAGACTAAAGTTTTCTAATAGTTGCCAAGGAAACCCTCCAGCTTGACTATTTTGTTATTCACTCACTAGTTAAAATTTACGGTATGTTAGGTACTGTGTCAGAGCATCTTACAGTCTATTTAGAAAGATACTCAATTTTAAAAAATCATTTCAAGTATCAAATTGTAAACAAGCATAAGTGCAAGGTGCTGAGAGACTCTGTTTTATGTAAACTTAAACTAGTCTGGGAATCATTAATAGCTTAAATCTTACTTCCTCAGTTACTATCTATATAAATGCTCCTTGACTTAAGATAGGGTTACATCCCAAAAATCTCATAAGTTGAAAATATCTTATATCAAAAAAGCATTGAATACACCTAACCTATGAAACATCTGATCTGCAGAAAATCCATTTAAGCCCCAGCACTTCAGCCTTACCTTCTCTGGTAATAACTCAGGCACAGGGATCACAATGACCCTACTAAGCCTCAGTGTGGTATTGGCCTACCATGATCCTCAGAGTAAGGCTGCTCTGGAGTCACCATGCAGTCACCACTAAGAGGAAGTGAGTTCCCACACCAATCCTAATAGGAGGATTTGGGTAAGTTCTGGGATGTGAGGTCTTTGACATCAAAGGGGAAGAGGAGACATCATAGCAGATGCTAGCATCTGGAGGACTGAGAAGCCCTTTTAGGCCCTCTGTGCTTCTCTTAACCAGTCCTATGTGCATGAGTGACTGGTTCAATCCAAGATTGGGGATCTAAATCCTAAAGATAAGTTTTCCCCACCAAAGTGACCTCTGAGCCTTAGACTGATGATGCTATTTATGTGTCTTCCTGTCTGATACATCATATTGCTGGAAAAGAGCCCCAAATAAATGCAACAGATAATTTTTAAAAAAAGGAAATGTGTTATAAAGTCTGAAGAGTAGATATGTATTATCTTTAAAGCCTAATTTGAATTCTTCTGTTTTAGATTTAGTTGTTTAAAAGGTACTACTTTTATAAAACTTATTCTTGTATGATCACTTTAAATTTTTATTATTTTTATTTCTAGGTTGTAGTTAGTATCATATAAGAAAAATGTTACTCAACACTTTTTTTGGGGGGGGACTATATCTATAGGGAATTAATATCAGCTTTACAATCCCAATTTGAAAATCATGCTTCTGAGGGGGATTCCAAGATGGTGATGGAGGCAGTCAGATTGCATGAATCTCTGCATAAATGAATGGGTGCAGAGACAAGTATTCACCCTAGGGTGTCAGCAAAGGTTGTGTGAATGTCTGATTGAGTGGAGATATGGGAAGGAGAGGCCTGAGCTCGCCTGCTTAGGTAGCTGCCCTGTGCAACTGCTTGGATCTCAGTGCACTCTACAGTCCAGAGGCAGGCATCATCTCTGCAGCACCACTCTGATATAAAAATAAATAAAGCAGTGAGGATCACCTGTGGCCAATGCCACCTGCCACTGCAGTTTTTGTTCCAGATCAGGCATCACCAATGGGAACTGTGAGAAAATATACCAGAGATACCCATCCAGAGTCCCAACAGAGGAGACCCAGATACTCCATTTCCCCAACTGAAGCATTAGTGGTCTGCTGCTGCAACCTTGCAGCCAAAGATCACAGTGGATGAGTGGCATCACTCAAAATGATTTTTTAAAGTGACCCAGCACTCTTTTTTCCAGCAATCCCTGAGATGTGTGATTCAGGTGGGCAACATTCTGAGCAACATGCATGGAGAGAGTTGAACGTAAGCAGATCACCTGTTCTCTCCATTGTCATCTCCTCTTCGTTCTTTCTTTATTAACTCCTTTCCCTTCTCTCATGTTATTTTGTACCCTGGGGAGATATATATGCTCCCACTGTATGGACATACTGTAAGGCAAAGGGAAGTGAATTCCTGGGGCCCCACACACCAATCAGCAAACATCGTGATCTACAACTGCACAGGGTGAACAAGGATTTAGATTTGAAGCATTTGCAGTCTATACTGCAACCTAAGAACCCAGCCCCAGCTCACAGCAGATGAGTGGTGTTGAGTTTTAAAGTGACCCTGCACTCTTTCCCCAGTGATTTGCAAGACTTGGGACTCAGCTGGGTAACGATCTGACCAGTACACAAGGAGAGGGATAAAGAGGGATAAACATAAGTGGATCAGCTGGGGCCTCCTTTCAGCCTCCCCACAACCACTTGGGGTGAACAGGGAGATAGATTTAGAAGTCAAAAACTCCTCCCTTCCAAAATCCCTCACCTCTGCCATGAGCTAAGAGAAGAAGTGCTTGGGTCATGCCTACAAGAAACTTGAAGTCTTGAAACTGTCAAAAGAGGGTGCTCAAGGATAACAACAAAAAAATTTTTTTTGTATCTGTGTGATTCTCCCTACTTATTTTAAATATAGCTTGTTGGGAGTGGGCATTTTGTTGGGTTTACCCTTTCTCTTTCTTCTTTCTTTCCAATATGGGTATATATGAGCTTGAAAATTTCCTCATAGCTGAATGTGGTGACTCAAGCCTGTAATCCTATCACTTTGGAAGGCTGAGGCGAGAGGATTTCCTGAGCCCAAGGGTGTGAGACCAGCCTGGGCAACTTGGCGAGACCTGGTCTTTACAATAAATCAAAAAATTAGTCAGGAGTGGTAGTATTTGCCTGTAGTTCCAGCTACTTGGAAGGCTGAGGTGGAAGGATCACTTGAGCCCAGAAGGTTTAGGTTGCAGTAGCTGTGAGTGAGCCACTGCACTCCAAACTGGGTGACAAAGTGAGACACCAACTTAAAAAAAGAAAAGAAAAAAGAAAATTTCCTCATATTATTGGTTTTAGTTTCTTTGGGGTTTTTGTTTGTCTGTGTGTTGCTTGTTTGGTTTTGTTTTTCTTTCTTTTGTTGTTTTTGGGGTTTTTTTCATTTTGTTTTGTTTTTTATCCTATTTTGTTTTTGTTTTTTTTTTCTCCCTCTTTCTTTTTTTCTCTCTTTTTTGCTTGTCTCCGTTTGTTGGTTTGTATCTTTTTCCTTCTTTCTTTTGTTCTCTCCATTGTCATCCCCTCCACATTCTTTCTTTATCAACTCCTTTCCCTTCCCTCATGCTATTTTGTACTCCGGGGAGATATATATGTTCCCATTGTATGAACATACTGTAAGGTGAAGGGAAGTGTATTCCTGGGAGCCCACATACCAATCAGCAAACTTTGTGATCTACAGACAGCGTTTGAATCTTAGTAGTCCCTAACACACCTCATTCAAATCTCAAATCTGCAAGGGAGTAACATAGCTCCCGGTTCAGCCCAGCTCCAAAAGCAAACTAATCCAGTGGCTTTATCCAAGGGAGATTGGGGGTTGAGCAAAAAGAAGTAAAAGTTGCTCCCTTTCTCACTGTGTAACAGAAGTAAAGAAAAAAGAAAAGCCCACTACAAATGAAGAAAGGTCAAAGAAGAACCACACACACACACACACACACACACACACACACACACACACAAACACACACACACAAATCCACAGAGGATAGTCTGTGAGTATACAGACATCAAAACACAAGTAATGAAGAGCACCCAGATTGACTGATCTCAGATCACAAATGCAGAGATGAAGGAATGGTTGGAAAAGATGAACAAGAACCAAGAAAATCAAGATAAAAACATGAAAGAAATAATGGCTGATATGCAAACTATCAAGAATGTAGTAAATGAAATAAATAATAAGCTGATATGCATGAAAAGAAGAATCTCAGAACTTGAAGACCAAAATCTTGAACTAACACAATCTGTTAAAAACATAGAAGCTGGGCTCAGTGGCTCAGCCTGTAATCCCATGCCTTTGGGAGGCTGAGGTGAATGAATTGCCTGAGCCTGCGGGTTCGAGACCCACCTGGGCAGTGAGACCTCATCTCTACAATAAATCAAAAAATCAGCTGGGCATAGTAGCGCATGCCTGTAATTCCAGCTACTTGGAAGGCTGAGGCGGAAGGATCACTGGAGCCCAGAAGGTCGAGGCTGCAGTGACCAGGAGCGGTCACTGCACTCCAGTCTGGGTGACAGAGTGAGACTCCAACTCAAACAAACAAACAAACAAACAAAAAAACATAGAAAGGAAGCTTTAAAAGACAGAACAAAGCCTTTAGGAGATATGCAACTATATTAAGAGACAGCACATGAGACTGATAGGTATCCCTGAAACAAATAAAGAGGATAAGAGCAGTCTAGAGCAAACATTTCAAGAGATCATCCAAGTAAACTTCCCACATCTCATCAGAGACATGACAATCCTAAAACAAGAGATACAGAGAATTCTGGCAAGGCATCAAATGAGAAGAGCAACTCCTAGACATACAGTAATTCATTTATACAAAGTAGGTATAAAATAAAAAAAGCCTAAAGGCAGCAAGACAGAAAGGTCAGACTACCTGCCAGGAAAGATCAATTAGAATAACAGTGGACTTCGCTACCGAAACACTACAGATTAGAAGAGATGGACTCCAGTCTTCAGAATACTCAAAGAAAAATTTCAACCCAGAATTTTCTACCCAACTAAGCTAAGCTTCTTCAGTGATAGAGAATCCTTCCCAGACATTCAATTCCTAAGCATGTATGCTGCCATAAGAGATACTTAAGAAGGTATTAAGCATAGAAGAAAGAAAAAAAAGAGCAACTGCGTTCCTCCCAAGAAAGCAAGAAAACAAAGAATCAATAAAGCATGCATTATAACTGCCAGACTGAAAACACATACTTAAATCAACCCCCAAATAAAAAGAAAACCAACAAACAAATAAGCAAACAACAGCAAAGTCTAATAGAGCCTCATAACAAGGATGAACTTTCATACCTCAGTAATCAACCTGAATGTGAATGGATTAAATGCACCACCAAAAAGGCATTCCAGAATGGAAATCTGGAAGAAGAAAAAAAACAAACATGATGCAACAATATACTCTCTTCAGGAGACAGATCTCATCAGAAGGGACACTCACAGAATCAAAGTTAGAGAATGGAAAACAAATTTTTAGGTGAACAGAACACAAAAGAAAGTAGGAGTTGCACTCTTAATAACAGAAAAATAACTTTTAAACTATCAAAAAATAAAAAAGGTACAGAAAGACACTACATAATTATAAAAGCTTCAGCAAGAACTATCCTTCCTAAACATATATGCACTAAACACAGGAGCACCGGCTTTTATAAAGCAGTTATTAAGTAAAATTTAAAAAAAGATCTTGACTCTAACATTATCATAGCTAGGGACTTTAAAACCCCACTTTCAACCCTAAATAGATTATTTAGGCAAAAAATCAACAAGGAAATCTGGAACCTCAACTTAACAGGTAACCAGATGGACCTAATAGATACCTACAGAACACCTCACTGAACAACCACAGATTGTACATTCTACTCATCACTATATGGAACAAACTTCAGGATCAACCACATCCTCAGCCATAAATCAAATATAAACAAATTTCATAAGTTCAAAATACAGTTATGTACCTTCTCAGACCACAGTGGAATAAAAATAAATATAAACACCAACAAGGTTTCTCAAAAAGTCACAAAGACATGGACACTGAACAGCACGATGCTCAACAACTCCTGGTTCAGCACAGAAATCAAAGCAGAAATTAAAAGATTTCTGAAAACAAATGAAAACAAAGAAACATCTTACCAAAAACTCTGGGATGCCATGAAAACAGTACTAAGAGGATAATTCATATCTGTATGAACACATATGAAGAAAATGACAAGATCATAAGTTAACAGTCAAACAAGTCACCTAAGGGAGCTGGAAAAAGCAAAACCACCAAAATTTTAACTTCAGCAGAAGAATATAGATCACCAAAATAAAAGACAAAAAAAATCATAAAAAAAATAAATGAAAGTAAAAGATGTTTCTTTGAAAGGATCAAGAAGATTGATCGACTCTCATTCAGAATGAACAAGAAAAAGCCCAAATAAAGACAATCAGAAATGCAAAAGATCAAGTCACAACTACCCCTGAGAAATAAAAAAGAATATCAGAGATTACTATATACACTTGTGTGGAAACAGACTTGAAAACCTAAGTGAAATGGAGGGCTTTCTGACAGCACACATCTCCCAAGGTTGAAACAAGAAGAAAGCAAGACCCTAAATAGACCAATAACAACCCAGGAAGTTGACTTGATCATAAGAAAACTAACACCCACCCTCCCCCACCCCTGAAAAAAAAAAAAACAAACAAACCCTGGACCAGATGGCTTCCCAGCAGAATTCTACAAAATATATAAAAGGGAGCTGATACCATTCCATACAAGAAGAAACTAATATCAACTGAAAGTATTCCAGGCAATCAAGAAAGACAGAACTCTCCCCAAATAATTTTATGAAGCAAACATCACATTGATACCCAAACCAGGTAAAGATCCAACAAAGAAAGAAAACTACAGGTTAATATCCCTAATAAACATAGATGCAAGAATTCTCAACAAGATTCTAGCAAACCAGATCCAACAACACATGTCAAAAATCATCCACTATGACCAAGTAGGCTTCATCTTCAAGAATACAGGGCTGATTCAACATATGCAAGAACATAATTGTAATGCAATAAAAAAAAGAATCATATGATTATATCACTAAATGAAAAAAAAACCTTGATAAAATCCAGCATCCCTTCTTGATAGAAACCCTTGAACACCTAGGCATAGATGGAACATACCTGAAAATAGTAAGAGCCATCTATGATAAACCCACAGCCAACATACTGCTAAACAGACAGAAACTAGAACCATTTCTCCCGAAAATCGGAACAAGACGAGGCTGCTCACTCTCATTCCTTCTGTTTAACATTGTGTTGGAAGTCCTAGCTAGATCAATTAGACACGAGAAGGAAATCAAGTGTATCCAAATAGGAAAAGAGGAAGTTATTCCTCTTTGCAGATGACATGATCCTATACCTTGAAAACACAAGAGAATATGTCCAAGACCTCCTTGCACTGATAAAGGACTTTGGCAAAGTCTCAGAGTATAAAATAAATGTGCAAAGACAGTCACATTCCTATACACAAACAATAAACAGACAGAAACCCAAATAAAAAGCACAATCCCGTTCACAATAATCACACACACAAAAAAGAAAGAAATATGGTGTCTTCCTAACTAAAGAAGTGAAAGACCTTTACAATTAAAACAATGCTCAAAGAAATCCAAGAAGACACAAACAAATGGAAAAATATTCCATGCTCATGGATTGGAAGAATTATCATTGTTAAGATGTCCACCTGGGCAACTCTCTAGGGTCCCCTCCCACTGTGGGAGCTTTTTTGTCCCCTCAATAAATTCTTTAAAATTTTTTAAAAAGATGTTCATCTTACCAAAGGCAATCTGCAGATCTAACACAGTACCCATTAAATTACCAACATCATTCTTCTCCGACCAGAAAAAGACAATACAGAAATTATTATGGGAACATAAAAGTCCACAAAGTCAAATCAAACCTTAGCAAAAGAACAAAGTTGGAGATATCACACTTCCAGATTTCAAATTCTGTTATAAAGCTACAATAATCAAAACAGCATATATTGGTACAATAGCAGTAATTTAGAACAGTGGAACAGAATAGAGACTTTGGAAGCAAAACTTCAATTTCTCAATCAATTCATCTTCAACCAATCCTCCAACAGCAATAAATGGGGAGAGGAGAACCCATTCAGTAAATGTTGCTGAGAAAACTGGTTGACCACATTCAGAAGACTGAAACAATCCTACCTATCATCATAAAAAATCAACTCTAAGTGGATCAAAGACCTAAATGTAAAATCTCAAACTATAAGAATCCTAGAGTAAAATGTAGGAAACACCTTTATGGAAATTGGAATAGGTAACCAATTCCTGGTTAGCTCTCCAAAACTTAATGCCATAAAAGATAAAAAATAGACAAGTGGGACTTCATCAAACTGAAAAGCTTCCGCAAAACAAAAGAAACCATTAAGACAGTGGGAAGACAGCCCACGAAATGAAAAAAAAATGCCAACTGTAAATCTAACAAAGTCTTAACATCCAGGATCTAGGATCTCAAATGTGCTGAAAGGGAAAAAAAATTATTAAAAAATGGGCAAAATATATGAATATACACTTCTCAGAGTAAGACATAGGAGCAGTCAACGATACCTGAAAAATACTCATCATCAAAGAGATGCAAATTAAAACCAAAGAGATACCATTTAATTCCAGTCAGGATGGCTATCATCAATAACTCCAAAAGCAACAGATGCTGGAGAGGATGTGGGGAAAAGGGACACTACTACGCTGTTGGTGAGAATGTATACTAGTACAACCTCTGTGGAAAACTGTGTGGTGATTCCTAAAAAATCTGAAAATCAACCTTCCATGCAATACAGCTATCCCCTTCTGGGAATATACTTGGAGGTACTCAAATCACTCTATAAAAAAAGATACCTGCACATGCATGTTTATTGTAACTTTATTAACAATAGCAAAAACATGGAACCAGCCATGTTGCCCAGTAAAGATAGGCTAGATAAAGAAACTGTGATACATTTACATGATGGAATATTTGGCAGCCATAAAGAAAAACAAAATTATGAACTTAACAGCAACCTGGATGGAATTAGAGTCTATAACACTCAGTGATTTATCACAGAAACAAAAATCTAAGTATCACATGTACTCACTCATAAGTGGATCCTGAACATTTATCATAATACTATAAGAAAGGGATAGGCAGTAGTGGGATGCTGTCAGGGGAGGATGGGCATATAACATCAATAAGGGTACCTACACTTCACCTGTGCAGTGGCCATGTAGGCACCTAACCCTGAATTGTATCCCACGTTTTTAAAATTAAATCAAATTAAATTAAAAAAAGAAAAGCATGCCTCTGAATAGCTCAAGAAGAAACTAAAATAAATTTTCCACCCTCTTGCTTTGAAAATGACTTATTTTCTAAACTATGATACTAAGTAGCTTAGAAAAAATAAATAACACACTTTTGTTTTTTAAATTCTCCATTTGCTTAACACCCCACCTCACCCTCAAGTCACCAAGGTAAAGATGATGATATTCCCCCTTTCTCTTTTTTTTTTTTTAAACAAGCCACAGTTAGGCATACACAGCAGTAAAGAATTTTCTTGGACAGCAAATGCAGTCCTCCATAGGAAATTCTACAATATATAGATGATAAATGTTAAAATAAAAAAAAAATTCTACAATAGTCTGGAGACATTCTCCCTCCTGACAGTGTAGATACCATTTTAATCCACAATGAAATTTTTATTAGATTTCAATTTACTGTGATCTTAATAAGTAATAAAAATAAGTAATTAAATCAAAATCATTGAATTTACATTTTTTCATATTTTGATAAGTGCATGTTTACACATTTTGGTGATATGCATAAGAAAGCTTTTAAAATAAGAAATAAGATTCTGGTTTTAAGTGTCCTAATCTCCCATGTATAAAAAATGCTGTTATCCAATTATGAGAAAATTCTTTAGATATTTTTCTCTCTTTTGGCTATGGAAAAGCATTTCTTTTCATAATCAATGCAAAATATATACATCAATATTCAATTATGAAATAATCAAATAACAGACACATATTTGAAGTGAAAAATGTCATACTACAAAACACAAATAAAAATTTTACGTAGCATAGCTAAATAAATATAATAAATATTTGTATATACTAGTGACCAATGGTTATTACTTTGCAAAATGACAATTTGGAAAAACTGCTCCTAAGAATTGCCCTTCTTCCATATCTTATTATATAGAGGAAGGCATGACTGATACAGATTAACATTCTTATTTTGACATCTGCTTTCTAAATCTTGAAACTTTAATAATTGTAACAGGTTAATAAGAAATTATTACAAAAGAAAATGTGAATTTGGGAACCACTGGATGATTTACTTGAAAGGCTGCTTCAAATACCTAATATTCCATTATTATAATCATTTCCCTTTGAAATTTATTTCTGTTTCTTTACAAGAGAATGATGATAAGGCAAAAACAATACAATACAATATCAGTAAAGTTGACAATACAGGTATTTGGCTTTTTTTTTTCCACTATTCATATTGAAAACATAGAGTGTATAATTTTTTTCCTCTGTCCTTTTTTATTCCCTTTTCTTTCATTGTATTAACCATTATTCACCACATAATTAATTTAAGCAAACATTTGCATGAACACAATTTTAATGTGAAACATACTGTTTCTTGAAAATTTACAGCAAACATCAAGTCCTTTCAATCATTTTTTAATAATCAATATGCAAGCACTATCTAAATAAATTAAAAATACTTCTGTTGTAAGTGAAGAAACAGATTTTAGAAAGGTAAACAACAAAGAATATAATTACTGAGCCAAATTATAAATGTCCAACTCCATTGGCTTTGCTTTTTGAGAAACACTACTAAAACATCTCAGCTTCAACAACTTCTGGCTGTATATAGTTTCTTAATCATTTAAAACATCAGTCTGCTTTTCATTCTAAAATATTCAAATAATAATATTGTTGGCTTTGCATTATGTTTTGAAGGTTCAATAGATGTGTGTAGACATGACCCTTACCGAACTGCATACAAAATACTAGACACAGAATACAGGTAACTATCATTATATTATGCTTTGAATCTCAAAACTGGAGAGGTAGATACATTTTTCAGAAGGGAACAGTTAAGAGATGAAATATAGTCTTATCAAGTATCAGAGTAATGTGGTGGCTATGATTATCTAGTTAAGTTTATATTTAAACTATCTGTAGTATATTGTATGAGTTGTATATACAAATACATTATATATTTCATATATATACCACATAGTATATATATTTTCTTATATATAATATACATGGAGACACGTAATAAATATAAAATTGTTTAGTAGTTACAGTTATTATATATACTATGTAGTTTGTATGTTTGTAATTTTAGGAGGGAGAAAAAATAGTATATAGTATAAGTGTGGTCTCTGCTCAGAGCATCTTATAAACAGGTAATTTTAACAATTAATATATATAAATTTAAAAATCATTCAGTAGCACAATGTTAAGCAGCAAAATTCAGAGATTTATCTCTCTTTTGTCCTGAGCTCTGAATAACAAAAGCTAATTTTCATCTTAACAATTTACATAGTTCTGCCTAACTTTTATCATGTATAATAATACACTTTCACTTTTTTCCAGGCTATTGGTAAACAGCCTCTAGTTAGGCCGTGAAAATGTTAAATTGAGTTTGGCCTTTTGTTTCTGTGTAACTACCGGTATATCTACTGAGATGGTTGAATATCATAACATCTGTGCAATCACAAACAGAACAGCAACATCTCTTGCAGATTTCTAATCCATTGAGTTGAAAACAATTCATAAGTGCATCCACTAAATAAATATTTATTTTCTGTTCTGAAACTTCTAAATAAGAAGTCAGTATAGTCATTATACATGAAACTCCAATTATAAATTTGCATTTCAGTAAGGACATTCTGTCTATCCCAGTGGCTATTAAAAAACATAATGCTATAGCTGCTTTCACAAAGCTGTCCCATAAAATGTTATTGGGTATGTAAAGAAAATATATTACCCTTGGTGTTTTTCTCTGTATGGAAAATTTTTCCTCTTACTGACAGCAACTCCTTTAAGATTTTCTTCCAAAAATTACCTCTAAGGACTTGTACAGATTGCATTGCAAACGATTAAGTCTCTGGGAATATAAACATTTTTTTGAAATATCGCAAAACAAGTAAAACTCTAAACAGCAATAAAACACCACAGTTAAGAAGTGTACTGACTTATAGCCTTTGGACTGGAAAGATAGATCTTACATCTTGTTTCAAAGTCTACAAAGTTAAATCCTCTTGACTTTTGTGTATCACTTCAGTAAGGTGCAAGGTTAAGTATTCCCAGATGATACAACCAATCTCATTCAAATCATAGTACTATATAGACCATATTTTCAGAATGTTTAATTATAGAAAACAGAAAGTAAATTAAAGTTAAATTATATGCTATAGAAAACTTTAAATTATTGATATCATAAATGCCTATGACTACCAAGTCAATTTTTAGGTCACCAGGATTTGTTGTTAATATTTTAAATGGCATAATACATTGGATTATATGTTTAAATATCCAGGTATCAGGGTGAGCCATCAACATTCGCAGAAATTCAGGTCAAAATTTTTAACACTCCTCATCTCTTTTTTTCATATTATATGCACTCTGGCATCTTTCTTTCAGTTGAGATTTTACAGTTATTAATATTGTACACATGAATGGATGTATATTTTATATTATTATTTATGTTTTGAAAGACAATTTTCTATAAAAAACACTGATAAAGAAATTTTGTTTGAAGCTGTCAAAAAAATTCCTTGCAATGAGATGACAGTATTGCTATTTAGGATGAATTAACTTTCTTGATTCCTCCAAAGTATGCCACCAATAAACAAGGAAGACAAATTTTTGTTGTTAAATTTTAAGCCCTTCGAATAACTTTCACTGATTGTTTATAGTGTCAATTTTGCTAAAGTTTAATGTAATGCTTCTAACTACAACAATTTTATCCATTTCTAAATTGCAATATTAGAGTACTGTTTAAAGTCAAAAACATGCAGATGACAATGGTTTTGTTTGTTTTCCTGTTTCTCAAAATTTTAGATATCAAATTGGAAAACTATGAGAAAACTATGAATAAGTAAGTTTTTCTGCCTTGGGGAAATAATAAAAAAAAAAGCCTCTGAGGACAACACATTTTACCAATCAAAACTATTAGCTATCAATATTAATAATAACTGTAGGAGCAGCTATATAAGTGAACTAGAGTACAGTAACCTCTGAGAAATGAAAGTAAATACAGTAAGGTACTGAGCCTTTATCCATTAGGCAATTTGGGTGTTTATTATGTCCTGGGCTTGAGGGGTGACAGTGACCACTAGGCTTCTAAAGGAAACCTAAGAAGAAATGACAATGAACCTCTAAATCCTGTGTTTATGAATACCAGAAGCACAACTGAAAATGTTCTTATCTCTATCATGTAACTATGGGAATGTAGATGTAATATCAAATCTTTAAATCGTGTGTGTATGTGTGTATGCATATACTTACAGTTTTTAAAAAGCATTATGACAAATATCTTATTTAATCTTAACAGCACATACAGTCTTTTTCTTTAATTTTTAGAAATAAAAAACTGGTATTTAAAGAGGCTAAGTAGTTTACACAAAGTCGAATATAATCTGTGTTTTCCAGTGTCTGTAATTTAATGTTCTTTCATCACATCTGTATGAACATTTGGCAGTCACCACATACTCACTAATGATAGCTATAATATTCCCCAAAGAAGAGGTTTATAAGAAAAATATTCTATCAAATTAGAAGTTAAATTTCCATGCATTCTTCTATAGCCCCTCTCTCATTTTGATGAATTTTAATAAGATTAGCAAAATGTAATGTTAAAATGAATTTTAGAATACACTAATAAAGTACTTATCCAATTATCTTTTAGATTACTGTTGGACTGATAATACAAAATATTCTTATGCTATTCTTTCCCTTTACTCATAATTTTTTCTATATTTTAAAATATTTAAAAGAACTTTCTTTTTCTGACTTACTTCATTTTAAAAATAATCTAATCATTAGTGAAATGCAAATCAAAACCCCACATTGAGATACCACCTGACTCTAGTAAGAATAGCTATCACTAATAAAACAACAACAACAACAACAACAACAAACAGATGCTGCTGAGGATGCAGAGAAAAGGGGATGCTTCCACACTGTTGGTGGGAATGCAAACTAGTTCAGCCTCTGTGGAAAACAGTGTGGTGATCCATAAAAGAACTAGAAATTAGTCTTCCATACCACCCAGCAACCACTCCTTCTGGGAATATACACAGAGGAACTCAAACTACTCTATAAAAAGAGATACTTGTACACACATGTTCATTGCAGCATTATTCACAATAGCAAAAGCATGAAACCAGTCATGCTACACATTGAATCTGGACTGGATAAAAAAAAAAAAAAAGATGATACATATACATGATAGAATATTACGCAGCTATAAAGAAGAATAAAAAAATGGACTTTGCAGAAAATTGGATAGATTTTGAGTCTATAATATTCAGTGGCTTGTCACAGAAACAAATAACTGAGTACCACATGTTCTCACTCTAAGTGGACCCTGAACATTTACCACAGTACAATAAGAAAGGGATTGGCAGTAGTCAGAAACTGCCAGGGGAGGCGTGAGGAACATAACATCAATAAGGGGTACCTGATCTCAAATTAGGCAAAGTGGGGACCAAAGGGAGGTCCAAACTTTACCTGCACGATGACCACTTGTATACCTAATCCTGAATTGTAACTCACATCTTTAAAAAACATCATTATGACTTTTAAAGAATAAAAAATAAAATGTAAAAACAACAACAAAATTATGTTAATAATAATTTGATTTATAATATGGTATATAAAAGAACATAAGGAAGAAAAGAATTAAATATCGATCTGGAAACACATAATTAAATTAACACAATGGAAGCATGAAATAGTATTAACTCTAGTTAAGTGCTTATTATGTGGTTGACATTTGACTAGGAGCTGAGGAAGCAAAGATGAAAAAGACTGCCCCCAACTACTAATAGCATACTATGTGGCAAAAGAAGTGGCATTTAGAAACAAGAGCACCTTTTTAATTAAAATATATATGTGACTACAAATCATTCTAATTAAGTATTTGTTACAATTATGAAACTAACAAGTTGGTTTGAGAAAATAAATGATTTTTATAGAAATTTAAACCATACAGAAACTTTTTCAAAATAGTTTGTATATATTTAAATAGTCAAAATATAATCTCAAAGACCAGTTCTAATTAAATAAAATATATGGGGAGTTAAAATATTAATATCTACTTAATATTTTATTTTAAATTTACTATTACATTATTTTTATTAATTTATGAATATTAGCAGCTTTGGGGACAAAGTGTGGTCTGGAGCAGGACGGGGCATTTGTTAATAATCTCTAGTGCAGAATTAATGCAAAGATAACAAGAGGTGAGTAGGGTGAGAAATCTCCTAGTATTGTTTGAATTAAATTATCAATTGGTAAAGAAGGATGATCAATCTTTTCAAAAACATTCAAGCACTACCTTGGCTATGACGAGAAATAAAGATTTCTTATGTATGAGGAAGGTAGAAAATGGAGAGGAAGAGTTAAGAAATCGTTGAACCAGTAAAGTGCTAGAAACATTTTTAATGTACCTAAAAGACTGAAGAAATGATCACCATTACTTTCTCTCTAAAAATTGTTCATGATAGTAGCCATATTCCTAGTAGTTACTATGTGCCCAGACTGTGTTGACAAAGTACAAATGCTTCTAATGTGTATAATGACATTCTATGTACTTTATCTCAATTGTGTAAACAAGGAAGTACAGACTCATAAAATAAAACTAAGTAAAACACTATTGGAAACACTATTCAAAGCCAATTCAACCTGACTTTGAAACTTAACATCTAAATTTTTTCACTACACCAAATTAAAAAGCTTTAAAATATGATTTCAGGAAAGTTATTCCATTGAGCTATGTTTATCACAATTATAATATCTAAACAAAATATTGAGGCATATGATCAGAGTTGGGACTTTGGAAACTCTTCATATTCATTTTATTACGTCACTTCTCCTTGGCTACAATAATAAATTTTTACTTAAGTTCTAGTCCTATTACCTTCATATAACCTAGAATTTGTTCTCTTATTTAACCACTCCAGGCTTATAAATTCAGCCATAAGATACCCAATTTCTATGTATCCTTTATTTATAAACATACTTAAGACTTTTCCTTGCTAGAAGCAAATATAAAGAAAAGAAAAAATATATTGAACCTGTTTGCACATCTATCTAATGCTTTAGAAGACTCATTTAGTCACAACTATGTTTCTTGAGATAGTTGTCAACATTTCTCTCTTGTCTAGCTCAACCCAGAAAAACATGGCTTTAGAAGTCAGCTTTGGTCTCCATGGTTCAGTATTACTTTGACATCATCTTTGTGTAGGATTTACATTCTCAACCTTTCATTATTTTTAGAAGAAGTTTCTCAAAATCCATACCATCAGTCCCTCCTGATGTTCTTTTTACTTTTTCTAGCATCTCAGTACCCCATTTCACAAACACTTCCATTTCCTTTGGTTTTGGTTCCTTTCCTGCTCAATTCCTCTTCCCATGAAATTATAAATCTCCAAATGCTTTAATTTGAGTTACAAATTATGACATCAGATGAAACTGCCTTCACTAAAATGTGTCTACTTTTTTCCCTTTCTTTTCTCTCAAGAAAATCATACCCATTAACAGAGATTTCAAGCAAATTCAAAATTAATGTACAGGAAAATTTTTGAAGTTGAATCTCAGAAGTTCTTTGGCTCTGATCATTTCACAACCACTTCTACTCTAATGGAACTTTAAAAATAAAAACAAAAAAATCAATTTTTGTCATTATACCAGTTAAATTGTTCCAACTGTGTAGTGATACTAGTGACAACTAAACTTAAGAAAAAACATACATACATAATTCATTATTTGCAGAAAGACATGGACTTAGTTTTTCAGATTTTATCACATTGGAGAAGCCAGATGGAACTGACAGTAAAGTATATAGAAACAAATTAACTTGTAAGGGCTAGTGTCAAGAAAGGATTTTAGTTTAGGATTTTTTTTTTTAAATTGCAGTTCAAGTAGTTAGAGAATTTTAATGTCAAATTATTCTGTCCTTTCCCTCTCCTCTGCAAACAACTAGAGAAAGTCTTCCTAAAATAATTTACCTTGAGAGTATCTCACCTCATATTGGATCATCTATCACAGGCATATTTAAATATTTTATAAATTTATTTTTGATGGTTATTTAAAAAAGTAAATTACAACTTCCTCAATATGTCCTGGCTCTCGCTGCCTCATTTTTTCTGAATCTTCTCTGTTCTTTAACCTATTACCGCGAACCTATTACTGCCTTCATATTTGTACTTATAATTACGATGACTAAGTTTGTCAAGGTAAAATGGCAATGAATATCTGTGAAAAATATTGCTTGAGAAAAGCATATGTCCTTTCTATTTATTAACTTTCAATAGTTTGTGAATTTTGTACATTTCTCTTTTTAGAAAAGTATACCACAACATAAAACAATAAGCAAACAAAAAGAGAAAAATCACTCCTTCATGACATAGAAGAGCCCAGAACTACAAAGATAGTTTGAACTAAAGAAATATTTTTAAATGAAAATGTTATCATTTATAAAATTGAAGTAAAATAGTCCAAGAAAAATAATAGAGATCAGATATTACTTCTGTCATTATGATTATAACAATTCAGTAGAGTGTAGAAAATTTTATAATATCAAGGCAATAGTCACAGTTCAACTTATGTCTTAAATAGAATTAAAAAACCAAGCAAACAACAATGTATTTCCAGGCTACAAAATAAGTGGTCTATAATGGCACCTAAAGCTTAGTACAACATGGAGTATGTTGCTTTTGAAATCCCAAGGGATAATTTTCTGAGGTTAAAAACCAAAGATAATCAATGAAGAACATTTCTATTTTAGGAAATTAACTTACATTACAATGACCAAATAATTATATTGTAACTTGCCTTATACAAGCAAATAGTGCTCAATGTAATATACTTGGAATATTTAAAATATTCATATTTACTGACAAATTGGCAATTCATTGCTCCTGTATTCCTCTGTCTAATTTCTGCTTCTTTGAAAAGCAAAATTTTATTTGGTAAAGTGTCATTTTGTGCCATTACTCAGTGACCCAGAGATATTTGTAAAATCTCAGATAAACATCTCAAGAACTTGCCACCTTAAGTTTTCCTGTGTATATTACTCAGCTTCTGTTGTACAATGAAGACTATGCATCAATAAATTTTAAATTCAGATTAAACTGTTCAATCCATAGAAGCACTTATGTTTGATTGCTCTTTATAAAATTCAAGATGTCATCAGCATGATTTTCAATGGAACAGATCAATAAAAAAATCCATAACTCACATCTCTGGCTTTGAAAATAATATTCCAAATATATAACAACATAATGCCAAAACAATGAATCATTGGATTCTAAATCTCTGTGCCTGAAATCCACTCAGCAGTTTTGACCACTTCGTAAGTTCTATTGAAAGCACCTAAGAAAACTGCATCAATCAAACAACATCTCAAAAAATAGTGTTGATGGATGTAAAAGGGAAATTGAGTATTCTAAGATTATATTCTCATAACCCGAATTCACTCAGACATAATTTTATAAGATTTATCCGTGAATATAATAAATCTTTAATTATGCAATATTCTATATAGAAATATTTTTAAATATATACATATTCACAGAATAAATGCTTCAATTAACCAATTATTCAAAAAAAGATTTGCTCCATATACCATTTTTGAATGAAACTCCCTGAAAAAAATTACATTCCAAGGATTTCAGACAGATTACTGACATGCAAAATTTTCTAAAAAAACACAGCAAAGTATATATTTAAGCACATGAAAGTAATGGGGATTAGTACAGAAGTAGACACATAGACCAATGGAATAGGCAGAGAATCAAGAAATAAAACCACAGTCTTTCAAACAATTCATTTTTGACAAACCTACAAAAACAAACATTTGGGGAAAGGAAACCATATTTAGCAAATGGTGCTCGGAAAACTTAGTTTGCCACATGCAGAAGAAGGACCCCTACCTATCACCATATACAAAAATTAACTTAAAATGGATCAAGGACTTAAATGTAAAACCTGAAATTACAAAAAAAAAAAATTAGAAGAAAACTAAGAGAACATCCTCCTGGACATGGGAGTAGGCAATGAATTCATAGCCAAGTCCTCAAAAGCAAATGAAACAAAAGCTATGATTGATAGGTGAGACTTAATCAAACTGAAAGGTTTTTGCCCAGCAAAAGAAACTATCGAGTGAGTAAAAGGAGAACATGGAATGGGAAAAAAATATTTGCAAGCTATGTATCTGGCAAAGGTCTAACATCCAGGATCTACAAGAAGCTCAAATAAATTGATAGAAGAAGAAAAAAAACCCGCTAAAAGTGGACAAATTATATGAACAATCACTTCTCAAAGAAAGACATTCCAGCAGTCAAAAAACATTTTAAAAAATGTTCAATCCCACTAATCATCGGAGAAATGCAAAAATGCAAATCAAAACTGAAACAAGATAACATCTAACGGCAGTTAGGATGGACATCATTAAAAAGCAAAAACAAAAACATCATTAAAAAGCAAAAACAAAAACAAAAAAACAGATGAACAAAAACAGGTGTTGGTGCGCCTGGAGAGAAAAGGAAATGTCTCTATACTATTGGTGGGGAACGTAAGCTAGTTCAACCTTTGTGGAAAGTAGTGTGGTGATCTCTCAAATAACTAAAAATTGATCTATATGATCCAGCAATCCCTCTTCTTGTAATATACCTAGAGGAACATAATTGTTCTACCAAAAAGACACCTGCACACATATGTTCATTGCAGCACTATTCATAATAGTAAAACCATGGAACCAACCCAGATGCTCATTGAAAGTCGACTGGATAAAGAAAATATGGTACATATACATGATGGAATATTACATAGCCCACAAAGAAGAACAAAATCATGTCCTTTGCAGCAACATGGATGCAGCTGGAGACTATCATACTGAGCGAACTCTCAAAGAAACAAAGAACTAAATACCACATGTTCTTATTTGTAAGGAAGCCCTGATCACTGGTCACCTGAACACAAGAGTGGGATCCACAGATGCTGGACACAACTGCTAGGGAGGGAGGGAGAAGGGATGGGCGGCACATGGCAACACACTGGGTACCAGGTACACTACCAGGGAAGAGAGGGCACACTAGAAGACCAAACATCAGTTCAATACAAATTACTTATGTAGTAAATCCTCACTTCTACCCCACAACTCTAAAATTATTAAAAAAGGTAAAAGTTTTAAAGTTATATTTTATCATACAAAAATTCACATATGACTTTCTACAAGTGACTGTAGTAGAAATAAAATCTGCCTTATAGATGAAATAAGCATACTTGATTAAAACTAACATATAATACAAATTTATAAAGAAAGAGAAACATTTCAAATTAATTCATACTCACATTATTGCATTTTAAAAATAACAGTAGAAAAATGCAGAAGTGATAACTTGAATTTATCTTATAAAGTATCTAATAAATCAGCTTTACTCTGTTATACTTAGAAATGGTTGCATTTATTTACTTGTTCATAATAACAGAATAAGTGTTGAGAATGCACTTTTGAGCTGGGCTCGGTGGCTCAGCCTGTAATCCTGCACCTTTGGGAGGCTGAGGTGAGTGGATTGCCTGAACCCGCGGGTTCGAGACCCACCTGGGCAGCGAGACTTCATCTCTACAATAAATAAAAAAATCGGCCGGGTGTGGTAGCGCATGCCTGTAATTCCGGCAACTTGGAAGGCTGAGGCGGAAGGATCGCCGGAGCCCAGCAGTTCCAGGCTGCGGTGACCGGGAGCAGCCACTGCACTCCAGTCTGGGTGACAGAGAAACTCCAACTCAAAAAAAGAAAGAATGCACTTTTGAGTAACTGACTTTAAATATATATACCATAAAGATAATCATAACAGTGTCTATGTTCAAGGGACTTTATATTCCTGATACCTAAGTAGGACTATTTAGATAGCTCCCAGATTAATGCTCTCATTACCCCGTGTTTTAATTTAAAATAATAAAGCAAATCTCCCTCACTGATTTTACCACTCCCTAAATTTTCAGAAAGTAAACAGCTAATGAGCATAGCCCTTACTTATGGCTGTGGCAGATTTTCTTTGTGCTTTTTCACTCACTGAGATATATTTTTAAAAGTAGTATGTGCAATGTCATTGTTGAAAGATTCCTACATCAGGCTTTAATTATACACACAACGAAAATTACCTTTCATGATTTGAAGCTGATTAGTTTCTTTCATCCTCAACAACTGGTGTCCAGAGAAATAATGCTGCCCTACACTGATTAAAAACACCTGATAAACATAAAAGTTAAAATTAGCTGCAAGCTGAATAAACTATAAAATTATCATTATCATTTTAGAAGTGAGCAGTGGACAAATGGATTTGTTTTTAAGTATTCAGCCTTCAAGTATTTTCTATATTGTTGAGGCTAAAGATAGAATTGAAAAGAAGATGAGAAGACACCAAGGGAACTGACAGGGTTTTGATTACAGCAAGTAACAAGGAGATTTATATACACTGAAAGCATTCAAGACTGCTGAAGCACAGCTGGTACCATATATAAAACTAATGGTCATGAATTAAATGACTGATGGGTGACTTTGTCATGTAATAGGTTCTTGGTGCAATTGTTTTTAACTGTCTTTTACCTGGGGGAATTTAAAGAAAATATATTTATGTTAGTTTTAAAATAATTTATTTTGAATTCAACTTTATTCTCCACAAATATTATAATTTATTACTATATGTCAATATTTTCTATTACTAGTTAGTCATATATTAGAGGACTTTTAAAATATTCTTATTAGCAGTCAATTATTGAATATCATGTTGCTTGTAATTAGGTTATATTCAGATTACACTGAAATTAGCAGAGTATATTGTACAGACAACTCAGAGACAGAATAGAATTTATCCAAAAGCAAACTTGTAGTTTAATAAAACTTCAAATATTCATTTGAAATCACAGCCATATGCTTACAGAATTAGGGGTATATGTTATGGAAGGCTAAATGACTACTTTTTTGAGATCAAACAAGCTAAAAAATGTTTATATCACATTGTATTGATGGTTACATAACTGCCCTATGTTCAGAGATCTGCTAGAGGAACATGTGGGATTCAGCATATAAGTGCTGGCATGTCTAAGATTTATTACAGTGGTGTTTTAAGAATGCACATCCAGAACATAAAGGAAAAAGACACAAATCAAGTACAAAGAAATTCATGCAAAGCCTTCCTTGTGCTCCCTCTCTCTACAAGAAATCATGTGGAGCACACTTTTTCCTGTAACAGAAAATACAGCAATAAGTGTGCAATATTTCTATATGGAACCTCATTAGGGATTCAGTATCTAAGGATTTTGTTAGGACCTGGTCATATAGGCACCCTGTCAAAAATATCAAAATTCTAGATTCTCTGAAGGAAATCAGGCACTTGACATAAAACATATGTTCACCATTAACCGTATTGTTTACACCAGTGTTCTCCAACTTTTTAGCATAAGAAGCTGGTTTTGTGGAAGACAATTTTTCCATGGACCAGGGGACAGGTTGGTTTCAGAATGATTCAAGTGCATAACCTTTATTCTGCACTTTATTTCTATTATTATTACATTGTAAAATATAAAGAACTAATTATACAATTTACCATAAAAAAGAGGTGCAGAGAAAAGTAAATAAAATAATGGGCAAGCCACCAAAATAAATGTTAGATTCTAACTTAAAGCCTGCCACCAGATGCAGCTGTACAAATGAAGTGCATCAACTCTCTCGCCACCTGCTGATGAGGTTTTGATATGAGTCTGCAAGCAATTGATGTATTACGGTCTCCGTGCAGTCAAACCTCACTGCTAATGTTAATTCGTATTTGCAGCCACTCCCCTAGCATCACCACCTCAGCTCCACCTCAGATTATCAGGCATTAGAGTCTCATAAGGAGTACGCAATTCAGATCCCGCACATGCACAGTTCACAATGGGGTTCAAGCTCGGAAGTGGAGTTCAGGTGGTAATGTACGTGAAGGGGAACAGCTATAAATACAGATGAAGCTTTGCTGGCTTGCTGACCACTTACCTCCTGCTTTGTGACCAGGTTCCTAACAGGTCATGATACCAGTCCATGGCCTGGAAGTTGGGGACCCCTGCTTTACACAGTCTAAGCACAATGAGTCACATTTTGAGAGCCAAGTTCTCAGATGACAGCCAAGGCCAACATTAGAAGCAGACCTTTATGAGGAAAACAGTCTCAGGCTTGCTATGTTAACTGTTTTTGCTCACCCACAAATTTTAGATTGAATATATGAGTAGAGAAATGTCTTGATTGTTCAATGTAGATGTTTTTACTCTATTTCAGATAACTGACATATAGGAGTCAAGATGTATTACTTTTCCAGAGCTATATTAAAAAGTACCACAAACTAGGTGTGTAAAACAATAGAAATGTATTCTTATATAGTCTTAAAAGTCAGAAGTCTGAAATCAAGAATTCTTTAGGGCATGATTTTGTTGAAGGTGTTAAGAGAATTTCTTCCATGCCTTTAGCTCTGGTGTTGCAGGCAATTATTGACATTCCTTAACTTGTAGACACATCACTCCATCTCCACCTCTGTCTTCACTTGGAATTCTGTATAATGCATCTGTGTTCCTGTGTCTCTTTTCTTATAAGGTCATCAGACTTATTGGATTAGGCCCAACCTGTTTCCAAATAAGGTCACATTCACAGTCACTGGGGAGTTAGAACCTCAACATCTTTTTGAAGGGATCAAATATTCTGAAAATTCTCAATATTCTGTAGGGCTGTTTCATGGTAAAATATCTAGGTCTCTAAAAATGTACTATTTAATGCATAGTACACCAAACAAAGCAAAACCAAGTAAAAGAAAATAGAGTGAGAATGAAGCAAGTTATTGAGAGAGAGAGGGGAGAGAGAGAGAGAGAGAGAGAGAGAACTGAAATCCCAGCAGTAAACCAAAATAAATGGAAAAGATAAGGTTTACTTGATGACAACTGGTGCTGCAGTTACATGAGTATCTTTGGGTAAGTAATAAAGTGAAAGAGCTAACTTTTAGATTGTCTTACTAAGCCAGAGCTACGAAAAGAAAGCAACACAAACGCACTGCATGTGTTTGATATAATTATGTTAATTATATGTTTATTGCTTAAATTTATATATATATAATATATACATAATTTTCATAATATTTTACCAACATCTATCCCCAATGGCTATAGAACATGATTTGACTTTGTATATCCTTATGTGTAAGATATTTACATATTGTATGTCCTTATGTTTGAAATATTTAAATACTTTTTTGTCTAGATCTAGAGACTAGATCCCTTCATTTGTAATTATTACTACCTGGCAGGTAGACAACTCATACAATTATTAAACTGGCAACCAATTATCCTGGTTTCTATATATCAGAAATCAATCTCTGGCTCTATTAACATCTTAAAAGTTATTCTAATTACATCAGAAAAAACAAAGACATGGTCCATGAGCTTACTGAGCTTGACTCCTAATAAAAAATAAAAACAAGAAGAAAGAGGAAAAGAAGAGAAAATAAATAGATTCTCTCACAGCGACCTAGAGACATTGTAGGGGTAGGTGGGTGGTAACAACTTTACTCTTGACAGCTGTTGTTGCTGTTTATCTGCCAATCTTCCATCGTAAAATATGTTTTCCACTAGCAGAATCTGTTATACAGTTCCCATCATTATGATTGCTATGAAATAGGCACCAATGAGTATGTTTTGGTAGAGGTTAAATAAAGGATTTAAAAAAATAGACAATGAGTGTAGGTAATTATATTAAAAAAAAAACCTCATGGGCACCAAAGGGATAATATTTATCAAAATGATGTTCACGTTTTCAAAACCAAAAATGAAAAAAATTATAAAGTGTTGAAAAGAGGTGTATATATCAATGTTTCTTCTGTTTTTGAATATAAAATATTTAATACCACTATAAGAAAAATTTAAGATAGTATAACAACATCTATTTTAAACAAAAAACTGTTATTAAAATTGAGGAAAAATATTAGAAGTAAAATTTGCTAATGACCAGACTTTATGTGACCCACATAAAAATATATTATTACAAATTGTACTGTATTTTTTACTTTGCTTGGCTCAGGGGCTTCAGATTCTGAGAAATGGCTTTTCCATTTAGTGACCGAGTATCTTTTGGTATCCTTTCTACCAAATCCTATTTTATCTCTCCTTTATTTACTCTTTATCACAATAACATCAGTTCTCAGTCATGGCTAAGTGCATTTTTCAAACTCACTGGTGGCTGAAGCCACTATTTTCCCCTTCTACCAAGGTGTCAGGAGTTGAAGAATGGCAGTAGATTTTTCCCTTAATTTTTCTGTGCTTCTCTCTACACTGTTGAATTGTATTATAAGGGAGCAGCAGACAGGATTCAGCCTTCACTGAGGAGGTAAATGATTAACTAAAATCTTTCCTCTTCTACCAGCGTCTCCAGCAACAATATAGGAAATTGTTATTTATCTGTCTTGCTTAGTGGTTTTGGGTGGTCCTTTACTTATTTGGGGAAAAACCTGTCATTATATGAAAAACATAAATTATGGCAACATTTAAAAATATTTAAATTACTTCACTAAGATAATTGTGTGTTTAAGTGATATTCTAAAATCTTAGTCATCTTTCCCTCAGCTTGGACATTTTTAAATGATCACACTATTTAAAGATTGAATACTTGGAGCAACAGAAGAGAAGTCTGAGTAAAGTTGTAAGATGTGCATGCAAAATTCATATCTATGTATTTTTATTCTATACTTTTGAAAATATAATTCTTTAGATTTTTTAAAAATATGATAAAATTTATATAAGCAAGCTTCTACTCAAAATGAAGAAATATTGTCTTTTGGAATAAAGAAACTTTCTTTTAACAGCTGACATATTATACTGTCATCATTATTTTAATGAACTGAAGAAGTGTTATTCTATTTACTGTAGTTATTTCTCTGTGATTTTGAGTAAAAATTATTCACCAACATCTTTTATTTTAAATATTTCCTTTTTTATATGTATATACTCATGAAAATAAATATCTGAAGACAATTAGTTAATGTTTTCAAACCATTTTTTAAAAGAAGTATAGCAAACATCCTATTCTAGTGGCAACAATTGACTAAGTGTCTAATATTGACTATTCTGTGACTTGGTGCTAGAGAAAATGTAGCATGAATATATAAGCCATATTTTAAAAAAACAATAATGTGGAATACTAAAATGGCTAATTTAATTGAAAAAATAAGATTGTTATTAATGCTAATAACAGTTCAAATAGAATGCTTTTAATGTGTTAAACACAGTGTTCCATCTGTGCTAACTTGAGCTTACCCTTATAACGGAATCCCTGATTAACATGCATGAACAGCCTGCTCAGCTGGAAGAGAAGAAGGAACATTTTAATGTTATACACAGGGATGCTACAAGAACTTTTACCTTTGTAGGATTTGACTTTGGTTTGGTGAAGGTTTATCACATCAACATTTCATTTATAACAGCACCATACTTTCCATACCGCTGAATTAAAATAACAGCACACCATAAATTGTTAAAAAGTTCTGGTATTTTGTCAATTGGTCTTTGTTCGAGGTCCTCTAAAAGCAGACCTCAAGGTAAAGACCAAGTATTGGTTATTTATCCGTGGGCTGATCCTAGGAACCACTATGAGAAAGTAAAAGAGACATAAAGCAAAGGACGAACAACAATAGGTACATTGATGAGTAGGTTTCTGCTGTAAAAAATTTGGACTCAATCCAGCAAGAAATGGCTAGAGGGTATGACATATGTTTTTACATTCTAGACTCTGAAGTTATGTTCCTTATCCTCTAACTACAATGTCTGGCCTTTGGTCGAGCAAGTTCCCATTACAAGAGAAGTTTCGTGTTGAGTTTATATTTTAATACTCTTTTATTATAAAGATAGATAATTATTTGTTTTTATAGGCTACATTTTTACCAAGGAGACTCCCCCAAAATAACAATTTTTTTTTGTAAGTTCAGGCCACCTGTGGTAGAGTATTCCTTGCAGGATAAGTTCTCTAAAAACCTACTGGCATCAGTGTATCAGGGGTATATATATACTTTTTTCACATATATATATATACTTTTTCAAATATATACTTTTTCACAATGTTGTTGTGAGGGTCTGCATCCGGCTTCAGTGAATTTTCTTTTGGAGATTCTTTAAACAAGTTTGCTCACTTCATGATGGATCATTTACAAGCACACCTGCCCACAGCAGTTTTTACCAAAAACAGCATGATCTTCATACCCCACCCTCCCTATTCATCCATCTTACCCCAAGCAATTTATTTTTTGTTTGTTTCCCCAGATGAAAAATGTCTCAAAGGGAAATATTTTGCCAATGCAGAGGAGGTGGAACAAAATACAGCAGAAGTACTAAAAGGTATCAAAGTTGGCTAATTAAAAACCTGTTTTGAGCAGTGGAGAAAGCATCTGGATAGGGGTAGTGCATCAAATAGAGGGTGCTTTGAAGGTGACAGAAGTTTAAACATGTAAGAATAAATACACATTTTTTATGAACAAACTCTGAGTTTTTGTGAGCCCCCTCATATACTTATCAGACTTAATTTACTACACATATGTGAATTGGTCGACAAAACAATCAAACAATTGGCAAACAATAAAAATATGATGGCAGATTGTCTTAATACTAGAAAATGCACTCCATGTTCTATTTTGAAATTTTTACAACTAAAAGTAGTACTAGGAATACCCATTCAACCTTTACTTTCTTTTACTGATGGTTAATATCTTTCTCATTTGCTTTATCTCTTTAACCATAATATTATTATTGCAACCCAGAGATTTAACATTAATAAGATAATAATATATTTTTAAGTCTATAATTTTAATTTACCCAAGTATCCCAAAAGGTATTTTAGGTGTATTTTTGACTGAAGATTCAATCAAATGCCACCAGGAACATTTGGTTGCCGTATATCTCTAATATCTTTTAATGTAGAAGAAACTTCCACCTTCTTTTGTTTTTATCACAGTGATATCTTTGAATTAAGTCAGTTGTCATTTTTGACATTTGTGTCAAATTTGTATTTTCCTAATTGATAGCTCATAATAGAGCCAAGTTAAAACTTTTTGGAAATAATATAACATAGATGGTTTGTGCAACATTTTTTACAACACAAAGACTCGCTCATGAATGTTCAGTGCAGCCTTATTTGTAATAGCTAAAACCTAGAAGCAGCCCAAATGTTCATGAGCTACTGAGTAGATAAAAAGAAAAGTCTTTATTCAATGGAATACTACTCAGTAATAAAAATAAACTATTAATATGTACAACAAAATTGTAAATCTCAGAATAACTATGCTGAATGAAAGAAATCAGATAAAAATGAGCACATACTATAATAATTGCATTTGTATAAGATCCTAAAAAAAACTATAATAATTTCTAGAGACAGAGCTATACCTATGTAGACATACTAATCTGTAGAGACAGAAAGCAGATCAGTAGTCACCTAGGAATGGGGAGTATTTAGAAGATATGAGATTGCAAAGGAGCAGAAATAAACATTTGGGGGACGGTGGATATATTCATTATCCAAATTGTGGTAATGGTTTCATGGCTTTAGGGGTATATATATACTTTTTCAAATGTTATATTTTAAATATGTGTAGTTTATTATATATTATTATAAGGCCGGAGGCACCAGAGGAGAGGGTGGGGTGGGCCTCAACAAGACGGCTCCAACCCAGACCAGGAGAAAAATGGGTGAAAGTGAGCCAGCAAAAATGAGTGACCAGAACTAAGACTCCAGCCACAAAGCCAGCCAGTACCTGTTACAGCGACTCTAGCAACCCCGTTCAGCCAATCGCCAGGAAACGTGACAGCTGTCCCAACCAGTGATTGCTCTCCCCAACCCCCTCACAGCTTTCTCAGTGTGCCCTTTATAAACCCATCGCTCATCTTGCTAGGCGCAACTTCTCCGGCCCACAGCTACATGCACCAGTAAACCTCGCCCGGGATTGCGCTAATAAATTTTTCTTGGCTCCTTTGTTGCCGTTTCACCTGGTCTGGTTTCATTTACCTTACATTTGCTGTGAAAACCTGGGAGGAATGTGCAGGGCCCCGACAACGCGGTGAATCCCTTGCTTTCCCTGACTTCTCCTCCTACCCTCCGGGGTGCCCAGTCTGAAATTGCAGCTGCATCTGGGCTCACCCCTCTGGCACGGTGACTTTGGCTCCAGTGTAGTGGAGACGTCCCTATCTCTGGATCACCAACCCTATAAACGGATGTGGATCTTCCTTTCCGTCCCTATTCTGAGTGGGTCTGGGATGCTGGGCTTGCTTGTTTAGGGACCCAGGAACAGAGGTTGCGGCTATGGGAAACCAGCCTTCTAAAACTGAGGCTCAGACCCCCTTGCAGTGTCTCAAATCTAATCTGGCTACTCTGGGGTTGTCCGAGGATATCCGTAAATGGAAGCTAATCTTCCTTTCCTCCCAGGCCTGGCCCCAATATCCTCTGGATAATCAGTCTCACTGGCCCCCCTGAGGGAACTTTCAATTTTGGCCTCCTCACCGATCTCAGTAATTATTGTCACCGGACTGGGAAATGGTCTGAGGTCCCCTATATCCAGGCCTTTTGGTCATTGCGCTCCTGCCCAGAACTCTGCGTCAGATGTTCCTTGGCCCAGGTCCTCCTGGCCAAATCCCCTGATAGGGGCTATTGGCCTCTCCCTGTGTCGGAATCTTCCTTTGCAGATCCTCGGAGGACCTTGGCTTTCCTCCTCCAGCTCCTACCCCTCCTTCTCTCCCCGCCAATCTGCCTCTTCTCAACTGTCTGCTCTTTCCCAACCCCCTCCTTATCCGACCTCCTGTGCCCAGACCTCCTCCACTCAGGCCCCTCCAGTGTCTGCTCCTGCCTTACCTCCCATATCGCCCCTCCTATATCCAACTCTTCCTCCCAGCCCGCCATCTCTAATTCCTTTGTCCTCAGCTCCAGTCATTCTGGGTTCGGTCGGCTCCCCTCCCCCATCCACTTCCGTCCCTACTGCCACAGAGGCACCACCTCCCTCTTCCAGTCCTGTTGACGTCACACCTGACTCCTTTGTTTCTGGCTCTGCCCCAGCCACCCACAAGCTGTACCCTCCTCTTCTGTCTTCACCGCCATCTTGCCCTCCTCCCACCTCATTCCCTACTCTCACCCCGCCGCCATCTTACAATACTACGCTGCCCTCTAAATGGACCAGCCCTCCGGTTACCAGGTCCTGGGCCCAGTTACTGGCCCCTCTCCAGGAGGTGGCAGGTGCTGAGGGACTGGTTAGGGTACATGTTCCCTTCTCCCTGGGGGACCTGTCCCAGATTGAAAAGCACCTAGGATCCTACTCTGCCAACCCAACTGCCTACACCAAGGAGTTTTGATACCTCACTCAGGCATACGAGCTCACATGGCATGACCTCCACGTGATTTTAACCTCCACCCTCAATCCCAAGGAGCGTGATAGCGTCACCTCAGCAGCTCGGGACTACGCTGATCAGGTACATAACTCTGATCATTCTTTGCCAGTTGGGGCCATGGCGGTGCCTGCCGAGGACCCACAATGGAACTATCAGGATGGTGCCACAGGTAGAACTAGAAGGGATCAGATGGACCACTGCCTTATTGCGGGGATGGAAAAGGCAGCTCAAAAAGTCATTAACTATGACAAACTGAGGGCAATCACACAGAAGCCTAACGAAAACCCAGCCTCTTTCCTTAATCGTTTAACAGAGGCTCTTACCCTTCACACACCTTTAGACCCTTCCTCACTGCTGGGGTCCACAGTCTTAGCTACTCACTTTATCACCAGTCTGCTCCGGACATCCGGTGCAAGCTTAAAAAGGTGGAGAAGGGCCCCCAGACTCCACTCCGAGACCTGGTGAATATGGCCTTTAAAGTTTATAATGCCCAAGAGGAGGAAGCCGAGGACATATGGGCCCAGAGGCTAAAACAGAAGGTGGCCCTTCAAACCCAAGCCCTAGTCACTGCCCTGCAGCCGGCACAACAGGGGTCTCAGAGTCCCCATCTCAGGAAACAGTCCGAAACCCGAACACCTCCAGCAGCCTGCTTCAGGTGTGGCCAGGAAGGCCACTAGGCAAAGCAATGCCCCAACCCCAGGCCACCAACTAGACCTTGCCCGATCTGCAAACAAAAGGGACATTGGAAGTTTGAGTGCCCTCTGAGGGAAAACCATCCCCCAGTGACAGAGTTTTGTGGGGGGCTGGCTCCCCCAGTGGGCCCCTCGCCAGAGCTCCTGGGCCTTCTGGACGACTGAAGCCGCCTAGACTCGAACACCCCAATCACCCTTGCTGAGCCCAGGGCCACTCTATGGGTAGCGGGTAAGTCCATCTCCTTTTTGGTGGACACGGGGGCTACCTATTCTGTTTTACTCTCCTTCCATGGGCCTCTACATCCTTCTCAGGTCTCGGTTGTGGGCGTCTCAGGGGTACTCTCCAAGCCACTTGAAACGGGTCCGGTGTCTTGCCTTTTTGAAGGCCGTCCCTTCACCCATTCATTCTTAATTATCCCATCCTGCTCAGCCCCTTTGCTGGGACGAGACCTTCTGTATAAGCTCAGGGCATCTATTTGCCTCACCTCACACCAAGTTCCCCCAAATCTGCTCCTGGTCCTCGCCTGTGCTGTCTTCTCCCCGGAGCCTTCGTCTGATTTCCCCATTTCCCCCAAAAAGTTAATCCCGTTGTCTGGGACACTTCCACTCCTGTGGTGGCCAATCACCACACCCCAGTCCTCATTTGCCTTAAGGATTCCTCTTGCTTCCCTTCCAGGCCTCAATTTCCAATGTCACACGCCCATCACAAGGGCCTCCAGCCCATTGTTAACTGACTGCTCACCCAGAGTCTTCTGGTTCCTACCAACTCCCCTTGTAATACTCCCATCCTCCCGGTAAAGAAGTCATCTGGTGCTTATTGACTGGTGCAGGATCTGCGTATAATCAACTCTGCCATAGTACCACTGCATCCAGTGGTCCCTAACCCATATACTCTCCTATCTCAGATACCCCCCACCACCACTCATTTCACAGTCCTGGACCTTAAAGATGCCTTCTTCACCATCCCCCTACATCCAGACTCCCAGCCACTCTTTGCCTTTACTTGGGAGGATCCAGACACCCACAGGGCCCAACAATTAACCTGGACGGTGCTGCCTCAGGGATTTCATGATAGTCCCCATCTTTTCGGCCAGGTGTTGGCTGAGGACCTGTCCTCTTATGACTCTGGGGATAGCACTCTCCTCCAGTATGTAGATGACGTCCTCCTGTGCAGCCCCTCCAGAGAGGTCTCTCTCTGAGATATGGCCTCCCTCCTTAACTTTCTAGCACAGCAGGGATACAGAGTCTCCCCTTCCAAAGCTCAACTCTCTACCCCACAAGTCACCTACCTAGGGTGGCCCTAACCCCCACCTCCAAGGCCCTCATGGTGGACTGCACCACCTCCATCAGGGAACTCCTACCCCCCACCTCAAGTGCTGAAATCTTGTCGTTTCTCGGGCTAGTGGGCTTCTTTAGACATTGGGTCCCCAATTTTGCCATACATGCCAAACCACTATATGCTGCAGCTAAGGAAACTCCCACCAGCCCCTTCACTTCTCCCTCAGTTGTAGCCCACACCTTCGAGACTTTGCGAGACACGCTCCTAGCTTCCCCCTGATTGTGCTTCCTGACTTCCGCAAGTCTTTCCTCCTGTTCACTGAGAAAAAAGCTGGGACAGCAACCGAAGTTCTGGCCCAACCAGTGGGACCCTCTCGCTGACCGGTCGCCTTCCTGTCCAAACAGTTGGACCCCATCGCCCAGGGATGGCAGCCTTGCCTCCAGGAACTGACAGCAGTGGCTTGCTTAACCAAGGAGGCTCTAAAGCTTACCCTTCAACAGCTGATTACGGTCTACTCCCCCCTACAGACTCTAGGACCTCTTGAGTCATAAGTCATTATCCTTATTAAGCCCTTCTAGGGTCCAGGAGTTCCACCTTTTGTTCATAGAACACCACCAAGTGTCTCTTCGCTCATCGCCGCTTCTAAATCCTGCTACTCTCCTTCCCTCTGCTAGCTCCTCAGTTTTGCCCGAACATTCCTGTGTGGAGCTGATAGAGGTCCTTAACCCCCCTCACAAGGGACTCTCTGATCAACCTCTGTCTAACCCTGATCTCACATTCTTTGTAGTTGGAAGCTCAACTAGGGGCTGGATGGAGGCCGCAGGGCAGCCTATGCAGTGGTCTCTCCTCCCACCATGGTGGAAGCTGCCTCACTACCACGAGGGACTTCTTCCCCAAAGGCAGAGCTGGTGGCACTCACCTGAGCATTACAGCTAGCAAAGGGACACAGGGCCACTATATATACCAATTCTAAGTATGCTTTCCCTATCACTCATAGTCATGTGGCAATCTGGAAAGAAAGGGGGATCTTAACCACCCGGGGAACTCTGATGGTCAACGGTAAGGCCATTCAAGAACCCAAGGAGGTAGCCATCGTCCACTGTCGAGGCCATCAGATGGGCACGGACCCGATCATCCAGGGAAACACCCTGGCCAACGTCATGGCCCGCCAACCTACCTCAACCCAGGACGCCACTCCTGTCCTGTTTCTTTCTCCCTCCCTAACTCCCAGGTACTCGGAGAGCCAACAACAGTGGCTCCTCAGCCACGGCGCCGTGGCTGGGCAACAGGGGTGGATGTACCTCAAAGACAGGATAATCCTTCCCCAGACACAGGCAAAGGAAATTGTGGCCACAATCCACCAGTCTTTACACATCAATCCCGAGGACATGCACAGGTTTCTTTCCCCGATTTTTTTGCCGCAGGGTCTACGAGAAACCATCAACCAGGTCCATATGACCTGTCAAACCTGTGCATATGTTTCCTCTCAAGAAACCATCCGGCGCCGAACGGTGGCCCACCAGCTGCAAAGGTGTCTCCCTGGACAGGACTGGCAGGTGGACTTCACTCATATGCCAACACAAAAAAATACTGATACCTACTAGTAATGGCAGATACCTTTTCAGGTTAGATCGAGGCCTTTCCCACAAGCCAGGAGACAACCTCAGTGGTAGCTGAGACCTTGGTGGAACACATCATCCCCTGCTTTGGCCTCCCTATGTCCATCCAGTCAGACAACGGCCCAGCATTCATTTCCAAAATCACTCAGCTGGTGGCCGAAGCCCTCAACATCGTCTGGAAACTTCACATCCCCTACCGCCCTCAGTCCTCGGGTAAGATGAAACGGGCAAACGGCCTCCTGAAGGACCAAGTAATGAAACTTTCCCTGGAGGTAAAACTTTCCTGGCCCGCTCTGCTCCCTGTTGCCCTCACTAGGGTGCGTGAAGCTCCCCAAGGGGCGGTCGGCCTTAGCCTGTTTGAATTTATGTATGGTAGGCCTTTTCTCATTAAAACAGACCTTTCTACAACTGCTCCATCACTAGCCTCCTACCTACCCTACCTCTCACTCCTCAGGCACCTCCTACAAGAACACACCAACCAAACCCTACCCCAGGCCAACTGCACATCTGACCCATGGGCAGCCGTCATTCTACAGCCTGGTGACAAGGTTCTCCTTCGAGAGCTCCAATCCTGGTCCCTTCAACCTCACTGAATGGGACCTTACACAGTAGTCCTTACAGCTCCTACCATGGCTAAACTGTTAGGGCCCCCCTTGTGATACCACATTTCTCGACTCAAACGGGCCCCCCTCAACAATGAAGTGTGGAAATCTAATGAGGTGGGACCCCTCTGGTTACGGTTTAACCGTATTAATATTAGTAGCCAATAACTTCACGATAACATGGGGAATGGCTGCTTGGACTTGAAACCGATACGTCTCTGCAGAAAAACCCAAACTCTACCAGCTGGTTCCCCATACGTGCTATCATCAAAAATTGTCATGCCAACTAGGAAAACAAAAGTACTGCACTACAGTAATGTTAAGAGATTTCCAAGTGGGCTGCCCAGGCGGCAGTGGCACAGTCTGCTGCTGGGAGCAAGATCCCCCCACCAAATCCCCAAGGGAAGATACCTGCTTGCCCCACTGAATGTTCAACCTTCCATTCTTTTGTCCAGGCATCTTGCTACAAGCAAGCCTCGGTCTGCCTCAGACCAACCAAACAACAGGCCTGGAAGGGACGGAGCGTGGGATAACACACTGGGTATTCTTGTCCCGGGCATCAGGGACAAAAAATCTGCTGAAACCTCAGAACTTCTGTGGATAAATCAGATGGGGGAGAGGTGCAGAATTATACAGAACAACAGAACAGCAAGCAGGTCATAAAAAAACTCATTCAACATTTCAATGGACTGGTGTTGGTGTGCCCCAACCTCCCAAAACCCCAAGGCCCTTATCAGGCAAACCCGGGACTCCTTCCTGTCCTTAACAAAATCCATACCCTGCTTAACCTTACTAACCCCGGCCTAGCAAAGGACTCCTGGCTATGCCTCATGGGTCTCCCCTGTCCCAGTCACAGAAGATTGGACTCTCCCTATGCCTCCAGCCCAATGTCCACCTTCACTACGGCATTCTGACATCCCTCTCCCACATGACCTGCCCGCGGCCCAGTGTATAACATGAAACAGCACCCTGGGGGGCGGATGGGCCCCCCTCCACCTCTGCTCACAATCACTTGTGGTCCAATCAAATAACACCCTCTGCCCCCCACTTAATGGGACTGCCTTTCTATGCGGCACTACCATCTACCCGGTCTTGCCCCCCAACCAGTCAGGGTCCTGCATTCTTGTCATCTTCCTCCCCACCATTGTAATAGCACCAGTAACCAAAGCCTGCCTGTCCCCTTGGTCAGTTCCTCAACATCACGGGTAAAGCGGGCAGTTGAGCTCATACCTCTGCTGGCGGGGCTGGGTATTACTGCAGCCATGGGAATGGGGACAGCAGGGCTGGGATCCTCACTTCACTTTTACAAACAGCTCTCCTCCCAACTAATCGAGGACATACAACAGGTGGCAGACACGGTCCTAGACTGACAAACACAACTAAATTCCCTGGCTGACATGATCCTGCAGAATCGACAGGGACTAGACCTGCTAACAGCAAAAGAGGGAGGGATATGCCTATTTCTTAGGGAGGAATGCTGCTTCTATGCCAATAAATCAGGGATAGTCAGGGACAGAATTAAACAATTACAAGAAAACCTCCAAAAACGGAGAGAAGACCTGACCGGAGGCCCATTCTCAGGGTGGTGGCAACCCCAGCTCCTAACGTGGCTTCTTCCAGTTCTGACTCCACTGATTGTTGTATTTATCCTCTTGTCAATGGCCCCATGTGTTTTTAGGTTTCTCCAGCAGCGCCTGGCAGAGCTCTCTCGAATAACGGTCAACCAACTACTGTTACATTCATACTTGCCCCTTCCATCTGAACCACCTCTGGCCCCATACCGGCCTTAATACCCCCCATGCCGCCCCTCCCCAGCAGGAAGTAGCTAGAACGAGCCGGCACCCCTATGACCAAAAGGCTGGAATGTAAGGCCGGAGGCACCAGAGGGTGGGGTGGGCCTCAACAAGACGGCTCCAACCCAGACCAGGAGAACAATGGGCAAAAGTGAGCCAGCAAAAATGAGTGACCAGAACTAAGACTCCAGCCACAAAGCCAGCCAGTACCTGTTACAGTGACTCTAGCAACCCTGTTCAGCCAATCGCCAGGAAATGTGACAGCTGTCCCAACCAGTGATTGCTCTCCCCAACCCCCTCACAGCTTTCTCAGTGTGCCCTTTATAAACCCATCACCCATCTTGCTGGGTGTGACTTCTCCGGCCCACAGCTACATGGACCGGTGAACCTCTCCCGGGACTGCACTGATAAATTTTTCTTGGCTCCTTTGTTGCTGTTTCACCTGGTCTGGTTTTGTTTACCTTACAATTATACCACGTAAAAACTTTCTATTTCAAAGAAGAATAAAAGAACTCCCAAACCTTATGAGGAGGCTGCTGGCAAGCCTAAGTTTTCCTAAGTGAGATAAAAAATATATATATTCTGGTCAGGGAACAAATCTCTTCTGTCTCAAAGGGAGCAATAGTCTCTTTGTTTGTTATACAAATATCCTTAAAAATAAAGTCCAACAAAAGCTATCAATGCCTTTATTCAGAAAACGTACAAAAACATGAATGACTTATATTGTCTTTCAACATGTAACATAGTATAATTCACCCTCACTATTCATTTGAATCTCAAATTTCCCCAAAGCTATTGTTGACAAGGAACACATTCAAGTTGTTTCATGTGTCTTTCAAACATATTCTTATTTGTTTCCCTTCCCCTTCCCCTTTTCCTTTCCTTTCCTTCCCTTCCCTTCTTCCTTCCTTCCTCCTTTCTCTCTCAACATCTTCTTCCTGTCTGGCACATTAACATGTTCTACTTTGTACTTTCCTTTCCCCACACCTGGTATTAGCTATTTCTCTAAAAGAGCCTTGATTCTTTTTAGTAGTAATTGTATCTAAAACCAAAACCTGAGTGCTCAATTGTCTCATGCCCCTAGGACTATTCAGTGACAAACTCATACATTCACACTGATTACTATAGTTAAGATTCAATTCCATACAGTTCTTCCACCCAGGTTTTTTTATTTGTTTGTTTGTTTTGAGTCAGAGTCTGACTCCATCACCCAGATTGGAGTGCAGTGGCATACTTACGACCACCCCAGCAGTGACCTTCTGGACTCCAGCGATCCTTCCGACTCAGCCTTCCATGAGCCACCATGCCTGGCTAATTTTTTGTTGTCATTGTTTATTGTAGAGATGAGGTCTCAACCGAGTTGCTGGGACTGTTCTAGAACCCATGGACTCTGGCAATCCAAGCGCCTTGGCCTCCCAAAGTGCTGGGATTACAGACTGAGTCACGCAGCCCAGCCCACCCAGTTTTCATATTTTTTTATCCTTTCTCCCACAATGAAGAACCTGGTTAATGTTAACCCCAGCAAATTTGTTTCCTCTACCCTACAATAAAAATAAAAAAGTTTCAGAATTACTAAATCATTACAACAAACAAGTCTATTAAAAAGACTTCAAGATTCTTCTGTTACTCTTTTTCCCTTACGATGTACTAAGAGGGAACTGTGAAAGTTGGATATATATTACTACATTAAAAAGGTATAAACAGACAAGTGCCAGAGAAACACCTAACATTTATTCCCCACTATAATGCAATCTTATTGGGTATTTCTTTTCTGTTTCTTGTTTAATCTCTTGTATTTTTTAACTTTATATAAAATCTACATGCATAACAATATTGAATTATATTTTTCCCTTACATGCATATTATAAAAATTTATTTATCTGGTCATAGAGATCTTCCTAAATTCATTCTACCAAACAAAACTATTTTAGTAAATGTATCATATTTTGGAGACAAATATTCAGAAACAGATATTCAGAAAAATGTCAATTTTGTACAATTTCAAGTTATTCTGCAATAAATAACCTGTCTATATGTCATGTCTCATGTCTGAAGCTGTATTTTCACCATAAATTCCTGAAAATGGGATTACTGGGTCAAAGAGGCAGTGCCTATAAAGTTTTGTTAGCTCTATCACTATAGCTAGAGATATTTAATCATCAATGAATCATAATTTTGTATGTAATATGAGAAAATATGATATAATTAAATAAATATAGTAGTATAGTTCATAGCCAAGAAAAATAAGTCACCAAAAATATCTTTAACACATGGAATGATCATTATTCTAAATGTCTAGCAAAAATGTGCCTGTGTATGTGTGTATGTGTATATAAATGTTTTAAGGAAGGTAATTGGGTTCAGTGTACTCACAGGTAATTTGGATGTTATGAAACACAAAACTATTATTGTTTGCTTTAATGCATACTGCCTTTTGGCAATTAAGTTTGAAACTTATGACTGTTAGATAAAGTATTGTAAAACTTTATCCAAGGGCATACTTTATATATACCAGACAATAAGTGAATGTACTACCTTTAAAAGCATTCATTTAAATTACCATTAAAATGGTAAATCTAAATCTAGCTGGGCTCGGTGGCTCAGCCTGTAATCCCACGCCTTGGGAGGCTGAGTCCACTCCAGTCTGGGTGACAGAGTGAGACTCCAAATAAAAAAAAAAATTAAAAATGGTCATCTGATGGCTTTCTTTAATAAGTATGGCAGCTGCATTCATTATAAATTTATAAATTATAATTATACTCTACTGTATAGATATTTAGGCCTTATTTGTCTTGTACAGTGGGATGTCTATGAGTATAATTAGGTACCTAACCTTAATTATGAAAGCATAAATAGTTAATTTTACCTAGACTTCAGTTAATTATGAAGAAAATATACTTTGCATACATTTGATAAGCACATGTACAGTTTGTACAGGCAAACTGTTATTCTATAATATAAAATGTATTGATTAAAATTTTTAAAAAATCTCTGATGTAGACTTTATTTTGCTCTTAAAATAATTTTTGTTAAAACAGTTCATAATGCATATTTTTCAGAGCTGTTTATATGCAGTAATTTATGTTTATGTACACTCTTTTACTCTTATATGGCAGAATATAAAATTATATGGAGGATATACAGTTTTCAAATTCTAACAAGTATTAAAATCTCACATCACAAATTGAATAATTATAGTTGTATGTCTGTAATTCAATTTTCAATTATAAAAAGCTTTCAACATCATGCTAGCAATTTGGGTTGTGGGTATTCATTCCAGATATTACTATTAATACTTTGTATAATTAAAGCATTTTATGGTTTACATAGCCACTTCTCAAGCATTACTACTTTATGTTTCTCACAATGCCTATGAGAATATAAAATTGCATTTTGATTCTATGAGTTTCATTTGTTAATAAGTTTGATATCTGAATATGTGTAATCAAGCTATAATATTTGGCAATTTCACTCTTATATTGTTCTTCCAAATCTACGATAATATGACCAAATTTAAGTCACTATTTTGGATTGATCCTTTTGCAAACAAAAGGAGAGCTTGTCTGAAGAAAGATCCTTGTTGGTATAATTCTTCATACCATTATAGGGATTTAGTGGTAAAAAGCTTCTAATACCCTGATCTGCTTCAGATGACACTTTGAGATAATCCAAAATATAATCTTAAAAATTGATGAGTTAATTATTTCCTACATTCCTTAAAACATGACACATTTTAGGTATTAGGGCATTAACAATTACTAAGTATCTTGAAGCTGTTAAACATCAAAAGAAGACAGTTGCTAATTGTTAAAATTGCTGTGTATTAAATCTTGAGGTATGAAATAAAATCAAACTGTACATATTTCATCATTAGTAGAATGGTGGTTGAATAACAATCATTGTATTCAAAATGTTGGCGATTATATTATACGATATTTCATATATTATTTCTAATATGATAGTTTTTTAAATAAAATTATATGCACTGTAGCATTTTAATTTCCACATGTATAAAACCTATTCATGGGGTCCTGTTTCAGTCTTCTGCATGTGGTCAGCCAGTTTAAAAAAAAAAACAAAAAAAAAACAAAAAAAACACCTATTCATTAGGAGAAACTCATTCTAAAAACAGGTTCAGAAAATTTCTTATTTGGTATATAGTAAATTCCAAAAATTATGCATATAAAATTGGTAGCAAAAATATACATTTCTTGTTCCATTTTATAAAAAAGAGTTATATTCTTGAAAATATAAAGCTGTATCTTTCACCTCATAAGCTTCACTTTTAGATTTAATATTCAATAATATATGTCCAGCATTTTGGACATGATACTTAATATTTTTATTTTACCTCAGACTAGGATACAAGAAAAATTTGCTTAGGGCCAAATGACCATCTGCTTGGGGCTCAAATCTCACTGCTTTTTGGCACACATAATGGTCAGCAACTGTTGTCTTAATTTTTCTAATATAATGAGGCCTATAATGCTTATCACATGTTTCATTTTTTCACTCATTATCATAAAATGATAGAGCCAAACTGCAAGGCAACATGCAAACATTTTAGGAACATTATTGGACATTCCAAAATGGTTAAAATACATTAAAATATTACCTGCAAAGTATTATCATCATGCAATAGATCAATCGGCTTATCAGTCATTGGGTTAATGTTTGTTGACTAAATAAAATTGTAGTTTACATGAGATTTAAATTTTAAAAAATTTAAAGAATACTTGCCCATAGTTCTCAATGGAAATTTTTAATGCATACATTTTCATAAATTAAAGAAAAATATCCTACTCTATATTGCAAACATTTCTAGTAAAAATTGGTTTTTGTATGAATATTTTGGTAAATATACCTTAAATATATTTGTAAAATATTAAGAATAATTTTAATGAATATATCCAAATAATTACTCAGTATCCAATAATTTGGAAATTCAGAAGAAAAATATTATTTAAAGTTTTGGGGATTATAAGTAGGAGGGAATAAAAATGTAGGTTTCATATTCACAAAATTAATGTATGAGTGGAATGGAAGGATAGAAATAAATTAATTTGAATTCATTACTTTTGAGAACTTTGGCTAGAGATGGATTGGGAACTTGAAGACACAACTTTGTAAAGGAAGTTACATTGAGTACTTCTTTTTTGAAGATCTAAATATATTTAGATAGCAAGATGAAAGTATCACTCATAACAATGAGGATGAAGGCACAAGAAAATAAATATGTAACTTGGGAAAGAACAGGGTATCACGGATGGATACCAATGTTAAAATCGGAGAGGTGAAGATCAGACGCCACAGCAACTTCTGGCAAAACACAGTGGAATGAAATGAGATGGTAACAGAACAGAAAAATTATCTGGAACTAAACCTAACATTGAGAAGGCAGGCAATGAAGCAACAGGTTCATCTGCATATATTTGGACGAAGCCAAGTCTTGAGGCTAGAATGAAAAAATTATGTGAACAATGAAAAAGTTTAGTACAACCATAGGCATCTGATAGGTCCTAGGAATAATCTACATGCCTTTCCAGCTGATTAAAACCTGGTGATTCAAATTCAGAACCTAGTCAGGGATAACAGTCGGCAGCAGGGTTCTTAAGAAAAGAATGTCAACAACTGTCTTGAGTTGTAAGAAACACTGTTCATTACTTTAACTTGTGAAATTTGCTGGAGACCAGAAAACAAATGAACAAGGATGGTTGCCCGAGGACAGAAACAAGAAAATCTACAATAAAAAAATAAGCAGATGAGTAATCCAAAAGGTATTGGTACACCGTGGAAACTATAAGTTCAAGAAGTAATAAATGTTTTGAAAAGTGAGATTCAGTTTTCAAGGGAGTAATCACATTCAAGAACTGAAGAATAAATGAGCTAGATCAGAGAAAGGCAAAGAAAGCTTTCGAAGCAACTCTGTTTTGCAGCCAGTTTTTGTGTCTCCAAGCTAAGAGTGCCTTTTGCAAGGGTTGTATACTCACACATACATGCAAATGCATAAGCATGAGCATACATATACACACCAAAAATATGTTGACAGGGGTGAAAAGCCAACATGGAATGATTTCATGAAATGATCTTAACTAAACTGCAGTCATTTGACACTGCCTAGTTCTGTCATGTTTTCTTAGCAAAATTACCTAGCTTGCTCTCAAGTCACTAGTCAAGGACAGAACCAAGTTACTCAGCATTAACTACTGATAATTGTTTTACAATCCCCCCCAGCTTGTTTTGTACTAATTAGCTTTTCTATTTCAAGTATTTGCCTAAGAAACAAGTTAACCTAATCAGTCCTTCATGACCTTCTTGGCACAGACCCCATCAACATGGCAACAGTCTTGTAACTAACTCATCCATTTGCCTGCCGTCCATCACCTGATGTCAGTACCTGTGCTCACCTGCCCCTTTGTGATGACATGAAAAAGATCAGTATCCAATCACCCTAAGGACTTGCCCCCATCAAAGGGAAGGTTTAAAAGGATTCAATCTCAAGCAACCATTAACCTTTGCTTTGCTAAGCTATGGCTGCCACATTTCCCCAAGCTTTGGTTCCCTCCCCCCCACCTTGGGGAGGTAAATCTCTCTCTCCCTATAATTTACTTTCTCGATAAACTGTATTTTACAATCTAACTTCTGTCAGATTGTTTTGTGCATCACTGGATTACAGTCACCCTCCCTGACCCCCGAGACCCCCCCCCAACCGGCTGTCTGACTTAATGTTTTTGAGCCCCTGCTGGGATTTCAACCTAACATATATAAAAGAAGAATGTTTTGTTGCTGTTGCTGTTGTTGTTTTGTTTGTTTTTCTGAGACAGGGTCTCACTCTGTTATCCAGGCTGGAATGCAGTGATGTGATCATAGCTCACTGCAGCCTCAAACTCCTGGGCTCCAGCAATCCTTTTGTCTCTGTCTCTCAAGTGCCTGGGACTACAGGTATGAGCAATGCACCTGGCCTAAAAGAGTTTTAATTGCCCGTAATTCCTAAATTATTTATTATCTAGACTTTTACCCACAAATACGCTAATTTTTGAGTTAGCTATATACTTGGCTGTAAGATAAAAAATAAGTTTACAACTAACACAAAGTAAAACAATGATAAATGCTGTGTTATTTATAGATTCTGATAGCTATTTTATCACTTAGATATGTGTTAATTTTAAGCATCAGAAAACCGAATAGAAAGCAGCTTACACATTTCTAATAGAAAACAGTTATATTTTCTTTACTTTATTACACTAATCATAACAAACCTAAAGGTTATAATATGAAAGAAGTCAAAGAGGTTGAATTAAGTTTCAACATATCACTTCGAAAGGTAGTATATTCAATGGTGTATTTCTTTCTTGTGATTCTCCTGACTCAGCCTTATTGTAGGGCTTCCAGCCTTCACTCCTATGCCTTAAACAAAAGGCCATAAGAAAAAGTCCATACATCAATATCTTCTTCCCAAAACTGTTTGTAAACAGAAATGTGTCTGGCTTATCATTGGCTTATTTACTCCTCAGAAAAATTCAGTCAGACATTGTCTGTTATCCAGAAAATATATTTTTAATATATATCATATACTAGGCACTGTTCTAGATGCTGAGTATAAAATGGTGAGTAGGATAGTGTCCCCATAAGAAGGAAAAAAGAAAACAAAGAAGTGTAAGGGGGGGAGCAGGAATAGCTCTAACCTTGAGGCAGGCGTTATTACTCCTTTCCTGGAAACTTTCTCTGCAGACATTACGCAATTGATTGTACCCTTATCTGCTGCACCTGCATAACCAGCTACATCTGCTTCTGTAAACTTGCTTGCTTGCCCACACCTCCAGAATGTTGTGATAAGAGCCCTGGGAAGTCCCAAGTTCTATCTTTAGCCTGCCAGGATGTAAATCTAAACTACATAAGACAGCCCTGTGTTGCAGCTTGCCGCTTGCTCAGAACTAGTTCCCTGCAAGTGGCTGCTGGCCAGCAAGATCCTTGACTAATAAACTTCTCCTTTGCTGATTTGAGTTGGTGGGCTGTCATTTAATCACTCGGACCCTACTTCATTCCTTTTCTCAATTAGCATCTAATCCATTGGATGTAAGTAGAAAAAATGAAGGAAGAAAGGAAGGGACTGGGAGATGGTGGAAGGGAGAAGGTAAAAAAAGAGAAAAGGGGAAGAAGAACAGAGCAGATTTTATGCATAGAGATAAATGAGGGCAAAGAGCTTGGAAAGCTATTTTAGCTCACAGTAGTTAGATAATTTTTCTCTGAACTGATTTTGAATTGAGACATAAATAATCAGAAGAAAGCAGCCATGGAAAGATTATTCTAAATCAAAGTGATAATGAGTGTGAAGACCCAGAAAGATAAACAAGCTTGAAGTATTCAAGGAACAGAAAGAAGTTGAGGGTGGCACAGTCTTGTGAGCCAGGGGAATGGTAAAGGGCAAAAAGATGGAGTAGGCACAGCCACAAGGACTTCCTTATTCCTGGTTCAAGTACTTTAATCAGTGATGGGGCAAAACCACTGAAGAAGAAATTCAAACATTCTTGAAATCAATATCAACAACCACTAAGAAACATTGATTATGTAAAAGTTGATATAAAGTAGTTTCAATCATATGTAGCAAATCTAACTTTCTCCTTTTAAGACAAAAATAATGATCACACTATTCTAAAGAAAACTTTTCAAATATTTATCACATTATAGTTTGTGATTAAGTGTCTCATAAATTTTTCTGTCATGCAATTTTAGAATTTGAGAAACAAAACATCACTCCAGCCTGGGATCTTCAGAACTAGGTTACCTGAAAAAATGTCATTGGAAAACCTTGAAGAAGGGGTTGGAATTGCAGCAGTAGAGGAAGGGGGCAGTAACAGTCAAATCCTGGAGGGATTTTTTTTCCCCCTAAAGAATGAAATAGGACAGTTTGCCTGTGGCATAATGTTTAGGTGGAAAAATACATGATGCATCTGTAAAAAAAATTTGGAGCAAATGACTAGGAGCCTATTCAAAAATACCTTCCAATTTACACAGCAAAATTTTTAGAAAAGGGGGAGATTTTGATACTCATTAATGTAACCACAATGTATTAAATAAGTCAAGCACTTGTTATCAGGCACGTATTTTTTGATAGGACATTTGAAGGTCAGCAGACAAAAATGGGAAGTGACACTAACTACCCTCCTCCCACTCACTCATCCCAGCCCAGAAGTCAGGGCATTCTTTCACCACAGATGCTTATGACTAATGTCCAAAATTGCGTTCATGACTGCTGTGCATCATTGCAAATGCGCTTGACTTTCTTTCCCAGGGAGAGCTTAAGGAGTAATTTTGAATCTTTTATTGCATCCTAAAACTAGGATGAATGTGATATGCCTACTGCATACAGTTTATGGTCTCTTACCACATCAGGCTCATACGCATCAGAGCAGTGCTTCAATTTTACTGGACACTTTTTCTCCAAGTTGTTATGACAGAAGCAGAAGGCATAGTTCTCACCGATTTATTTATTTTTAAGACCAAGCTATTATAAATACTTGGCACAAATACTATATTTTAGTTATGAAGAAAGTATATAGATATTTAAGCTTAAAGAATTTTAGCCAGAAATTTCCATAATTGATTGACATTTTCAAATCAAGATTTGCTGAATGTCCCTATATTAGTATATTCATTGTAACTCTTAGTTGACTCTCCATATAAATGGTTGCAAAACTTGATACACAGGCTGATCCTGCTTCTCTTTTTCTTATCTTTTCAAGACAGCAAATACTAAAAATTAAAATTGGTTTAAATACCTTTCATATTTAAATACTAAGTTAAATGGTGTCATAATAAATATTTGAATAAAATAAACTTTTAAAAATTAAAATAGATCGTGCATATGTTTACAAAGGAGAGAGTATAAAAATGAAAGAAACTGAAAGTCCTAGGGATGAAAAATGGGAAACTCCAAGGTAGAAGGAGAACATGATTAAAAAAAAATTATATATATTTATATTATACATATTTATATATGTATATGCATATTTGCAGGTCATAATGTTAAATAATAAATAAGCAGAACAAATGCTTTGAAAATAGCATTTGGGAAATAGCATTTGAGGAAAAGTTCATCCAGAAAGCCCATACACACAGAATGAAGAACAAAGGAAAGAGCTTTAATGCCCCTATAAATTGTTTGGGGTTTTTAAATAATTTATTGAGGTGATATTTGCACAACATAAAATTAACCATTCTAAAGTGAACAATTCAGTGTCATAGTCTCTAGTTTTTGAATCACTGAATTTTAGGGTAGAGAAGGATGCTGGAAATTATCTACCTGGCAACTCTTTTCATGACATCACAGATATGACCATTAAGCTTTTACTCGTACAATTTCATAGAGCATTCCAGTGTTTACTTGTCTAACTACAGGTGGCTCCCTAGAAGTCAGCTTGCTGAGATTTTCCTCTTCTAAGCCAAGTCTCCTTAATAGACAGGAGAAATAAATGCCATCCTCAAGAATGACTCAAGTTATAAAATCTACCTACTGCCAATGGTTTCTAATTAAATTAAGCCTCAAAACTGATGTCAAAACTGATGTGAATGTTACTGATTCCTGTCAAACGCCCAGTTTCTCAGCTATATACTTACATTCAATTTGCCAGATAAACTACAAGTTATCCAGGTAAATTTGAACCTCAGATTAGAACATACTTTAAAAATACAAATATGCCCCCAAATTGCATGAGATGTAGTTACATTAGAGAATTTATTTATTTATTAACTAAACTTCAAATTTCACTCAGTAGTATATATTTTATGTTCTAAATCTAGCAACTCTAATTAAAACTAAATATAATAAAAGCTAGGCTTGTTAGTATTTTTTCCTCCTTTTTCTTTACAGAAGAGATTCTTCTTTCAGTCCTTTCAGTTGCTTCAAGAGGATTGATAGGGACTTCTGATGGTGGGCATAATTCTTTTCCTCATAGGTTTTTTTAATCATAACAAATAAGTTAACAGCACCTACCCTTTCTAAAGACTGAAAAGAATAGTTTCTTCATATCTTAACATAATTTGCTTTCTGTGTCTGAAATGAAGAGTTAAACCCGTTCACTTGAACTCTTTCTAGAATTTTTTTTTCCATAGGGATTTATCTTTTCTCATTTATGTTTTTTTCAAAATGCTCCATAAATTTTACATATTGTTTCACAAATATTTTTCTTGCTGAAAATATATGAACCTTTCCTACTCAACATTTTTCATAGTTTTACGTTAATAAGAAACTTTAAATCTTGATGTCAATTTTCTTTAGATTTCAATAATGAAGCTATCTGTATGACAGGATTTTATTATATGGCATTTCATTTGAATTCATGATAATTTTCTTGTGATAAATAAAAGTCAACAATTTACCTAAAAAGCATCACATTATTAGTATACCAAATACTCTTTTTATAGTAATACAAATTATAAATATCCAAATAGTGATCACTTTTAGATTAGATTTTACTTTTGGTAATGCAAAATAACTCAAATTTCTTAGAGAAATTTTTTAATCTTTGAATTTAAAACTAGGAATCTATTGTTCCTATTATTTGAAAACAGCAACAAAAAACTGCTTTGTCTCACTTTGTTACTCATTGTTACTCATTTAGATTGACAGTGATTTGACTTTGTGTTTTCTTTGAGACAACCACATATTTAGAGTTTAATTAAATCAAATGAGAAGAAAGAAACATTTCTTTTAGGAAAGTATTTAAATTAAAACTTGTTCATTTAAATTATTTTCCAGTTATTGATCAATGGTGCAGTGTTTTTTGTAAATGCTGCGTTTGACATAATAGGAATTGCCTTCATGTTAATGACACATGAGTTTATAAAGGCCACTCTTCAGTATTCCTCAACTCTACAGCTAACATCTGTCATTACTTAATGGAGGAATGCCTTGTCAAACCACAGATCAGTTTTATACCTACCCCACATTCTTAGGGCATATTATTCAAAAATAAATTCAAAACCAAACCCAGTTTGAATATGCAAGTTGTTATTACTCAGTGCATAATGTCATGTACTATGTATCAGCTTTTTCATTTTACAACCATTAGAACAATCATTAGACCATGAGAGAGAGAGAGAGAGAGAGACTAACTAGATATGGTGGGTTGAAGTTATCATGTATGGTTTGCTAGAGATAAGTTTCATGCCATGAGGTACTGGATAGATTGCATAATGTATAAAATCTCTTTTTAAAATCTTCTGGATATCTATCTCCTTGCCATGGTCCATTTTTCTAGGGTTTAATCCTCTCCAAATCACCCTCCTCTTTTTTCCAATTGCATATGAATACTGTCTCTCATATTCTTCAGTTTAATTTGTTAGTTGAGGTGCAATAAGAAGCAAAAAAGCAAGCATACTTCATAAGTAATCTAGGTTCCATTTCCCCTCTCTTCTATGAATCAGGTTGTTTTTTTTTTTTTAATTTGGCAATTTACTCATCCCCTTTGTATATTATTTTATAATCTTAATGAGGTGAGGTTTGCTAGATTATTGGTATATTTTACTCAATAACTGAAGTTTTTATTGCCAATTTCAATCCTACTGAATTTCTAATCCTGTTGTAAATTTAGTCATGTAAACTGGACACTTCTTTCTGGTTACAGAATTAGAATTAATGTTATAACTCTACATTCAATTGCAAATTTTTACTTATAGCAACCCTATAGTAATAAATTGAAATATCAAAATATTTACCTGTTTTCCTGCTTTCTGGAACACGTTCTAGTCCTTATTTATTAAAAGGAATTGAATGATTCCTGAAAAATTGAGAATAACACAGCAGAAATTTGGAGAAAGGAAAAGTCAAGGCTCAGTGTTTCAGATTCAAAATAAACCCAAGGAAACCACGACTGAAATATTAATGTATTCATTTGCTAGTCCAACTAAAAACTATCACAGATAGGTGCCTTAAACAACAGACATTTATTTTCTCACAGTTTTTTTTTTTTTTTTTTTTTGAGGCTAGACATCCCAAACCAAGGAGTTGGCCGGTTTGGTTTTCCCTGTGGCCTCTCTCTGTGGCTTGCAGATGGCTGCCTCCCTGTGTCCTCACATGGTCTCTCCTATATGAGTGTGCATCCCTGGCATCTCTCTGTGTGTTCAAATCTCTTCTCATAAGGACAGACGTCAGATTGGATTAGGACCCACCCATATGACCTCATTTAACTTTACTTACTTCTTTAAAGGCCTTATCTCTCTGCATTCACATTCAGAGGTATTGGGAGCTAGGATCTCAACATGAATTTTGAGGGAACACAATTCAGTCCTTAACAATTAATGTTAAGAGAAAGCACACTGTGAATATCCTTGAGTGAAGTCCTGGACTCAACAATAAAGTGAAATAAGACAGAATCCTCCATTCTTGACACTTTGTATTCTGAGGAAGTATATGAGTTCTTTGGGAATGGGATATAGAGGCTAAGAAGAGACCTGCTGAAGGGACTCATGGTTTATGATGCCTGAGAAGGTCCCTTCAGTTATCTCTATAGGTAAGCAGGGGACTGTCAATCTGCAGTCAATTTTGGGAAAATTTAGACTAGAGAGGATTTGGGCCTATTTCCCAACTGGAACAACAAGTCTACTGGTAAAATAATGGATTCAGCCTTGTATCAAAAAACTCATATAACAATGACTACAGATGGTATCTAGACAGAAAGGCTTGAGGCAGCATCACAGAAATTTCCTCTCCCAAGCCATTTATCTGATATACATATTCGAGGTTTTTTTTAACTGATTAAAATATGTGTTTATGTGTTATCTGGGGTGGGAGTACATGTTTATAGTAGCTTTTTGTTTTTGTTCACAGTAGGGCAAATGAACAGTATAACGATTATAAAGTTAAAACAGGGCAGATTTCAGACTTTCTACCTTGCAAGAAATATGTAAGTTTTCCACAGAATCTGAACACCTAGAGTTGCTTAAATAAACAATAATGAAAGATATAAAACTACTTTCTGAGGAGGAAGGCAAATGTTTCATGTTTCATGTTTTCAGTAAACAGATAACAGGAGAAGACTACGGATATATATGCTCCTTCTTATCAGTAGTAGAATAATGCAGATTGATAGCATTTGATGGGTAGATTCATGGTTAGAAGAGGACCAGATATCCTTGATCTCAGAACAAAACCTTGATCTCAGAACAGTGAAATACCATGTTTATCCTGAATTCTTCCACTACCTTTGTGCTGTGCTTAGACACTTTCCTCCCAAATGGCACAGATCATAAAAACTGTCAGCAGTATATACCTGAATAATGCATCAAGAGACTGGAAGTTACTAAAAGGAAAGAAAAAAATCCAAACTACTGAAACAACAATACTGCCTACCATTACTGAAAGTGTCAGTTTACGATAGAGTTTATTGGTAGTTTCTGTTACTTATATGGAATAGTTCATAATTCATAAGGAAACATTCTTGCATACTTGTTCCACATAATAAAAAATAACTTGTTCCTGAGCATAGGTCCAGGAACCTATGGAATACTTGTTTGCATCTGTTTTATAACCTTAGACATACAATCTAACACTTTTTACCCTTAGTTTTCCACCTATAAAATAAGAAAAATGCTATTTTTAGAGTTTTGCTGTTGAAATTACAAATTCAATTGTCCTAACAATATTATTATTTCCTTGTTATAATATATCATCTATGATTTTTTAGATCAACATGGTGACATCTTAACTTTTCAAAAAATATATTCAATGAAAACTTATTATGGATTAAATAGTTTATACTTTCAACTTCTTGGGTAGTTTCTAAACTATAAATAAGAGATGGAAAATAATGAATCTAGGCCGGGCATTGTTGCTCATGCCTGCAGTCCCAGCCCTTTGGGAGGCTGAGGTAAGAGGATTGCCTGAGCCTCGGGGTTCAACACCAGCCTGTGCAACTTGGTGAGATTTCATCTCTACAATATTTTTAAAAATAATTAGCTGAGTGGTGACGCATGCCTATGGTTTCTGCTACTTGGAAGGTCAAGGCAAAAGAATTGCCTTAGCACAGCAGGTCAAGGCTGCAGTGGCCCTGAGTATGCCACTGCACTCCAGTAAGGGCTACAAAGTGAGACTCTGAATCAAAAAATAAAATAAAATAAAATAAAATAAAATAAAATAAAAAAAGAAAACTAAACAAGCTAATCGGGGATAAGTTCTAAATATATAAATTGCTATTTAATGCATTATTTTAAATAAACTGACTTGATTAGACAGAATACTCCATGACATTTGATTACCAAATAACTTCCAAAAATTTATCATATTGCATATATAAAATCCTAAGATAAAAAAGCAAAAAAAGAGAAAAACTGGACAAAGTCCTACAGTCATTTGAACAAAATTGAATATTTCCAAAATAAAAGGTGGGAATTAAATTATTAATTCTCCTTTGTTTTCAATTGTTAAGTGTTTGGGAGCCAGACTTGGTGGCTCAGCCTGTAATCCCATGCCTTGGGAGGCTGAGGTGATTGGATTGCCTGAGCCCGTGAGTTCGAGGCCGGCCTGGGCAACTTGGTGAGACCTCATCTCTACAATAAATAAAAAAATTAGCCGGGTGTGGTAGCGTGCGCCTGTTGTTCCAGCTACTTGGAAGGCTGAGCAGAAGGATTGCCGTAGCCTAGCAGGTCAAGGCTGCGGTGGCCGGGAGCGGCCACTGCACTCTAGTCTGGGTGACAGAGTGAGACCCCAACCCAAAAAAACAAACAACAAAAGGTACAATTTTAACATTCCCTGTGTTTTTTTTATTGAACAAGCTCTATTTAAATGAACAAAATAATTTCATCCACCAGACCAAAATAAAAAAAACTTTTATATTTATTCAGTAGAATTATATTCTGAGTAGAAATTTAGTCCCTGGAAACTAGGGATGTATGCCTAATTAATAGAATTAAGTAAAATCTATTACTTGACCATCAAATCTCTTGAATACTCATATTTAAGTAAACATTTTTTATTCGTGTTAGCAAGTAAATTAGAAGGAAATCTAATTAAACTTCAATTAGCAATTCAAAGATTCAGATTTGCAAAATGTATAGCGAATTTTAATCTCCTTTCAGTGATTGATGTGCATGTTCAGAATATTAAGCTCTTACATGCTCCTAACAGCATTTTCATTTTCACATGCAGTGCACATGCTGAGTTAGTCAATGCTTTCTAATAAGTTTTATACTAATAAAGTAACCTAGAACTGATAATTGATGTCATTATCAACAAATGAAATAAATCAATCTAAGTGAATATTACAATTCTTTTTTCTTCACTTTGTATAATTATGATAAAATATTCCAGTGTGCTCCCCAAAGCGTTTTTACTGTCTGAGGACTGTTTTCTCTATGACAAAAAAATGAATATTAATAGAATATTTTAGAGAAATAGCAAAAAATTTTAACTTAGAGATATATTTTATAGAGGAAAAAGAATTCGAACCAAAAATAAGTAAAGAGAGCTATAATATGGAAAGAAAACTGAAAACTCATTTTAAGTGTTATTGTTTATATGACAAATAGCACAAGACTTGTGGAATACAGTCCTCAAAAATGTTCTCTGAACAAAATTTTTTTATCATGGCTAACTATTTATTGGGTTATACTAATACACTAGTACATTGCATATATATTTTCAAATCAATCAAACAAATGAACCTAATTACATGCAAATATTTAAAATAATGATTGCAACAAAAACATCAAAGGTTAGTTACTGCACGTTCACGTGCCACATTATGTAAACCATGTTACAGAGGCAAAAGATAAGCATTGGTGGACTGCATTATATGAATCCCAAAATGTCCAAAAGCATTGGTGGATTACATTCTATGGATCCCAAAATTGCTAAATCTTTGTACCTATATACCAAGCTGTAAAATTGTTGTAGATCTAATGAGTAATAGCGTCTTAGCTGTTAAAATATTAGCCCTATCTGTGATAATGAATAAGTATGCAAAGATAAAGTCCATTAATATCTGTGAGTGCATCAGATCCTTGATTTTTTAATAATAAAAATTCATCAAAAATATTTAAAAAATTAAAAAATAATATAAAGATTCACAAAACTTCTGTGGGAAGAAAGAGGGAGGGAGACTAATGTCTGTTATCAAACATTTGATGACATCTTGGGATAAGAACTTAGAAATATGATCCTGGAGTAGAGGCCTACAGATTTCTAACTTAACTTTCACTTTAAAATAGTGTTTGAAGGCTTTGTCAAAGATGAGTTGGTTGAGAAATTGAGGTTTTGCTTCTGGAATCTCAATTCTATTCCATTGATCTATATGCCTGTTCCTATACCAATACCAAGCTGTTTTGATGATTGTAGCTTTATAGTAAAGTTTGAAGTCTGGTAGTGTGATACCACCTGCTTTGTTTTTTTTGCTGAGGATTGTTCTGGCTATTCTTGGACGTTTGTGTTTCCATATGAATTCCTGCATTGTTTTTTCTAGGTCTGAGAAGAATGTTGCTGGTAATTTGATGGGTATTGCATTGAATTTGTAGATTGCCTTAGGTAAGATGGACATCTTCACAATGTTGATTCTTCCGATCCATGAGCATGGGATATTTTTCCACTTGTTTGTGTCAACTTTGATTTCTTTGAGCAGTGTTTTGTAGTTCTCCTTGTAAAGGTCTTTCACATCTCTGGTTAGGAAGATGCCAAGGTATTTTTTTTTTTTTTTTTTTTTGCGGCTGTTGTGAATGGAATTGTGTTTTTTATTTGGGTTTCTGTTTGTTTATTATTGGTGTAGAGAAATGCGATTGTCTTTTGTATATTTGTTTTGTATCCTGAGACTTTGCCAAAGGTCTTTATCAGTGTAAGGAGATTTTTGACAGATTCTCTTGGGTGTTCAAGGTATACAATCATGTCGTCTGCAAAGAGAGATAACTTGACTTCCTCTTTTCCTATTTGGATACCCCTGATTGCCTTCTCTTCTCTGATTGCTCAAGCCAGGACTTCCAATACTATGTTGAACAGGAGAACCTATTCAGTAAATGGTGCTGGGAAAACTGGCTGACCACATGCAGAAGATTGAAACAGGACCCCTATCTATCCCCATGCACAAAGGTTAATTCCAAATGGATCAGAGACCTAAATGTAAAACCTCAAACCATAAGAACCTTAGAAAATGAAGGAAAAACCCTCATGGAAATCGGAACTGGCATCCAATTCCTGAACAAAACCCAAAACCCACAGCTCATAAGAGAGAAAATAGACAAGGGGGACCTTATTAAACCGACAAGCTTCTCCAAAGCCAAAGAAACCATCAAGAGAGCAGGGAGACAGCCTACAGACTTGGAAAAAGTATTTGCCAACTCCAGGTCTGACAAAGGCTTAACATCCTGGATCTACAAGGAACTCAAGCATGCAGAAAAGAAAAAAACAAACAACCCCATTATAAAATGGGCAAAAGATATGAACAGACACTTCACAAAGGAAAACATCCGAGCAGCCAACAAACACATGAAGAAATGTTCAACCTCACTAATCATCAGGGAGATGCAAATCAAAACCACACTGAGATACCACCTAACCCCAGTCAGAATGGCCATTATCAACAACTCAAAAAATAACAGCTGCTGGAGAGGGTGTGGTGAAAAGGGAACACTTCTACACTGTTGGTGGGAGTGTAAACTAGTGCAACCTCTGTGGAAAGCAGTGTGGCAATTCTTAAAAGCTCTAAATACCAACCTCCCATATGACCCCGCAATCCCCCTACTGGGAATATATCTTGAAGAACACAAATCACTCTATAAAAAAGATACCTGCACACGCATGTTTATCGCAGCATTGTTCACAATAGCAAGAACTTGGAAACAGCCATGCTGCCCGTCAAAAGAGGACTGTATTAAAAATGTGGTACATATATACGATGAAATACTACGCAACCATAAAAAAGAACAAAATCATGAATTTCGCAGCAACTTGGATGGAACTAGAGTCTATAATACCGAGTGACCTCTCACAGAAACAAAGATCTGAGTATCACATGTTCTCACTCATATAATGGACCTTAAACATCCAATGCAATACTATATGAAAATGACTGACCGCACTGGGAAACTATGGTGGGGGGAGGGAGATGGGATTAACAGTAGCAAATATCTGTCTGGGTACGGGGAAACATTCCATATCAACAGGATGCCTGAATGAAACGCAATTGTATACCTAACCCTTAACTGTACCCCACAACTTCACAATAAATAAAAATAAATATTAAAAAACAAAAAGAATAAAGACTGGCCATGGGACACTTAAAAAAAAAAAGTAGTATTTGCAACAAAAACAAACCACAATGTTTGAAGTGACTAGGCCTACCATAGGATCCTAATTATGCTGACATGAAATTTCATATTTCTATTATTATTGACTTTGATTATCAAGCTTAATTACTTCTAAAAGTTTAAAGATACCCACAAATTAAATTTTTACATTTGTAAAAATAAAATATAATATTATAGGTGTGCAGCAAATATATGATCCTTGTGAAATATTCAAAATTTATAAAACAAATTTCTAATAGCTGGGATTTTAGGAATATTTTTAAATTCATTTTTACATTTAATAAGTGCTAACATTAGAGATTTATATATTCAGAAAATTAGGTATTTTATTTCTTTCTATGAAATTTGGCTTAAGCTTATCATGAATGCTTTCTTTTCTTTTTTTTTTTTTTTTTTTTGAGTTGGAGTCTCTGTCACCCAGACTGGAGTGCAGTGGCCACTCCCGGCTACGGCAGCCTCGACCTGCTGGGCTCCGGCGATCCTTCCGCCTCAGCCTTCCAAGTAGCTGGAACTACAGGTGCCTGCTACCACGCCCGTCTAATTTTTTGATTTATTGTAGAGATGAGGTCTCGTCTGCCCAGGCGGGTCTCGAACCCGCGGGTTCAGGCAATCCACTCACCTCAGCGCGGGATTACAGGCTGAGCCACCGAGCCCGGCTCACAAGTGCTTTAAAAATGAAACAATATTTTAAATATATGACCTAAGATTTCAAGTCAATATTTTAGTATAAATATTCATTGATTATGATAATTATAACAACTATATACTTTGCCTTTACTATATGTTAGGCATTCTTCTAAATTATTATGTATATTAATATTAATTACTAGCCGGGCTCGGTGGCTCAGCCTGTAATCCCGCGCCTTGGGAGGCTGAAGTGAGTGAATTGCCTGAGCCTGCTGGTTCGAGACCCACCTGGGCAACTTGTTGAGTTCGAGACCCACTTGGGCAGCGATACCTCATCTCTACAATAAATCAAAATATCAGCTGGGTGTGATAGCACGTGCCTGTAATTCCAGCTACTCGAAAGGCTGAGACGGAAGGATCGCCGGAGCCCAACAGGTGGATGCTGCGTTGGCCGGGAGCGGCCACTGCACTCCAGTCAGGGCAACAGAGTGAGACTCCAACTCATAAAAAAAAAAAAAAACAGACCTCATCTCTACAATAAATCAACAAAAATTTAGCCGGATGTGGTAGTGCGCGCCTGTAGTTCCAGCTACTTGGAAGGCTGAGGCGGAAGGATCGCCAGATCCCAGCAGGTCCAGGCTGTGGTGGCTGGGAGCAGCCACTGCACTCCAGTCTGGGTGACCGAGTGAGACTCCAACTCAAAAAAAAAAAAAATTAATTACTTTGTGATATAATATTATAATCAGTATTTCACAGATTAGAAAACTGTGACAAAGTGACTATGAAGCTTGACAGATCATATTAAAGCACTACATATATATTTATCTATGAATATTATGCATTTTTATATCCTATATGTACATATTATATATGCACCAATTAAAAAAATATCAAAATATGTAAACTATTGCATTTTTCCCTAGAGATGGGATTTGGCTCTGTCATTTCAGTTAAAGTGCAGTAGCATAATCAGAGCTCACTGCAGCCTAAAACTCCCCCTCAGCTTTCTAAGTAAATGGGACTATGGGAATATGCCACCATCCAGCTAAAGGGAACTGTATCTTGAAGGTGAATGAGTATCCATTCAATTTATCAATTGTAATCATTACTTTAATATTCTAAGGATCTCATGTAGCTTATTTGGCCTGGTCATTATCATACTCTACACCATATTACTTATAGAAACAATTATAAAAGCATATCTAGCAAATATATAGAGAGCTCATATTTATTAATTTGCTAAACAAATCAGTTTTTTATTAGTAGGCAATATAAAATTTCTAACTATTTTATAATCTTATTAATAACCTTATCTATGCATTTCATTGATTCCTTCTTACAGTACTATATCTACATTTTATAAATACAGAACCAAAGACTGAAGTAAAGGTACTTGAAATAATTAATATATGTATTAAATAAAAAGTTCAAGATTAGAATCCATTGCATTTTTACTCCAAACCTATACTTTTTTTCACTTCTATAGTACCACCAATTTAATCTTAAATTATTTTCTTTCAGTCTGGCATGAAATCATATGTATCTCAAGGTAAGTCATGTGCCGTTAAAGTGTCCTTTTGATGAATGATTGAATGAAGACTTTCCTTGTAATCCCCAACTACTCTCAAGATATCGTACGAGAGGCCAGGCTCAGTGACTCAACCTGTAATCCTAGCAATTTGGGAGGCCCAGGAGAGTGCATTGTCTGAGGCTGCGGATTCGAAACCAGTCTGTGCAACCTGGCAAGTTCAAGACCAGCCCAGGTAAATTGGTGAGATCTTGACTGTACAATAAATCAAAATTTAGCTGGGAGTGGTAGTGCACGCCTGTAGTTCCGGCTACTTGGAAGGCTAAGGTGGAAGGATCGCTGGAGCCCAGCAGGTAAATACTGGAGTGGCTATGAGCATGCCACTGCACTCCAGCCTGGGTGACAGAGTGAGACTCCAACTCAAAACAAACAAACAAACAAAAAACTCAAAAAGTGCAAAAAGTGCCTTGATTACTACCAGGCACAGAGCATGTGTAATTGTCTTCAGATTTACAATTCTTTTTCTAATGGTACTAATTATTTCTATACCTCCTGTCTTTTAATTTCAATAATCTAAGATCTTAGTCAAAACATTCGCATTATTACCTAGAATTTTTTCCAACATTTTTTCATATACTTTATACTAATATATTTTACCATCTCTAGCATCCATTTTATCATAATCTCATTTTGGATAAGTGCTCTCATCTAGTGTCTCCTCAATTCCATAAGTGTTGTGAAAGCCTGGATAATCTTGACTTGTTTCCTGACCCTCCATTTCAGACACTGTTTCACCTTTCAATGTACCTACAGACTCAAATTGTAAATTATTCCCTGTGGCAAAGTTTCTGCCATACAGCTTTAATCATGAAAAAGGAACCTAATCAATAATGCTTTAAGAGCATTCCTGCTAAAATAGACAATGTGGTTTACTTCTATTGTGACTAAGTTGAACCACTTAGAAAAGAAGTAAACGGAACATTAGATAATCTCATAGAAGTACTACCAATATGCTACTATTTGGCATTACAATACAGAAGAATGTCATATAGCAGTACAATATTAAATATTTAAAGACTTTTTGAAAAGACATCATGCTTACATAAAAAATAAAATAAAGAGATATCTTATTATTCACAAGAGACAACATATAGAAGCAACCTTAATATCTGACAACATGTAAAGGAAAAAAGAAAATGTGATACTTACATACAATGGAGTAGTACTCAGTCTTTAAAAGGAAGGAAATCCTGCCATGTGTAATGATATAGATGAACCTGGAAGTTATTATGTTACGTCAAATAAACCAGTAACAAAAGGACAAATACTGCATGATTCCACTTATATGAAGAAGTTTAAGTAGTCATAGAAGCAGAGAGTAGGACGCTGGTAGCTAGGGGTTGTTGGAAAAGAGAAAAATAGGAAATTGCTGTTCAATGGTATAAAACTTTAGTTATGCAAAATGAAAAAGTTATATGTGTGCTGAACAACATTATTCCTACACTTTAAAACACTGTATTGTGCACTTAAAAATGTTGTTAAGGGGGTATAATTAAATGTTTTTAATTATAATAATTAGAACTAAGTTGTAAAAGTTTTTCTTTAAATATTTATATTGATGCAGTTTTGGAAAGTTTACAAAGCATCCTTGTGTATTATTGATTTGGTTCTATCTCCATTATAGTGATTAGAAAGTAAAAACTCAAAGAAAATATATCTTTCTCAAAAAAAATAAAGCCAAATACAAATCTATTTTTATGTCTTAAATCCTGTTCTCTTTCCCTTTGCAATTCATTTTTCTTTTATGATTGAATAAAATTTTCTATTTAAATTTGCTGTCTAACTTATAATTTATAGTATATACATAAACAAACATAAGACACAAAATTACTTCAGAGATATATGTAGTATATAAAAAGGATCTTATGCTTAAATATGTAAATGCAGCGGTCATGCTTTCAAGTAATAAGCTAAGAAATATTTTGATTGTAATAAAGTGGTCAATGTTTGACTTGCAATTATTTGACTTGAATGTGTGTCCTGACAAGTTAGCAGCATGACTTGTTACTAGTAGGGGAAAAAAGAGTCGATGCTTATGAACTTCTCGTTTACTTAATATTAAGAAATATTAAGGATATTACTAATTGTAAGGGAAGACAAAGAACTGATTTGCCTTTATTTTTTACTGCTGGCTACATATAATACAACTGTAATTGTATAAAGTTGTAACTTCCTTTTTTGCCATCACTGGTAGACTTTCAGACAGCTGTAATTGTGAATTTTTGGTTTAATAATACCAACTTGAGAATAACAATGGACTGTGTCACTATGTTAACAAAGACTTTTTGCAGAACCTGAAAGATAATGTACCCAGCAATTCTTAAATGCTGCAGATTCTGTTAGAACTTGGAGAGTAAGCAAAATAGCCTCAGACCAAAACAATGTAGGTGTCTCAGGGCTAGAATATAGTTGTCATTCTGTTCATTCACTTGTCATAGATGATGCCATTTTTCTTATAAGTTAATTATTGATGTCCCTATGGCACTTTCCTAAACGCAATACTAGAATTTTTAAGGAAAAAAAGTATTTATGAAAATATCTGTAATTTGAGCCAAACATTAGAATGTGTTCTACCTTCTTTAAGAAACTTTATAATCATTCTTGGCTATCATGTAAAGTTCTTCTCTGGTACACTGCTCAAAGAATAAAACTGATAAGTCTCCTTGGATGATTAAATTTAACATAAAACAGTATTTTGTTGCTACTTATTATTTGACTGGTTCTAAATAGATGAAAAAAACAAACTGAATTTGATTTGTGTTCATTTTTTTTATTTTAAAGATGTAAGATACAATTCAGATTAGGTATACAAGTGGACATCATACAGGTAAAGTTTTGGCCTCCCTTTGGTCCCCATTTTGCCTGGTTTGAGATCTGACACACTTATTGATGTGATCCCCCCACCACCCTAGTTTTCAAGTATTTCCAGGGGAAAAGAAAAACATCTCCTCTCCGAAGCAAGCAAATATGCCCATGCTGGGAAATTTGTAATTATTAATAAAATGTTCACAAGTTGGAGAAAGGATACGTATTAGAGAATAAAATACGAAGAGTAACCTGAATCTATAAATATAATGTAATGGCATGTGCAAAAAATTAATGGTCACAACACTACTTTAGAACTTTTAACCTGTATTTACAACTGAAAAAGTAACACACATGGTTTTTAATCATAGTCAACAATGTAAACACTCTACAATGAAAACAAACAAAATCTTCTCTCCCACAATCCCCCTCCAGACTTCTTTACCCAGAGGCAAAACAAAGGCCCTGCTTGGTCGCATGTATCCATATTTCTTCTGATCTGTGTTGCTATTTCTCTATCGCACTAAGAACAAGCATATTTTTCTCTTTAGTATTATTTTGGAGATTCAAAGAAAGATTCTTGGTTCCGTTAATCTCAGCTCCAACAATTCTCTGGTTTCCATTACTCCCTTTACTTGGATTTGGTGAAAAAGCCATCACTATGTGTCTTGACAGAAAAATTTTGTCAGAAATATATTGATAGAGAAATTACTTTTTTATAATATCGATCTTACATATTGAAGAAGTAGATATAGTTTTACATTTATTCAAGTGTTATTTAATTCTCAGCAGAGCTTTAAAGTATCCATTCTCCCCAAATTGCTTCATGGTTCTGAGTTTTATTCTTAGGACTTTATGCTTTTGAACTCTTTAAAATTGAATATTTTATCCAATAATATTCCTCATATTGTCATTATAACTGTATGCAATGTTTTTATGGTAATTTAATAATTAGACTCTATGAGAATTATTCTATTATTTAGGATAGTTTTCCCCTCCAGCTAATACTTTTGTGTTTTCTTTATGTACAGTAACAGAATAAAGAAAAGATAAACCTATCCTTTTAGACAACTGATATCAACATTTAACATTGAAAAGGCTGACGACCTCATTCCCGTTTTATTCTTGATTCTCTACTAGAGACAAGCTTATTTTTTATTTAACTTTTTGTTTGTTTTTATTCACTGAATATTTGTATGGTGACTACTATATGCCAGATACTATGCCAGATGCTGTTTATAGCAAAGAACAGATCTTGTATTTTAGTGAAAAATAAGGTTAATAAATAAAGATAAATGTATAGTTGAAAGACCAAATGATGACTTTTTAAAATAATTTTTGTGAATGATGTGAATTTTTACCTAAAACGCTCTTGGAAGCCCTCTATAAGAAGGTGATATTAGAGTAAAAGTTTGGTGAAGGTAAAGAAAGGAACTATATTGCTATCTGGGATAAGAGATTTACAGCCGGGCTCGGTGGCTCAGCCTGTAATCCTGCGCCTTTGGGAGGCTGAGGTGAGTGGATTGCCTGAGCCCGCAGGTTCGAGACCCGCCTGGGCAGCGAGACCTCATCTCTACAATAAATAAAAAAATCAGCCAGGTGTGGTAGCGCATGCCTGTAATTCCGGCAACTTGGAAGGCTGAGGCGGAAGGATCGACGGAGCCCAGCAGTTTGAGGTTGCGGTGGCCGGGAGCGGCCACTGCACTCCAGTCTGGGCGACAGAGTGAGACTCCAACTCAAAAAAAAAAAAAAAAAGAGAGATTTTCAGAAAGAATCAGCAAATGTGAAGCCCTGAGGCAAGAGTATGTCTGTCATGTTCAGAAAATAGCAAAGTTCAGTAGGCGGTAACAAAGGGCCAGAAAATTGAGAATATCTTTTTTGTAAGGGATAAATATGGTCTATGGACCTTGATTCAAATGAAAAATGTAATGTGAATTGACTTACATCCACAAAGAATAAATTATTGGAAGCATGCTAGGATACCTCTTCTAACAAGACGATGAAGATTGCACCAACTAGAATCAAGTGAATCTTATGTCTCTAGACTCCTCATTCCTCATCTTTCATGTTTCTTTCTGGATGTCTGCATCATTCTCTCGGACCAATTTTCTTCATATTGTGAGGGACAGATAGATCTACAGTTTCCTATCTTGCTGTTCCACTATCAAAGAAGTATCTCTCTTAATTTGGTTCTAATTTCTGAAGTCACTGAAAAGTTCTCTGGATTAGCTTATATCAACCCCCAGACTTACTGTGACCAGTGGTCAGAAGGTGGAGTATTTTGGATATCTCTTATAGCACTAAATGCTAAAAGGAAGAGTGGAAGTTATTCACTAAAGGAAAAGGTGTCACTACATGTAGTATAGATTTTCACTACATGTGGTTAAGATTTGATTGGATCTTAAGATAAACACTATCCACTTGCAATCTTCGTATTTGAACCAATTTTTCTGAGTACTCAAATGACTTCCAGATATGATGAAACTCTTTACAAATAAACCTGTAATCATTTAACCCTTGTTCGAGGGTACTTCTTCCATTGTACCTTATTTCCAGGAAATCTGAAGATAATGTTAGTTCTGTATAGAACTCTTATTGAGCAAGCAGTCATGTTGCGATTATTTGATTAGACATAATATTGTTTTCTTCTCATAGGTATCTTACTATGATCTATAAATCTCTCTACCATGCCAGGCTACCTCACTGTTATTCAAACAGAAAATGAGCATGATAAAATTGGTCTTCGTCCTTGTGGAGAAGGACTGACAGAGATATTCAAATAATGGGTGATTAGTATTACAAAGAGTATTACAAAAATGTGATGTGTTAAAAAGGGAGAAGTACAACATGCCTGAGATTAAATTAGGATGTCTCTATCACTATATTATCCTAAAATCAATTTTTACTCATTATTTCAAAAGTAATCTCAAATTAACTCATGGGATTCTACGTATCTTAATATTAAAATTATAACTGCACATGCATAACTGATATAATCATTAGTCAGGACTTTATAGTACATCCTATTTGGCATGTTTGAAATAATTCCCAGAAAATGCCACATATCTGTATGCCATCTTAACCTACTAAGATTTCTGGGCAACACTGTTGGAGACGAAATGCTGACAGGGATGTCAATATCCTCATCATTATAATTGTTATCACCAAACCCACAGTTTATTGACTACCCAACAGCAACTCTGTTTTCTTCCTTGCTTAATAAATGTCAATTTTGTTAAGGCCTCGGAGGTCAATATACTCATGGGAGATGGATCCATTCCTACCACTAAGAGGTGAATTTTGGCAAGCCTAAGCTGGTGGTAATATGTCAATCATGGTAATTTCAAGTTCTTTCTCTCTCTTTTTCTCTCTGTTTCTCTCTCTCTGACGATGGAAAAAAAAAAACACAGGGGCTTTATTGTGGTTATATATGTATTTCTAAGGGGATAAATCAGTTATAGTTATTGTAGCTATTTTAAGACTATCATCAGAAATTAGAAAAATTCCCTGAAAAAGACAGGACAGAAAAATGAAAAGACCTATGGTATTTGGTAATTTTGTCATGTCTCAGAATTAACTGTCTTTGATAAAGATTACTTCTGAATTTCTTATCATTTGCAATGAAATAAAATCAAATAAAACTTTATTGTTTCAGCAACTTTTAATCAAGAATTAAGTAACTTACTCTATTATTGAAGATCATAACTGATGCAATCATTATAGCTATTGAGAAAATTCTATGTGCCAGATCCAAGGCGAAACTCTCTAGGAAGAGTCTTGTACCAACTTATTAAGACTGTTTATTCAAAATATGTAGATAGATGTTCTGGTTTATTTTGGATTATTATATCTGGACACAGCCTAGTTTAGGCGTAGAAATGCCCCTGAAGTATCTTGAACTTTAGTTTCCCTGACACAGAGGTCTTATGCACTTATCTGAGCAATCCATTATCTGTAAACAAAGTACATCCTGCTCAACCAAGAGAGAATCTTTGAAGATATGCCCAGGTTATCCAGAATGTACCTTGTTATCTTATGCTTTTTTGCTCTTGTTACTGTGAACCTATATATAAATACATGAATTTATATTTCATACATATCTATTTAGAGTTATATATGAGTATATTTCACTAACATAGGTATTTTGGGTGTGTATATTTACATACTTATATACACATGTGCACGTGTACACAAGCACACATATATTCCACTAAAAGATGAATGGTGTTACTTTTACAATAAGGTTGCACACTAAGACTTACCTAGCATCTCTACTTCCTCCTTTTGATTCAATGAGACAGAAAATCCTTTAAACCTAGTATTTTGATAACCATGTGTTCATCTATTCAGTCATTTTGGTGATCATTTAAGCCATCAAAAATTGTATTATTCCTGTCTTCAATGGTTAATTCAGCTCACCCATTATCTGGAGTTACTAAGGAGATTAACCTGGTTATACAAACTGTTACTTTTATATAAAAACTAAATACGTGTGAAATTACTACATTTTATTCACAGAGTGTCATTCTATTTGTGGAAGCATTCAAGCAAATAAATTTTAGTTTCAGAGCACTTTTTTTATTCAATGCAAAAGCAAACAGAAGAGAACATGATGGATTAATCATCACAGAGTGTGGAAACCTTAAAAATAAGTCACATGTAATTTATATTCAATATTGAATATCAAAACCATCTGCATATCTTTTAAACTAAATACTTAATTTGACAAAATATAAGTTATGAGAAAATAGTCAATTCATAGGAAAATTATTCAGTAAGTCCTGATGATAGCAAGACCATGCTTAAAAAGGGAAGAGATGATTTGGTTACATTGGATAAGATTAAAACAAATGTTTGGATTTCCAGAATTTAAAAATTATATTATCAAATGAGTGTTCTCCACTGCTTCTATCAGAATTCTGCCTTTTCAAACAAAATCCTTCCATTTTTATTTTGCAAAATGACATTAATGTGCACAAAAAATTTTAGATAATCTGAAACTACCTAGACACAATTACATCTAAAAGATCAGAAAAATAATGAGTGAAAGTATAATAGAGACGAGTGGGAAGAGGAATGTTTTAGAGATCTGGAATATCTAGGGAGAATTGGGGGGAACATATATATATATATATATATTTTTTTTATGGCAGCTTTCATACATAAACACACATGTGTCATTGCTTTTCAAATGGTTTACTTCAGACATCAGTCTACCAGACAATATTATGCATAGTCAAAATTTCTTTTATGTATTTCTTGTTGAGATGTAATTAAAATATGATGGATCATCTCTCATACCCAACATAGTCTGATTTTTTTCTCCAATATTAAGAAGAACATAATTTTTCATGTATATGAGATAAAATAGCTAGAATGCAAAATTGTGTGAATCATATCTATTTTTCAACACTAGAATCACATTTTACATAGTAAGATGTTTCCATATAAAAAGAAGCACAATTCACTCACAATTCACAATCACTGAATCAAATTATGAATTGACTTTGCTGTATCCTTTTTTTGTTTTGTTTTTGCATAATTTTGATTTATTTTTCTTAAATAGCTATTTCTAATCCGGGAAAGATATGAGGGAAAATATTTTAATAAATTGTCTATTCTGTTATGAAAGGACATGCTACTTTGACATTTTTAAAAGGTTTTCATACAAATGTAATTCTTCTCATTGTTAAAATTTTAAAATAATTTTTCTTTGAATTATCACTATAAGGATTGAGATAGGTTAGTTTTTCTTCAACAGAGATATATTCTATCAAGCTTACTATCTACTGAATATATTAGTATATATAACGTAGTTCAAATATTCACAAGATAAGACTATTTTAATAGAATGAAGAAGTGCACTTAAATCCATATTTGATGTATAAAGAAACTACAGGACAAGAAAGAAAGTCTGCCAAAATTACCATATGGAAGTCCCTTCCTTTCTTCCTTCCTTCCTTCCTTCCTTCCTTCCTTCCTTCCTTCCTTCCTTCCTTCCTCTCTTTCTTTTTTCTTTTTTTTTTTTTTGAGTTGGAGTCTCACTCCATTGCCCAGGCTGGACTGGATTGCAGTGGCACACTCATGGCCATCCCAGCATAAGTCTGCTGGGCTCCAGCGATCCTTCTGCCTCAGCCTCCCAAGTATCTGGAATTACAGGTATGTGCTACCATGCCTTGCTAATTTTTTATTTATTGTAGAGACAAGGTCTTCCCAAGTTGCCTGGGCTGGTCTCGAACCCGCAGGCTCAGGTTCAGGCAATCCACTTGATTCAACCTCCCCAAGTGCTCAGATTACAGGCTGAACCACCCAGCCTGACCTGGAAGCCCTTCCTTATTGATATCTCTAAGGAGGGTGGTGACAGAGATCTTAATGTTGAAGAGATGAGGGTGAGTTCACACAAAAATGTCACTGATAGATGAAGAAAAATAATCTAAATGTAGAAGAGTTTTGGTTAGCTAGACAGGCATCGGTAGTAGTTTCTAGTTACTTAATTTGAGGTTTAAAGAAGATTACATTTCCTAAGGAAGACTAAGAAGAACAGAGACATTGCAATCATGCAGAAACTCTCCATGGCAAGAGAAATACACACATAGGTAGCAGCATAAGGACAGGTTTTATTATTGACACTGATCTATATAAGTGGTGATTTGATGTATTAGGTAGTTTTTGTCATATAACAAGTGACTCTCAAAGCTTTGTGACTTAAAACAACAAAAATTTATTATTGCTCACATCTTTATGCATTGATTAAGCAATTCTACTGATCTAAACCTGTCTCAGCTGATTTCAGCTAGGCTGTCTTATGTATCTGTAGTCAGCTGGCAGATAGGCTGGGGGATAACTGGTCTGTAATAGCCTCAACCAGGACAATTTCACTTTTTTCATGACGAACTTTTTTCTCAGATTCTTCCAATCTCAGGCTAAGTTTCCTGTTGGTCAGAAGTCCAAGAGTGGGTGCAGACACTAGCAAGTGCATGTTAAACCTTCTACTTGTGCCAATTTTGTTACTGTGCCATTAGACAAAGCACATGGTCAATCTAAGTGTAAATGTGGAAGACCATTACCAAAGAATGTAAATACAATGACAAATAAAAATGGAGGCTATTAATGCAGTCATTCTTCCACAATAGATGTAAAAACAAGATGGAAATTCATATCTTTAAAAAAAATGATGTTTGGAGTCAGAGTCAGATTAACAGGAAAGTGGATTTCCTATGAAATCCAAGAGGAGTCAGCTACAGCTGCCAAATATCTCCCATCTAAGTACCAGAATAACCTTAGAGACCAGTTAGTACCCAACCTATATATGGTGCTGAAACAATCGTGTGGAGAGTTAGAGCATTGGCCATAAAACAAAATTCTGTGAGACAAATAAATAGCAAACATTTTATCTGGACATTTGTTTTTACTCTTACAAAATGTTACGGGACATTTTTAGTAGGGACTTCCTGCGCTCAACTATGTAAAGGCATTCTCTTTTTATGGGTACACAGGAGGAAAATTCTTATTCTCCCCATTGAAGATATATGTGGCAAATGGGTTGTGAGCAGGGGTGTTTTTGTTTTATCCTTATTCTTGCTTTTCTTTTTAACTAAGTAATTTAATTGCCAACATAAGAGTATTATTAGTCTCTTCACTTCTACAAAAATCATAAAGGGCTCATGGCGGCAAACCGCAAAATCAGTGGAATATGAGTTCCTACGTAGAGGATAGCTGTTACAGAGAGTATTTTTGTAATTTTAGCAGACTTTGAGAATAACTTACTATCTTTATTGGGACATGGCAATTTTTGGAGGTGTTAGCGTAGCAAAAGATAGCTTGTAGTGACTAATAGAGTAAAGTAATTAGCCCAGTGAGATGCATTAAATGCTGGTTAGTTCCTGTTTTCTTATACAGCATGAAATGCCCTTCTTGTCACATTGTATCATAAGGTCCATGTTATGTACATGACATCAAAGATGATGTTAACCTTCATCACTTGGTTAATGTAGTGTTTGTCACTGTATTTTTTGTTGTTGTTGTTGTTGTTGTTTTTTGAGTTGGCGTCTCACTCTGTCACCCGGACTGGAGTGCAGTGGCCGCTCCTGGCCACCACAGCCTCCACCTGCTGGGCTCTGGCGATCCTTCCGCCTCAGCCTTCCAAGTAGCTGGAACTACAGGCGTGCACTACCACGCCCAGCTAATTTTTTGATTTATTGTAGAGATGAGGACTCACCTGTCCAGGTGGGTCTCGAACCTGCGGGCTCAGGCAATCCACTCACCTCAGCCTCCCAAGGGCACAGGATTACAGGCTGAGCCACCGAGCCCGGCTTGTCACTGTAAAGTTACTGTTTTTCCCAGTCCCTACACTATTCTTTGATAAGGAGTTTCAGAGAAAGCCCATTCTCAAAGGACGGGAGGTTGAAATAAATCAAACTTCAGGATGATAAATATATGCATATATTATTGAAAATTCTTCAGTAAGACTTACTTTGGTAATATTAAGATTTTTTTTACATTTGTATTATCGAGTAATACCGATTTGGAGTTTTCTTGAGAAGATTTTACCTGACTTTGGTATCAGAGAAATACTAGCCTCAAAGCAGAAGATGAGAAATATCTACTTTCTCTATATTTTCTGAATGAATTTATGTAAAATCTATGTAAAATTAATTTGTATACTATTTCTTTGTTACGTTTACTGCAGAACTACCTGCACTCCATGATTTATTTGTTTGGAGATTTTAAATTACTAAATCAATTCCACTAATTTTTATAGGCATATTCAGATTTTCTTTGTATTTTTGAATTAGTTTTAATAATCTCTGTCTTTCTGGGAATTTTCTACTTTGGGTAAATTGTCTTTTTTGGTATATATTTGTTCATATTATTTCTTTATAATAATTTTAATTACTATTGAACAGATAGAGATGTTTGCTCTTTCATTCCTCATTTTAATATGTGCCATTCCTTTGTTTTTATCTTGGTCATTTTAGCTAAAGGAGTATTGATTATGTTGATTCTTTCCAAGAACTAAATTTTAATGTTATCGCTGTGAATACTTTTTCTTGATCATATTTTTCTGTTTTATATTTCATATTTTTTTCTGTTCCTTATTTATTTATTTCTGCTTACTTTGGCTTTACCTTGCCCTTGTCTTCACAGTTATTAAGAATGATGCTTTGGTTATTAATTCAAAACTTTTCTTCTTTTCTAAGGCAGTCATTTAAAGTTTTTTATTTCAGCCAGGCTCGGTGGCACAGCCTGTAATCCTGCACCTTTGGGAGGCTGAGGTGAGTGGATTGCCTGAGCCCATGGGTTCAAGACCCGCCTGGGCAACTTGGCGAGACCTCATCTCTATAATAAATCAAAAAATTAGCCGGGCGTGGTAGTGCGCGCCTGTCTGTAATTCCGGCTACTCAGAAGGCTGAGGTGGAAGGATCACCAGAGCCCAGCAGGGCGAGGCTACATTGGCTGGGAGTGGCCACTGCACTCCTGTCTGGGTGACAGAGTGAGATTCCAACTCAATAAATAAATAAATAAAGTTTTTGATTTCCCTTTTAGTACTTCTTTGAGTGCAGTTGATAAATTTTGATATGTTTCAATTTCCTTCAATTCAAAGTGTTTTCTAATTCCTATTGTGATTTTTTCTTTGACTGTGGATTATTTAGAAGTATGCTTAAGGTAAGTGGTATTTAAAATGTATAATCTGCTGATAATCACATCCAATGCAAACTTTATTACATACATTGTAATTTCATTTCTAAAATGTATTTGGATCTTTTTACTGTCTTTCATTCCTTTACTGAATTTTTTGAACATATAAAATACAGTTTTAATACTTATTTTATTTATTTAATCTGTTCTAAACATTAAATTCTATGTCAGTTTTGAGTTAGTTTTTTTTTCATAATAGGCTTTATATTTCCATTTTGTTGCATGCTTAGCCATTTTTTAACTGGATTTCCAGAATTTGTGAAATTTACCTTTCCTGGCAATAAATTTATTTTATCTGTATAAAAAGTCTTGGCTTTGTTCTGGGATGCTTTAAAGTTATTTGGAAGCCTTTTTATCCTTTTGTATCTTGCTTTTAAGATTTCTTGGGCATGGCTTAAGGGAGGTCAGGGGACAGAGGAATGATCAGAGCAATGTTCAACTTGGGGTTCGTTATTTTTTTCCTGCATGCTCTAGAAAATACCCTATAAATCATGAGATTTTCTAGTCTGGCTGTTAGTGGTAATAATTTTTCCAAACCTGTGTGAGCAGGGACCACTCTTCCAGATTGGTTTTCCCAAACTTCTGAGATTTCCTAACAAATCAGTAATCAGCTAAGTAATAAAGACCTTTGCAGAGTTCAGTTTTCTCTCTGTTCAGTTCTCTCCTAACCCATAATATATTCTATGATCTCTAGCCAGTTTGGTCTCCCCAGACTTGCTGCTGTTTCCTCAACTCAGGGAGTCTGCCAAGCTCTACCTAGTTTACTCTTCCTGTTTCATGGCCTAGAAACTCTCTCAAGACAGTTAGCTGTGGCAATTGTAAGGATTACCTCATTTGTTTTTCATGTTTCAGGAATTATTGACTTTTAAAAATTTAAATCCAAAATCTTGAAAACCATTGTTTCATATACAGGCAGTACCCAACACATAATGATTCAACTTTCTGACTTCATAAGAGTGAGAACGTGATACGTATTCAGTAGAGACTGTACTTTGAATTTTACATTTTAATATGTTCCCAGGCTAGCAATATGTGGTAAAATACTCTCTTATGCTGCTGGTCAACAGCAGCAATCAGTCAGCCACGCAATCGTGAACACGAACAACTAATACTCTACATTGAACAGTGTTGTCAGATGATTTTAAACAACTGTATGCTAATAACAGTGTTCTTGACACATTTAAGGTAGCCTGGGCTAAGCTATGGTATTTGGTAGATTAAGTGTATTAAATGCATTTTGTCTTAAGATATTTTCAACTTGCAAAGGATTTATCAAACAAAACCCCATTGTAAATTGAGGAACATTCATATTTTGTTTTAGTTGTTTCAGGTAGGAGAGTAAATCCAGTTTCTATTAACTCAGCTCAGCCAAAAAAAGTAATCTGTTATCTTTTTTTTTTTTTTTTTTTTTGATTTGGAGTCTCACTCCATCACCCAGGCTGGAGTGCAGTGGCATGCTCATGGTCACCCCAGCGTCGACCTGCTGGGCTCTTGCGATCCTTCCACCTCAGTCTTCCAAGGCACACACTACCACGTTCAGCTAATTTTTTGATTTATTGTGGAGATGCAGTCTCGCCAAGTCGCCCAGGTTGTTCTCGAACCCATGGGCTCAGGCAATTCTCTCACCTTGGCCTCCCAAAGTGCTGGGATTACAGCAGTGATCTCTTTTTAATAGCAGGAATGATTCTAAGAGGCAATCTGTGATAAGAATTGTATTCCTGTCATTCTTTCTTCTAACTTTCTGGAGTAGTAATTAGAAGTATATCAGTTCATGATGTTGATGAATATATGTTTTTGTCCAATTTCCAAATAGTTTTTTTCCCTTTTTTCTGAGTCATGTCTTCTAAATTTGCATCTTAAAAGAGATAGTTATATGGTCCTTCAGTAGATAAAGCAGAAAACTTACTTTTCAAAGGTACAGGGTTTGGACCTCAGGCCTGAATATAACCATCTACTGAAACAAAGAAAGAAAGATGTAGGGAAAGGCCCAATTAAGACAAGAGGACCAGAAAAGCACCTAAGCACATGTAAGGTTTGTGGTATAGAGTTAAGTCAATGACTTCTCCACTCTCTAGTGATTTGGTCTTCCTTCTCTGCTGGTGTTGAGGAGACAGATATTTACAAATGATGATTTCCTTTATAAATGCATATTTTACTTACAATGAGTTTCAAAATAATCAGAATAAAATAGACTTTATGACACAAAGGCATATTTTGGAGACCAATTTAGCTAGATTGTGGCTTCCTAAACTAGCTTGTGGTTTTTTTGTTGGTTTTTTTTTTTCAGTTGGAGTCTCACTCTGTCACCCAGACTGGAGTGCAGTGGCCGCTCCCGGCTATTGCAGCCTTTACCTGCTGGGCTCCGGAGATCCTTCCACCTCAGCCTTCCAAGTAGCTGGAATAACAGGCACGCGCTACCATGCTCGGCTAATTTTTTTCATTTATTGTAGAGCTGAGGTCTCACCAAGTTGCCCTGGCGGGTCTCAAACCCGCGGGCTCAGGCAATCCACTCACCTCAGCCTCCCAAGGCACGGGATTACAGGCTGAGCCACCGAGCCCGGTTTAGCTTGTGTATTTTAACTAGATTACTGAGTTTAAGGCAAAGTCTACTGAGGAACAGGTAAATGTTTCCTATGTCTGGACTCAGTGTGAACACTTTTAATCTTGCCTTATAGTCAGAGATTGATATATTATTTTTCTGTTTAAAAAATGAAATTGCGCCGGGCTCGGTGGCTCAGCCTGTAATCCCGCGCCCTTGGGAGTCTGAGGTGAGTAGATTGCCTGAGCCCGCGGGTTCGAGACCCTCCTGGGCAGGTGAGACCTCATCTCTACAATAAATAAAAAAATTAGCTGGACGTGGTAGTGCACACCTGTAGTTCCAGCTACTTGGAAGGCTGAGGCGGAAGGATCGTCGGAGCCCAGCAGGTGGAGGCTGCGGTGGCTGGGAGCGGCCACTGCACTCCAGTCTGGGCGACCGAGTGAGACTCTGACTCAAAAAAAAAAAAAAAAGATGAAATTGCCTTTATAAAATTATTATAGGGTCCCAGAATAAAAGCTGTGAAAAAGACCCTAGTTCTGCAAAGTTGCAGATGGTTAAAAGTTAACAAATCTGCTGTTTGCAACAGATTACGTTCCTCTCTGCGTGACCATGGTGCACAGAGTTCCTTCAGTTGAGAGCAATTGATTATCTTCATATTCTGACCCCCAGGAAACCTCCCCACAAGATTGACACAATTTATTTTCCCTTAAACAATGAGCTTTAGGACAGGCAAACCGCCTTAAAGGTTGCAGAAATTTGATGACTGAAAGTCACGAGCAGCTTTAATTTCGAGGGATCTCACCTCCTGCTTACCTTTCTGCTAAGATATGGACTAAACAGTGACCAGACATCGTTCCTTAGTTTGCACCTCTATAATTGCTTACTTACTTACTGCTGGTCTAGAACTTGCCTTATAGATAACATTACTATTGTGGAAACTAAGACTGGTATTTTTTTAGACTTTGCATCCTGGCAGATCCACTGAGACTACATATACCCTTGATAAAAACCAAAGAAGCTGATGCAAATGGCCTTAGATTCCTCACCCACTAACTGGCTCTGAACACAAAGACAATTTTGATAATTCTGAACACAAAGACAATTTTGATAATTCATGTTACTCCAGTCAATCAGCAGTGCCCATTTATTAGCCCCCTGCCTCCCAAATTATTCCTTAAAAAATCCGAGACTAAAATTTTCAGGGAGGTGGATTTGAGAAATATCTTTCATTCTCCTCTTTTCATTCAACTGGTTTGCAATTATTAAACCATGTTTAGATCACAACACTGCTGTCTCAGTACATTGGCTCTTTTCTATGCAGCAGGCATAAGGACCCTGTCAGGCTATAACAAAGATTGAATGACAGACCAATAAGTTATTTTGAAGAAATACTCTGGGATGTATTCTAAAAGACAATTTGCTATTTTTCTAGTCCCTCTTTATCCATCCTTAGAAGATTGAGTGCTTTGGTCTTTGATCTTTCTCAGATACCTGCTATATGACTTCAGATATACATTTATTGATTTCACCAAGCTCCAAGACCATGTGAATAAACTGGTGAAGATCAAGTATTCCTGGATCATATGTTCTAGTAAGACTTCCAAATTCCTCAGCAAATTTCTAGGAGCTTTCCTTTGGGACAGGGAAGCATTTCACTATTGCTCTAAGCTCAGATTTTGACCAAAGAATAATAGTGACTAAAGAAAACAGGAATGGTTGATCTGAGGACTGGCTTGTATAAGGTATTAGTCTTGCCTTCTTTTCATCAGGAAAAGAAAGATAGCTGGGGTAGAAAGGTTGCTGAATGAAAAGATTAGTTGATTCTGAGTAATTAGCCAGGGAAGGATAAAAGGAAGAGAAAAGGTACAGAGTTGTCAGTCAATATACAACTCTTTTTCTTTTTCCTTTCATTAGTTGCTTAAGCATTTCATTTTCCTTTTATGAGGAGTCAGAGTATTATTTTTTGATTGATTTAGACTTATAGAAGCATCTGCACGGCAATCAAAACTGTTATCTCTGTTTCTGGGGTGTCTGAATCTCTTCTTTTCCATTGCACTCATAGATGAATAACTTTATGTTAATATTCCCCCATAGTTGCCACTATAATTCTAAATTGCCATTGGTAAGGTTCACCCAAGGCTTTAGAAAAGCACGGGTTTGTGGTCCATAATTTTTATATGTAAAATTAACTGCAGTTCCAGATGGAAGGGTTCTGGTATCCTAGGATTTAGATGAACCCATGATTCCAATCTTTCTAAAACCTTACCTACCTAAGGCTTTCTAAAAGGTCCAGTCTAGTTTCTGTTTGACTCAGCCCAACTTTGGAACCTGTCTGCATCAAAAAATGCTTTAATAAAGTCAGAGAGCATAGAGTTCAAATTGTGGGGCTCAAATACAAGAAGGCCCTACTGATGATGACCTCCACACTTTCAGTGTGAAAGCAGCAAGGTCAAGGGGCTCAGCAGGGAATCTGTGCCTGATTACTGTTTGTTTCCAGGGTTATTGTCACTGGGTCTCCTTAGGGTCCTTCATCTGACACCAAAACTATTAAAAGATAACTTATGCACATTACATTTTTTTTTTCACATTAAAATTTTAAAGAGTTAGCTGAACCCAGTGGCTCAGGCCCATAATTCCAGCACTTTGGGAGGCCAAGGTGAGAGCATTGCCTGAGTTCAGGGGATTTAAGACCAGCCTGATCCGGGCTCAGTGGCTCAGTCTATAATCCCGCGCCTTTGGGAGGCTGAGGTGAGTGGATTGCCTGAGCCCGCGGGTTCGAGACCCGCCTGGGCAGCGAGACCTCATCTCTACAGTAAATTAAAAAATCAGCCGGGCGTGGTAGCGCGTGCCTGTAATTCCGGCTACTCGGAAGGCTGAGGCGGAAGGATCGCCGGAGCCCAGCAGGTTGAGGCTGCGGTGGCTGGGAGCGGCCACTGCACTCCAGTCTGGGCGACAGAGTGAGACTCCAACTCAAAAAAAAAAAAGACCTGCCTGGGCAACTTGGTGAGACCTTGTCTCTACAATAAATAAAAAAAATAAGCTGGGTATGGTAGTGCGTGCCTGTGGTTCTAGCTACTTGGAAGGCTGAGGTGGAAGGACTGCCTGAGCCCAGCAAGTCAAGGCTCTGGTGGCCATGAGCATGTCACTGCACTCACTGACACAGTGAGACTCCAACTCAAAAAAAAAAAAAAAAAGTATTAGAGTTTATTTGAGTAGACAATAATTCATGAATAGGGCAGTGCTAGATTGAAAGCAGCTGGGGTTCCACTGAAGGGTTATGAGAGGAATACTTGTATAGGTGCTCACAAAGGCAGGACAAAGAAAAAATCTGATTAAAGAAGAAAGTCCTAGTTAGAGGTTATGTTGGTAAATCAGGTTTTTGTTGGTAGATAAGAATGTACCAAGTAGTAAATTCTGTAGTTGTAGGTTTGTTGGCAATTTCTGATTGATTAATTTCTGATTGATAAGCTTAAATCTCATTCTAAAGCTATGGTTTTCTACTCTGAGTTGGATTTTGGTCTTCTTACATAAGAACCTAGATCAATGAAGCCTAATACTCTCCCAGTTAATTTTGTAACACCTTGCAATGGAACTAACTAAAAATCTAATGATAAAGTTGAGACCAAGGGTAAGCTTTCTTTTGCTCCCTGAAGTTTTGCTGGAAATTACTGATGAGAGACAGATTAATAGGAGAAAAGGTGAACAGATTTTTTCTATCTTAGTTTTAGGAGACATCAGTGCCTCTAGAATGAAGACCTACTCACTAGGGTAAAGAGGCTTGTATACCATCATGAGGTTATAAAAGAATGGGGACTCAGAGCATGACCAAAAGCAGGTTATGGTGGACAATCAGGTTTTGGTGACAAGACTGGTTATGGGAGGGAGAAAAGAGGAGACTTGGCTAGTAAAATTGGTTCTGACGATTATGTAGATGAAATCTCACAGATAGCAGGCTTCAGAGAGAATAAATAAGAAATGTTTATTTTCAGATCTGTAAAGGTACTAGACTCTCAGTTGCTGTTTCCTAGTTCTGATTAAGGAAAAGCCTGACTGCATTAAGCAGATTTTCTACAGATGCAAGTTACTACTGGAAAAGACAGCTTTGGAGGGCCACTTCTATCTGCTGGTCCTCTGACAGCCATATCAGAATATGTCAAAGAAACATATTTCAAGGTAAAATATTTTGATTTCCTTAAGTCTGTAAACTATGATTTAACTGTAATGTTAAGATGTCTAAATGTGTTACTTAATGTACATATCTGTAACACATTCATTTTATATTATTTGCAAAATGATTATAATAATGTCAGGTTCTCAATGTACTTTCTTTAAAGGGTCATTCCCTAACATTTGAACCTATAAGCTTCCCACTTAAACCAAAACAGATCCCAATTAACAGCAAGAAAATATATTGATTTTTCGTCTATACTAGACACTATAATAAGGCTAAACTTCCACGACAAACATGTATACTTTCTGCCCTTGAGGATCTTTTTGACTATTGAACAGTCAAGTATAGTTGCGTTTTATTTTTTGTTTTGTTTTTCGCCTCATTCTATTATATATCACTCAGGGTCCTGGCTGATATATGCTCAAAATGGTTATTTTCAGGAGAATTTAATAAAATTATTACAGGTTCAGGTTAGGAGAAGGAAACTTAGAAGAAGCAAAGCAGTAACCACAGGAAGCCATTAACCCCCTGAGCTTCAGGCCAGGCTAAGGGGAGAATGCAGTTACTCTGAGATAGCTATGTGGAGAGGGCTTGCCTGGCTGTGTGTCTTCCATTAGGGGAGGCAACCAGGCTGCTGTGATCCTACATTCAGGATCTATAGGAGCAAATATCCAGACCTTATTCTCTTTTCTTGTCTTAATGTCCATACTGGTCCCCATATGCTGGGCTAATAAAGAACTAGAAGGCAAGGAAATTCCGTAGTGTGATCTTATAAATCAGACTTTCAGGGCATAAAACAGAATGGGGAAAAGTGGAGAGTAAGGTATCTGGAGGGGTAAACAAAAGATATCTACCATCTGCTGTGATGGCCCTCTTCACATAGCTATCTCGAAGCAACTGCATTCTCTTCTTACTCTAGCCTGAAACTCAGAGGTTAACAACTTCTTGTAGTTACTGCATTGCTTCTTATAAGTTTTCTCCACCTAACCTGAATCTGTGTAGTCATTTTATTAAATTCTTCTGAAGTTACTCTAATATGCTTCTATTACAAAAAAAAAAAAAAAAATCTCTGTGTAGCTCCTTGAGAGATAAGAGCAACTTCATAGGTACCTGGGAATCTCCTTGTATGCTCTTAACTTCTAGTTAACCAAAATTCAACACTTTATTAAGTCAAAAACCAGATTTAAAATTACTGATCTGAACGAAACTCATTCAATTTGTTTTCTCATTTTAAAAATTAAGATAAAAATTATATATCCAAATTATATCTAAAGTGTACTAGTTTTTAAAAAGGCAATTAAATGTATAATCTGTTCATCTCATTATTTACCTCACTCAATTCTGCCATCATAGTGCTAAAGAAATAGTCTAATTTTAATAAAAGACAGCACTATTAAGAATTAAGTAAAGTAATCGATCACCAAGTATATACATATACGTATAAGCTTCCCACTTACACCAAAACAGATCCCAGTTACAGGTGTGAATTTAACAGCAAGAAAATATATTGATTTTTCTTCTACGCCAGACACTATAATAAGGCTAGACTTCAACGACAAACGTATATATTTTCTGCCCTTAAAAATTTTTTTTGACTATTGAAGAGCCAAAAACAGTTTTTTATACACTATTTTATATATATATATAAAATAGTATACACACACACACACACACACACACTTATTGATACATATATGTATATAAAAGATAGATGACCTTTGATTTAAATGTCTCTCTTTTTAACAGAAGGACAATATGCAATTTGCTCAACTTCATTTTGTCCACTTGGCATATTGCTGTATCTCACTGTTAAGTTCATTTACATTACAGATGCACCTCAACTTACAACGGGATTACCTCCCAATAAACTTCTTGTAAGTAAAAAATATGATAAATCAAAAATGGACTTAATACCTGTAATTTATGTAACATAATAGGTTTTCCTGGTCTACCTCAAACACTTAAATTTGCCAACTGGCAAAATCATGTAACACAAAGCATATTTTATAATATGGTGTTGAAAAATCTCATGTAATTTATGAAACACTGTTTAAAAAGTGAAAAACACAATGGTTGTATGAGTATTGAAGATACAGTTTCTACTGAATGTACATTATATTCATATCAGCATAAATTCAATACATCCTAAATGAAATGATGGTAAGTGGGGAGCTGCCTGTATTTTGTCTTAGTCAGAAGTTGATATATCATCACTTGTTATCACTGAACTAAGACACGCCTGACATTTTGGTGTGAAGGAATGAACAGTGAACAGGAAATCTCAGACCTCGATTAAAAGTCCTGGTTCTGTATTAAATAGTTTTATGACCTTAGATCACCCAATCATAATTACAACTTGTTACACCTATAAATTTATAAATTTGACAAAAATAATCTATTGTTTCATAGAACAATATTATTGAAATATTTTTCCTTGAATTCACTGAGGTCAAAAGAATTTTGTTCTTATGTTATTGTAATTATTTAACAAAGGACATTTTAATGAAATGTAGACGTAAGAAAGTCATCTCCATACCCACAGCAAAACATTAGAGTTGAGAGATATTGACTTTCTTTCAAATGAATGACAAAATTAGTGCAGTACTAGAAGAGAGTAAGCATGCTTACTAGTTGAAAATATCAATACATTTTCACTTTCATGGGACTTATAATATGAGAATTACTATATGTCATTTTAACATTTACAAAAATAAATACATAGGATTTCATTCTAATTTTTTTCTCGAATACATTTAAATAGCTTAATATTTCAATTATTTTTGAACATGTTACATGCCAACTAATATCTTGCAAAGATTTTCTGAAATATTATTTTTTCCTTGGGCTTTTCCCTTGTTTTATTACTCATTTTTATCTCCCCAGATATTTGACATCTATAGTGCTGTGACTGTAATTTAAATGGAATCCATTTGTGACAATAATAATAATAAATTTTTGTATTCGAACAGAATTTTATAACCTTAAAAGCATTTCTATTTCAAATAAGTGTTTTATTCTCATATCTTTATAATGAAATATTTTTATTTATTGTAATTTTTCTTCCTCTACAGGCAATTTTAATAAACCTAGAAGTCTCCAACGTGCATTGCTTTCAATTCAGTTTTTTACTATTCTCATTTCTATAATTTATTTCCTTCTTCAGACTAGTTTTCTGAACTTTTAAAAATACATATAGTTTCTTCAACATTTCTACTTTCCCAAGAAAACATCATTTTTGAGATTGTGCTCCTTCTTCCCTTTTCCTTTTTACTAGATGTTGGAAACTATTTTTTAAACTGTAGATCACCTACTATCTTTCCTTCTATTCTTTTTATTGACTAAAAAGTTCTGTTATTTCAAATAAAATATACTGTGTTACTCAGTCACCTAATGGCCATACACATCTCTTGTAAAATCAATAAATCTCTAATCTGAGATTTTAGTTATTTATTTTATTTAAACATTTTATAGCTTAGTTCAAGTTCTTGTGTTTTCTCAAGTAACTTTAAAATGATTTCATATCCTCCTTCTCCCATCGATCCATTCCATCTTTTTAAGTGTTCCTTTCAACGATACTTATTTGGAAAGTAATTGCCTATAGTTCCTACTATGTCTTGAGTATTTAGCTTCTGCAATGTTATTTTCATCATTAAGCCTTTCTTATAGTTTATATATTCAGTTTTTTTAAAAAAATACTCTCACTACAGCAGAGATCTCAATTCTTACTTGTATTCAAACACAAGCAGTTTGCTATTTTTAGACATGTTTATACTTTCCTGTTTTCCGTATTTTCTCTTGTGACTTGATTGTTTCTAAAATCATTATTAACATTGATAATGAAGTTTTATAGAAAAAAGATCGAAAAATGTACAATACAATTGGACTAGATTGATCTTGGGTTAATTTGCTAATACCAACACTTGTTGCATATTTTTGTGCTTCCATCTGCTACTATTTCCCCTTTCAAACAATCTTCTAAGATGTCTCCGATTTTATATGAAAGTCCTTTTCATCGGTGTTTATTTATTTTTTTTAAATAATTAATCAGTATTTTTTATTATGGTTTTGTGGGGTACAGTTAAGGGTTAGGTGTACAATTACGTTTCATTCAGGCACCCTGTTGATAAGAGGTATTTTCCCAGCCCCAGACAGATATTTGCTACTGTTAATCCCATCCCCCCCCATAGGTTCGCAGTACCATCAGTCATTTTCTTATAGTATTACATTGGATGTTCAAGGTCCATTATATGAGTGAGAACATGTGATATTCTGATCTTTGTTTCTGTGAGAGGTCACTCAGTATTATAGACTCGAGTTCTATCCAGGTTGCTGCGAAATTCATGATTTTGTTCTTTTTTATGGCTGCGTAGTATTCCATCGTGTATATGTACCACATTTTTTTAATCCAGTCCTCTTTTGATGGGCAGCATGGTTGTTTCCAAGTTCTTGCTATTGTGAACAACGCTGCGATAAACATACGTGTGCAGGTATCTTTTTTATAGAGTGATTTGTGTTCTTCAGGGTATATTCCCAGTAGGGGGATTGCAGGGTCATATGGAAGGTCAATTTTTAGAGCTTTTAGGAATCACCACAGTGCTTTCCACAGAGGTTGCACTAGTTTACACTCCCACCAACAGTGTAGAAGTGTTCCCTTTTCACCACACCCTCTCCAGCAGCTGTTATTTTTAGAGTTGTTGATCATTGCCATTCTGACTGGAGTTAGGTGGTATCTCAGTGTGGTTTTGATTTGCATCTCCCTGATGATTAGTGAGGTTGAGCACTTCTTCATGTGTTTGTTGGTTTCTCGAATGTCTTCTTTTGTGAAGTGTCTGTTCATATCTTTTGCCCATTTTATAATGGGGTTGTTTGTTTTCTTCTTTTCAGTACGTTTCAGTTCCTTGTAGATCCAGGATGTTAAGCCTTTATCAGACCTACTAGAGTTGGCAAATACTTTTTCCCAGTCTGTAGGCTGTCTCCCTGCTCTCTTGATGGTTTCTTTGGCTTTGCAGAAGCTTGTCAGTTTAATAAGGTCCCATTTGTCTATCTTCTCTCTTAAGTCCTGTGGGTTTTGGGTTTTGTACAGGAATTGGATGCCAGTTCCGATTTCCATGAGAGTATTTCCTTCCTTTTCTAAGGTTCTTATGGTTTGAGGTTTTACATTTAGGTCTCTGAAGACAATCGCATTTCTGTACACCAATAATAAACAAACAGAAACCCAAATAAAAAACACAATTCCATTCACAATAGCCACAAAAAAAAATGAAATACCTTGGCATCTTCCTAACCAGAGACGTGAAAGACCTTTACAATGAAAATTACAAAACACCGCTCAAAGAAATCAAAGCTGACAGGAACAAGTGGAAAAATATCCCATGCTCATGGATCGGAAGAATCGTCGGTGTTTAAATTATGACTTTGAAATTAAGTTGGCTTTTGCTCTCTTTTATTTGGCTTATATGGTGTATGTTATTCTTGTCATTGTTTCTGTTATTTCAAGGATATTGTTACTGTTAACCTGAAGTTGATAAAATGTTTTGTATCACTGTCCTATACTTAGCTTCAAAATCTGCTTTCCTGAAATGATTTGCATGTTTATTTAGTATCCATTGGTGATAAATTGTGTGAGGTTCTTTAGGAGGAGAATTTCCTCAGTCTTTTTCATTTAAAATGTATATTTTGAATGTGAGAATACAATTCACATACTTGAGCAGTTTAGTTGGGATATCTTGTCACTGCACAAACTGTAACTATTGGCATGATTGTGTGACTTACATAATCCAATTTTCTCTTTATTCAGATATTTTTCAGAACAATCTGCAATAGTCTCAGGTTCATCAATTGATTAGACTTTCATGGTCATACAAAATTTTTATATAGTATTTCATAGACTTAATAATTGTATAGAGTATGTTAACACTAAGGAGTTCTGTTTCTTTTGTTCTTTATGTTTATTGAGTAGAGTTATTTTTACAAAATAATGTAAAGCAGCTAAAAATAATGTTTCAAATAAAAGTCTTACGAATTACTTTTTTCCCATCTGGCAAGTTAGAAGCCTGAAATTTACCACTTCATCATAACAAGTAAATAGATGAACAAACTGAAAAATTAACGATCTTAGATTCATAAGACGAATCAAGTCACAGGACAGACCACTGCATTACAAATTGGAAATACAGATAGGCAGATACAGAAAATCACACCTTACCAGAGCAGAAATCCACTAGTGAAAGCCCCCAGTGCCTAGAACCAGTGCCTAAATAGAAAAACCTGAACTGTAATAGGTGAATTGACTGGATACACAGTAAGGACAATTCTGAGAATCAAAAACTCCAAGGAAACATAGTCGTGGGAGGTCCCCACATATTTGTAAGCTTTGCTTCCAGGAGTTCACCATATTATCAAAAAAATCCATTTGTGCTTCCAGCAGGGGAGAGTGAAAAAGGAACCATTTTGAAATACACTTGAGCATTTTGTTCTTCTTAACAAATTCTGTTCTCAGCAGAAATTATTTAGAAAGAATCTAGCCTGCTGGGATTTTATGGGAGTTTAACTGACCCAGAGGAAAGGAAATACTCAAATGTAACCAGCTCTAGACGTTTATGCGGGGGACAGAAAATACCCAACTCTAGCCCGCTCTATCCAATCCGTCAAACCTAAGGGAAGAGGAGAGAAAGGGGAAGTGCCAGCAAAGCTCCAGTAAAAGGCAAAGGTTCACTAAAAGACTCAGACCTAATCATAGACTACAGCAAAGATAATTTTCTTAACAATGGTGCTAGAACAACTGGACATTCTCATGCAAAAAAAAAAAAAAACAATCTAGACACAGATTTTCATTCTTCAAAATATGTAAAACACAATACAATAAAATGCAAAACACAATATAATAAAACGTAAAACACAATACTATAAGCTCCTAGAAGATAATATAAAAGAACACCTAGATAACCTTGGATTTCACAATGACTTTTTAGATATGACACCAAAGGCACAATTTATGAAAGAAATAAATTGATAAACTGGACTTTATTAATATTAAAATTTTCAATTCTATGAAAGACACTGTTAAAATAATAAAAAAGCAAGCCACAGGAGGTGTACAGATATTTTCAAAAGACACATTCAATAATGAATGTTATGCAAAATAGACAACACTTAAAAGTTTCTTTGAAATCAAACACCCTGATTAAAATATGGGCCAAACACCTTAAAAACACACCACTAAAGAAGAAATACAGATGGCAATTAAGCATATGAAAAGATGCTCCACATCATATGCCATCAGAGAAATGCAAATTTAAATAATGAGATACCACTACACACCTATTAAAATGGCCAACATTCACAACACTGGCAACACCAAATGCTGGTAATGATGTCAAGCTACAAGAATGTTCATTCATTGCTGGTGGGAATGAAAAATGGTACAGCTACTTTGGGAGACACAGTAGAAGTTTTTTTCAAAACTAAGCATACTCTTAAAATATGATTCAGCAATCATCATGCTTGTTATCTACTTAAAGGATTTGCAAACTTATGTCTACACAAAAACCCATACATGAATGTTTATAGAAGTTCTATTTATAATCACCCAAATTTGCAAGCCACCAAAATGTTTTTCAGCAAGCAAATGGGTAAGGTAAATTGTGGTTCATCCAGACCAGTAACTAAATTATTAGCGGTTCAAATATAGATATATGTGACTAAATTATTAGCGGTTCAAATATAGATATATGGATTGGCAATAAAATGCATGCAGGAGTGACAGCCTTAAGCTACAAAAGGTAATTAAGTAAAAAATAATTATTGGAATAATAATCATTGTCTTTTCATTGTTAAAATACACCTTAATTATCAATACAAGTCAAATTTTAATTTGTTCTATGTTCAAGAGGGCCTTAAAGTTTCCCTTAGGATGACTACACTTTGGACAGGCTTCTTCCTAATTCTAGGTCTCTTTTTCTTAGAGTGCTTACCTTAGAAATTTTGTAAATGCTTCCTCTGCACCTTTGAAATCTAAGTCTTTGAAAAAAGTCTCTTGCCAATTTTGTAACCCAGAACTCAGAATACCTCCCTTAAGGACCTATCATTTTGGAATGTTATCATCAAGAAAAGTTATCCTAGTTCCTAGTGTTCCTAGTTTCCAGTCTCTGTGAGAGAGTATGAACCTGCTTGCTCCAAGTTGTCAACTCCTTTTTGTCACAACAGGAAAAAGTTTACTTTTTGTGTGGATAAAGTCAATCAGCAAAAATAGATGACTCATGATCTCATTCTCACCCTAGAGTTAAAAAAAAGTCTCCTGTCCTTTGTTTTAGCAGAGTTGAACCCAAACTGTTTTGGTTCCTCTCCTCTACTGCAATAACCCTGAATAAAATCTCCTTTGCCTGCTTTACTTTTTCTGTGCAATTATAGCTTTGAGACCTATGATCTAACTCTCCAACCCTTCTTTCTCCCTTCCATTGCAAATCTTGTCAAATTTATAGATTTTTTTTCAAAAGATATATATTTGTTCAAGTCCAACACTTAGGCTTCCCAACAATGAATAAATATTTGAACTAGAAATCACTTTGCAAATACAGCATTCCAGGTATTTTCATTACTCTTTAGTTACGGATTTGTGTGCCTTTACTCCAAGAGTATAAGAAACCAAATTTTTACAATAATGTTTCCTAAAAATATACTAAAACTTATTTTAAAACAACATTTAAGTTCAACATAGCTTCTCTCAATATATTTTTGTATATTGATTAAAAATAAAACTAGTATTATTTTCAATGCTGTGATATAGTAAAGAAATATTCATTTAACGTATCTATCATATTTTCTCAAGTTCCAATATGCCTCTGACTATCTCCTATCATAATTTAAGATAGATCAAATGGATAAAAAGTTTGGGTTTTTATTTGGTTGGAAACAGCTAATTCTTCACAACTACCTACAATAGAATTAGCGTTATTGACTTATTTCCTTTACTTCTCTTGCCAGTTTTATAACCCAGAACTCAGAATATCTTCCTTAAGGACCTATCATTTTGAAATGTGATCATCAGGGAAAGTAGTATTCCCAGTTTCCAGTCTCCATGGAAGAGTATAAACCAGCTTGCTCCAGTATGTAAACTCCTTGTCAAAGCAATAAGAAAAAGTTTACTTTTTTGTGGGGATTAAGTCAACTAGCAAAAATAGATGGCTCATGATCTCCTTTTCAGAAAATTGCCGTTCTTGTTCATCATTTTTACTACCTTTCTATCACTTAGGTTTATCATAGTGACCAGCCAATTTGGGTGCTTAATAAATAAATATAGAAATACAGAAATAAATATCTACATAATTCTTCTTTAACTATATGGTTGTGGAGATTTTTCAAATGTGAAATGTCTGAGGATAAATGTCATAAAAAATAAAGCTCTTCTGTAACAAATGTTAACTATTAGCCAAAGTCAGACAGATTATTTTTTACTATTGACCCTAAAAAGTCTTTTGAAAGCTCAGAAATTACTGTCAAACCCTGATTGTCAGAATATTATTTTCAACCATGTAGTAATTTAAATGGCAAATAATATAATACAGAAAAAAATGTATATTTCTTTATAAAACATAATTCTTTCTTTTAATATTTAGCAGTTAATATCTTTGTTGATAGACTGTGTGATTCATAACAAAAATATTCTTACTGATGTCATTATTACAAATCTGAGTTCTGAGAAGTGAGGAGATAGTTTAACCATATTTGTTTTCTAATACCACAGTGGTTATAGGTATATAGTTTAAAATCCTTTCTAATAGGGTATTCTATGGACCACCAAATAAAATAAAATGTTGGCAAATTTGTTTATAGATAATTCAAATTTCAACATGTAATGACTTCACCTTCCAGTTCTATTTGGTTCTTTAAATGCAGCCTTGTTATTATTTAGGGTCTTATAAAAATAAGCCCTCACTAACTGTTAAAGTTTTAAAAAATATTTTGAAATGACCAATTTCACATATGTAGCATATTCAATATGATGGGAAACATTACCAATAAGAGTAACTTCTCCAAAATTATTTTTTACAATTTACCTTGTCATATTAATTTTATCCTTCCATTATTTTAAGCATTTCTATTTTAAAAATTTTAGGTTAATTAAAATTTGAAAAGTAAACTTTTTAATTTAAAGATTAAAATGCTTATTTTTTAGTTTTTTAGTTTTTTGAGTTGGCATTTCATGCCACTGCCCAGGCTGGGATGCAGTGGCAGGATGCTCACAGCCACCCCAGCATCAACCTGCTGGGTTCAGGCAATCCTTCTGCCTCAGCCTTCCAAGTAGCCAGAACTACAGATGTGCCCTACCATGCTGGTTAATTTTTTTTTTTTTTAATTTATTGTAGAGACGAGGTCTCACCAAGGTGCCCAGGCTGGTCTCGAACCCTCAGGCTCAGACAATCCACTTACCTCGGCCTCCCAAAGTGCTAAGACTATAGACTGAGCCACCAAGTCCGGCCTAAAATGTTTATTTATTTTTTTTACACTGATAGGCATGCTCCCTGAAGGATGAAATACAGCAAGTATTTTAAAATAAATCCTACCGATCTTGCAGATGAATACTGTAGTTCTTTGACCTAAGGATAATGATACATTCTGGTGTCAAATAATCTATAATATCGCTCTTAATTTACGAACAGAAGAGTATCAACTTCACTAAATATTTATCTGCCATATTTGCTTAATTTAAAACTTCTAGCTTCTATAAAGCATATGTATTCTGCTTCAAAATGTTTAGTCTTTAATTCAAAATAGGCCAAATAATCAGATGATGAACTTCTAACTCTAAATTGTAGATGTGTCAAGACGGACTATTCCATTGTTTCTAATTAGACAGACAATTCTCAACTAACACATACAATCAAGTCAATCATTCAATTAAAAGCAAATAAGGATTTGCCTCACAAAAACCTCTTGAAGCCATTTGGTTCTAAAATGATCTTCTCAAAAGGTATAATTAGTAAGTTTTTGTCTATAGTATGGAAGCTATGTGGCAATATGAGAATAGAAGAATGTCTGCATATAAAAGAAAAATTTAAAACATAATTTTCTTTATCATTATAATAAATAAGATAAAGTATAATAATATAATACAACATGAAACTTTTTGTTATCTATTTTAATATTCACTTAAGAATCAATTCAGGCTGCTCATATTGTGATGAACACATTTAAATCTATGAAATCCTCAAATTTGAAGTTACATAATCTCAAATTTAGAAGGGATTTGGATTCATAAATTTCCTTTATTACATATCTCATTAATGATCATACTCTCTTTTTGATCACCCTTGCAGGGAATTTATATTAAGAAACTTTTTCTACTTTAATGTCATCTATAATTGTGTTACAGTTCATAAACAGTGGGTCTTCCATATCCATGAGTTCACATCTGTGAATTCAATCAACCACAGATCAAAAACATTTCTTAATTAAATATGTACTGGACATGCACAGTTTTTTTCCCAACAATTATTTACATAGCATTTACATTGTATTGGTATAAGTAATCTAGAGATAATTTAAAATAAATGGGGAAATGTGCATATGTTAATATGCCATTTTATGTCAGGGACTTGAGCATCTGTGGGTTTTGGTATATCTTGGAACCAATCCCCATGAATGCCAAGAGATAATTATGTATATATAATACTATCCATTCCTATAACAGAGACATAATACATAGTGCTTATCAAACACTGTACTCTCTGGCTAACATTTTTTTTAGTATCCTCACAGTTTGATGTGGCCATGTGGCTAACTAATTGCAGGCAGAAGCTAAGTAGGGTACTTTTTGGCCAATGCCTAGAAGAGCCAGTGCCTGCCCTTTCAACTGCTTCATCATCTATTCTAATGATGCCATGTTTTTAGATGGTTCATTTACAGAATGGTGGAGAAGCATCCATGAGTAGGAGTCTCGGAATGACCACATGGAGCAGATCTTCCTTAGAAATGTGTTGATAAGTAATATGAGCAATATATAATATTTGATTGGGTTAAGCCAGTGAGGTTTTAAGTCTCTTAGCTAACAGAGCATATGTTATCCTATCCTAAGACTCCTTGCCGAGGGCATTTACTGAAACCTCAAAGTGAAGTTTAATTATTTTTCCAGGCCGGGCACGGTGGTTCACACCTATAATCCCAGCATTTTGGAAGGCCAAGGTGAGAGGATAGCTTGAGCCCTGGAGTTTAAGATCAGGTTGGGCAATATAGTGAGATCTCCTTTCTATAAAAAAAAAAAAAAAAATAGTTTATCTTGGTGCCATGAGCCTGTAATCCTAGCTACTCAAGTGGCTAAGGTGGGAAGATCTCTTGAGCTCAGGCGTTTGAGGCTGAGGTGAGCTATAATCATGCCATTGCACTCCAGTGGGGGTGACAAAATGAGACCCCAACTCAAAAAATGTGGCCACTCATTCAGATAATTGGTGACAATGATCCCCTGTTTTGCAGCAAAGCAATTTTAAAACATTAGTCAAATTTTACTTTACTATATGCCATAACAGATCTCAAATCTTAGTGTTTGCAACTAAAAAGATTTATTTTTCTCACATGATATTTGTTAGCTTGGCTTCAGGGTGGCAGTGGTTCTGATGCACAGGTGTTCTTCATTGAAAGAGCAGATTCTTTTTTTTTTTTGAGTTGGAGTCTCACTCTGTCGCCCAGACTGGAGTGCAGTGGCCGCTTCCGGCCACCGCAGCCTCGACCTGGTGGGCTCCGGTGATCCTTCCGCCTCAGCCTTCCACGTAGCCGGAATTACAGGCGTGCGCTACCACGCCCGGCTGATTTTTTTTGATTTATTATAGAGATGAGGTCTCGCTGCCCAGGCGGGTCTCGAACCCGCGGGCTCAGGCAATCCACTCACCTCAGCCTCCCAAAGGCGCGGGATTACAGGCTGAGCCACCGAGCCGGCGAAAGAGCAGATTCTTTAGAGACAACATAGCCGAAGGAAACCCCAAAAACGTTGTTGGAATCACACAATGAATTTTAAAGCTTCTGCTTAAGAATTGCACTTGTCATTTGCACAGGTCACTTCCAGAACCAAATTACCAATCCTGGAGTAAATGTGAAAGAAAATATAATCTTTTTACAAGAACAGACAAAAAATAATTTAGAATAATAACAAAATATATAACGTTTACTTCCTTTAATTGTTTCTCTCCATGGTACATTGCCTAGCATTACACTTGGAACATGGTGGTAAATATTTTGAGTCAATAGCTCTTATCTCTCAACATTCTGCTTACTCAAATGTTGTTATTCTTGAAAATGTGCCTCTTAAAAACAAATGTCATTCTCCAGCCATCGTACTTAGGGATATCCTTGCTATAGAACAGTAGAATAAGCTTAAAGACTTATTCCTATGGACTATACATTGTCTTTTAATGCAATTTAAGCTTGTATTACCTTTTTAATCACTTGGATCATATTACTGACTCGCATATAATTACAAGTTCAACCAAAAAGCTTAATATTTTATATTCTCCTCATATGACTTTTTTGTATATAAATCATTAAACCTTAAGAACAGAATGTAACATTGAATTATTCCAAGTTAGAGTGAACCCATTTATCCAGATTGTGCAAAAATTTTTGGAATTATATTTCTGTCATCTATCATATCCCTTAATTTCGAATCACAGCTCTTCTATTCATTTTTATGAACTCTAAAACTGGTAGACATATAAAACTAAAGTCTTATATAAGTGTTTCCATCATAGAAAATCCTCTAAATAATATTATCAGCCAAATACTTTCCCAAAATCTTTTAGACATCATTCCTCAAACACAGTTGCTTTTCTATATCTGGGAAATAAATGAATATAAGTAAAGTGGCTAAGGGCCTCAAAAATATGGCTGATTATCAGCAACAAGCCCTATCTATAACAAATTTTGTTGTCTCTGTGATGAATTTTAGATGGGTCTCTAGTCTTTTGGAAACCCCCTGGAGCAGGGAAAAATGTAAAGAAGGAGTTACGGATTAGAAATATACAAATTAGGCCAGGTTTGGTGACTCAACCTATAATCCCAGCACTTTGGGAGGCCGAGGTGAGTGGACTGCCTGAACCGGCAGGTTCGAGACCAACCTGGGCAACTTGACAAGACCACGTCTCTACAATAAATTAAAAGCTAGCCGGGCGTGGTAGCGCGCACCTGTAGTTCCAGTTACTTGGAAGGTTGAGGCGGAAGGATTGCTGAAGCCCAGCAGTTGACGCTGGGGTGGCCGTGAGTGTGACACTGTACTCCAGCATGGGCGACGCAGTGAGACTCTAACTCAAAAAGAAATATACAAAGTATTTTAGTAATCACTTCTGTGTACTTTTGGTTATGGAGTAAGAATCTAATTTTGCATATATATAACTAATTATCTGAGCACCATTCAAAGACTAATCTATCATTTTCTGCCGATTTGTGATATTTTTACACCATCTTTGTCATTACACACTTGGTATAAAGAAACACATATTCGCTTTTTTTTTTTTTTTTTTTTTTTTTGAGTTGGAGTCTCACTCCGTCGCCCAGACTGGCCCAGACTGGAGTGCAGTGGCCGCTCCCGGCCACCGCAGCCTCGACCTGCTGGGCTCTGGCGATCCTTCCGCCTCAGCCTTCCTAGTAGCTGGAACTACAGGCACGCGCTGCCACGCCTGGCTAATTTCTGATTTATTGTAGAGATGAGGTCTCGCCAAGTTGCCCAGGCAGGTCTGGAACCCGCGGGCTCAGGCAATCCACTCACCTCAGACTCCCAAAGGCTCGAGATTACAGGCCGAGCCAGCGAGCCGGGTTTATTTGCATGTTTTACGGATCAAGACTTGGATATCTTGGGTGAGCAAGCATTATTTTGTCAATGTTTTGTTAACCTATTCAATTTTATACAGATTACTTTATGCAGTTGTTTTTCAAATTAGTCAAAAAATAAAGGTAAGTAAATATGCAATCATATTTTTTTGTAATTATTTACACTCTTACCTTTACTGGCACTCTCTTTCCATGTATATAGATTTGTACTGCACACTGCCTGGTGCCAATTGTTTTCAGTCTGAAAAATTATCTTTAGTGTTTTTGCAACAGATTCCTTCAGTTTTTGTTTATTTGGGAAAGGTTAGTTTGCCGTCATTTTTATAGATGTCTTTGAAATTATCTTCTTTAGAGTTCTTTAGAGTTTGTTGAGGTTCCTGGATATATATGTATATACTTTTTTCCTAATAAATTTGGGTACATTTTTAACTGCTATTTTTTTCAAGCATTTTTATTCTCATTTCTCTTGTTATCAAATCAATCTGGGGTCTACTTACCCCGTATGGTAAGGTCAAACATCCCCAATAAGGTTTCTCAGTAGCAGGAGGAAAAAAAGAAAACTTATTTGCAGGGCACCAAGCAAAGAGAATCAGGCAGCTCTTATTTAATACCTGACCTCCCTCATAGCTTACAACCGAGGAGTTTTAAAGGCAGAGGGACACATTTCAGGAAAGCGGAAGTTACAGGCAGATATCATAAATCAATACAGCAGGTTATACATTGGCTTGGCCTAAAAAGGCAGGATATCTTGAAGCAGGGGCTTACAGGACACTGGTGGATTCAAAGAATTTCTAATTTTCAATTGATTAAGAATGTGGAGTTAGCAGAAAGGAATGTTAGGGTCTGGCCCACGGGCATGACTACCTCCAGGACCCTCAGGAAGAAATTTAGAACAAAGAATGGTGGTCAGAGTTCAGTTCAAGCCTAAGCTCCCTCTTATCTGAGGTCTATGTGCCAGCAAATCTATTTGTGGAGGTCTAGGTCTTTGAAAAACATCTCAAGAACATAGGTCAAGTTGTTATTTTTTGTGTCTATAGGTTACAAAGCATTTTGTGCCTCTGAATAATTGGGTGGCCATTTGTTTTAAGTTACTATATCTTCTTCCTTATCATTTACTTTGCAAGGCTAGATGCCTGAAATTTTACTTAAAGGAACTTGAGATTTTCCTTTATTTCCAAGTTGAGAGGCACCCAGTAGATTCCTAAGAGGGATCCCTCTTACTCTTCTCTCTTTTTCAACATATTCATTAAATTATGTTGATATGCTTAATGGTATCTTACATTTTCATGAGGCTCTCTTCATTTATATTTATTCTTTTTTCTTTCTGCTTTTTTATACTCTATCAATTTAGATCCTAGTTTACTTACTTTTTCTTCTGTCAGTTCATATCTACTTGTAAGTCTTCCTCGTGAATTTTTAGAATTTTCAGTTACAGTATTTCTTAAATTCATTATTTTCATTTTTAAAATAATTGATCTTTACTGATATTCTCTATTTGATGGATATTGTCATCATACTTGCATTTATTTATTTAGTCATTTATTTTTTTAATTTCTGTGAACCTCTTTATAATGGCTATTTTTCTGATATGTCTGTCATCTGGTAACTCTCATAGGTTGTTTCTATTGCCTTTATCTTTTCCAATGTATAGGTTATATCATCCTGTTTCTTTGCATGCCTTGTATTTTTTTCTTGGAAAGAAAACATAGATAAAATATTTTAACAACTTTGATTATTGGTTCCCTATTCCTATAGGTCTTGTTATTGTTACTTTCTTATGTATTATTTTAGTGACTCACTAAACTATTTTAGTCGTCTACTTCCCCTTCCACAGTGTTAAACCTCTGATGTTGCTCCCAAAGGGACCAGCTTTGGGAAAGTCACCCTGAAATGACAGTAGTTTTGGTAGGGTCTTCTTCTTTTCTTTTCCTGGACACACCCAGTTGTTTAACTTCATTAATTGTCAGATAATTGCTCAATAGTCTGAACAATGCCCTGGCACCTAAACATTTTCTAAAGGAGCTCAATCAAATTGTAATACCTTTGATGACATGTTTTCTATGGACAATGTTTGATATTTGTTCTGATCTCAAGAGGTCTCCTCCTAGTTGCCTCGTTCCCTGGGACTCTCATACATACTAGCTAGTTTATACATCAGCCTATATCTTATATTTGTTCTCAAAATGCATTTCACTTCTATAACTTCTTATTAGGCTTCAACTTCCCCAAGTTCTGCTGCAAAAGATGCTCCTTTGGGAAGAGATGAGGAACTACCTGCTTTAAGGCCTACTTCTCCCTGCCCCCATCCTTCCACACCTGCCCACCACCTCTACTCCCCACCCAGGGGTCTGGAGTTAGGAGATGGGACAACAGCAAACTTCTTACTAAGAAACACTCTCACTGTAGGAGCAGAGGGCTCATGGGGAGTGGGCAGCGTCACAACTTATCTCCTGTGGTAAGGAAGCACATTCTCAGTGGTGCTGTGCCCAAGGTACATTCTCTCTTGCTGAGTGAGGCTGGGCAGGAGAATGAAGCCCCACTTCTTAGTTGCATTCATCCCACTCAGTTGTAATCATGTAGGTAAGAGCATGTGGAAAGCAGTGTGGCGATTCCTAAAAGCTTTAAATATCAACCTCCCATACAACCCCGCAATCCCCCTACTGGGAATATATCCGGAAAAACTCAAATCACTCTATCAAAAAGATACTTGCACACGTATGTTTATCGCAGCATTGTTCACAATAGCAAGAACGTGGAAGCAACCATGCTGCCCATCAAAAGAGGACTGGATTAAAAAAATATGGTACATATACACAATGGAATACTACACAGCCATAAAAAAGAACAAAATCATGAATTTCGCAGCAACCAGGATGGAACTAGAGTCTATAATACTGAGTGACCTCTCACAAAAACAAAGGTCCGAGTATCACATGTTCTCACTCATATAATGGACCTTGAACATCCAACCTAATACTATAAGAAAATGACTGACAGTAGTGGGAAACTATGGTGGGGGGGAGGGAGATGGGATTAATGGTAGCAAATATCTGTCTGGGGATGGGGAAGCACCTCTTATCAATAGGGTGCCTGAATGAAACGTATTTGTATACCTAACCCTTAACTGTACCCCACAACATCATAATAAAAAATATTGAGTATAAAAACAAACAACAACAAAAAAAACACATATAGAATTGTGGTTAAAAATGAGTAATTGCGAGTCCATACTCTTAACCACTTGGTTATATGGCCCCTCGGTGATGGAAGAATAAAAAAAAAAAAAAAAATGCAGATGCCCTGTTCTTCCTGGGAAAGATAGCCCTCCAGATGACAGAGGAGAAAATAGGGATTCAGTGTCCTTGGCTGCTGCAATCCGGAGTGGAGTTTTTCTCTCCCTGAACTGTGAAGCTGGAAGGAAGGAATTATTATTTTGTTCAAATGTCACAGTTACTCTCTTTCTTTGTACATTTTCACAGATTTTTAAAAAGTTGTTATTTATTTATTTTTAAATTATAAAGATGTGGGGTACAATTCAGGGTGAGGTATACAAACATTCATTATGCAGGTACCATTGTTGATGAGGTATGCCCCTCCCTCCCCTAGCAGTTTCCCTCAACTGCCAATCCTACCCTCCCTCCCCTGACAGTTTCCCATTACTGCCAATCCCTTTCTTACAGTATTATAATTGTTCAAGATCTGCTTATGAATGAGAACATATGGCACTCTGTTCTTTGTTTCTGTGATAGATCACTGAGTATGATCGACTCCAGTTTTTCTTGAGTAGTTGTTTCCTCATTTGCTATTTGCTTTAAGAAACATTTTCAGAGGCATTAAGTTATTGTTTTTCTAGAGTTTATACCAGTTTAGCTTTGGAATCAGTCAGCAGAGCATCTCATGCTGTCATGCAGAAGTCGACCTGCATGAACAGTACTTTAATATTGTTCTTTTTCTTGCACACACATTTCTAATTTTTTTACACACTCTTTTCTCTGTCTCTTTAACTCTCTATATTTCTTTTGAGTTCACATACAGAGGATTTTTTATTGATTCTATCTATCCTTCCATAAAACACCGTATTCAAGCAGATAGTATATATGTAGATGCTCCTTGTTAACATATATGATTTAGGAAAAGAAGGAAAAAAAGAAAGAGAGGGGGAGGGTGGGAGAAAGAGAGTAAGACAGACAGAGACAGAGACAGAGACAGAGACAGAGACAGAGACAGAGACAGAAAGAACAAAATGCCAGTGGGAAACTCGGTTCAGGTTTGGTTAAAACCTGAATGTTCTGTGATTTCATAGCTTCCAGATGCAGGTCAATGCCAGCGTTTTATTCTCTTCCATTTTTATGGAATTGGGAGACTCTTTCAATAACCCAGTATTTCAAAGCTTTCTTCATTCTATTTGTCGACTTTATACAGAATATTTAATTCCTGTTATACAACAGAATAAAATTGCTTGAGTTTCTTTACTAGATTCCAGGCCCTGAGCCCAGCAATAATGTCAATTCAACCACAGGCAATAGTCTACTTGTGTTCCATTATATATATTTAGCTTTCAGTAGAATGACATGCCTTTTACTTTATTCATTTTTATATTTTTAACATGCTATGTGTAGAGGGGATGGGGAGATCTCCACACATAAACTTATAATAATTTTGGAGATAAATTTTAATTTCATCCTTTATTTAATCTTATTAAATGTGATTTAGTGTTTTTTTTTTTTTAGAGAAAAAATTGTAAGGATTTTGGCAAACTTTACGTATAAAAGAATGCAATGTGTCCTTGTCCTCTGTGGAATATTATGTCATCTTTTTATTCTTTTTGTTTAAACAATTTTTCTTTTTTTTCCTATAAATTGCCTCCACTATGGAAAATTCACTGATAACTGTTCCAGCATATTATTCTCACCTTTTTCTAATCTACCTCAGATTCAATGTTCTTCATATCTTCAATTCTTTCTCCTACCTTCCTTTTTCTATTTCCCCACCAGCGTCATTTGTCATGAAAACATTTTTGTTGTCTTAATTCAATCAAACTGCCAAGACTAAGTCATATACTCTTTTCACAAAACAACTTTCTTCTCTACTCCAAGCACCTATTCATTAGGTTTTTAGAGGGTGTTGTCCTGAACAACCTCTCCAACTCTACTTCTTTACTAACTAAGCATAGAGATATACAAAGTAGTTAAGAATTTAATTGCAATTCTGAAGTGCCTATTATATTCAGCATTTCCATTATATTTCCAATGACTCTTTCTTTAAATAGAGATTATTTTCTCACAGAGATTTCTCATATGGCCTTGACTCTACATGCTTACATTGCTTCCCCATTATTTTCAACATCCTCCATCAGAGTGAACCATTTGTTGCAGTTTTGAACCAACGTTGACACATCACCAACCAGAATTTATAGTTTACATTAGAGTTCAAATCTTGGTATCTTATATTCTCTGAGTTTAAAATGAGTGTATAATAACATGTAGCCACCATTATGGTGTCATATAGAGAATTTTTAGTGCCCTCAAAAAAATACTTTACCTTTTTATACCCTCACTGAAATGGCATGAAATGGAGGGTATTATTAAAGACCATTTTAAAGATAAGAAAGTTAACGCTTGCAAATAATAAGTAACTTGCCTGAAATCATAGAGAGTAAATTAATTGTCAAGGTCATATGAGAATTCTTATGACAGATTCACATCAATTTTGTCTCTCAGCTACAAGTAAATGTTTACACTGGTGTGTTCGTGTGTATTTTCTTTGCATTTCTTTTAATCTTTTATGATATTCTGCCTTATTGTGAAACTATATGTGGCATGCATATTCTATACTTTAAGATTATGCAATTGTTGAAGGCAGAAATCATGTATTTTAATAGTTAATATTTTCCCCAATGTCTACAAAAATGGCTGTGTATTTAAAGTCACATAGTAAGATTTGTTTAGCTAAAAAGTCTTCAGCATTAAAGGCATTTTAAGATTATTGTTAATTAGCAGCCTAACTACTTTCTAGTTTCCTGGTAGTTGACTAACTTTTTCTTCAATTGGGAGAGATATTAACTTTATCATTTGGCCTCTTTCTAATTTGTGTAATTGTTAACTCCTTGCCTACATATAGCCTGAAGTTTTGGTTAGTTAAATGTTTTCTAATTATGTTTCTCTAAATAAGGACTGTTAAATAGGCATCTCTGAAGTAACCACTATTCAATGATGGGTAAACTAATATACAAGGGCTCATGTCTTTATTTTTTATCCTTATATGAATTCTTCAATATTTATAATTTTAATATCTAAAATTATCTAACTAAATTTCTATATCTGCTTATTAATATATCTATCCACACACCTACCTAACTTCCCTTATAGTTTACCTCTGATCTACTTATTAATATACATATCTATACATCTGCTAAGTGATTTATCTATCAATCAATTATTCTAGGTATAGATGTAACAAAACATAAATTTTACTCAACTAAGAAAATATAAACAAAATGTATAGTAGTACTTATTTTTTCTCAATTAAGTTATAATGGCAAGGAGTCACCATTTCATTTATTTCCGAGATTAAGAGAGATTTCATGAGGTATATGGCAGCCAGAATATTTACTTAAGGCTCTCTTAATCTTGTTTCAAGCAATTACCTATAATAGACTAACTATCTGAGCTTACATGATCCTAAAAGTTTAGAAGCCCTATAGCATCACAGTGAGTGAAAAATTTTTCTGATACTTAAAACTCTGGGGTCCAAGTTTGGTCTCCCCCCAGTGACATGTTCCTCTGAGGTCTTTTTTTGTCTTTATAAAATTCTGCATGGCAGTAGAGTTTGTTACTTATTGTTAAGAATATGCACACAATTTGTGGATAATTCCAAGTTCTTGCTGCATACTTGGAAACCTTAAGTTTTAGGAAATTTTGACAACTCTCTAATTTGAAAGACTTTTACCTAGTTTTCTTCAAAGTTCTCCGGAACATAATGTTGACCTATCTTCCATGAGAGTGGAGGTAAGAGTAGGTAAATGATATGCTCAGATAAGTTAATTTTTGTTGTTGTTGTTTTAAAGTCATCCTCTCATATGAGTATACATTAATATGCTATTCAGTATATCAAAATATTTCTGTAATACTTATCTCAATAAAACATTTAATTTTATCTAAGATCTGACTATATACATATAATTATTAAAATATATATTTAATCTACTTAATAAAAGTTTAAACATAATCAACATGCCTGTCATATTAAATTAGTATTATATAGTTAAAGCAGAGTATAATGGTATTATACAGAATGCTGTTTTACACATACATACTTTGGTTTATGCATTTTTTTCCTATCAACTTCACTTTCCTCTCCTCATAGCCCAGAATTTTATGTACACATATTTATGTGTAATTGTTACAAACTATGTGCTGTACAAAGTAACTGCTTCATATATGCTTATTAGCTAACTGTTAGCCCTGTTGTATTTAATATAGCAGTTCATATGTTTTCATATCACATACATTTTCCCTCATAAAAGTGTATTATTTTGGTGTTCCTAAGCATCATTTTTAGTCAAAATTTAGTGAAAAATTTTCCCTACTGCTTTCTAAATGGCTATCAGATGTCGTGCATCAATCATCTTACTGGGGATTAAGGAATTACACAGACAGATATGCTACATGAAATAATAACAGATATTACATTTATAAATAAACTTGCTATAAATTAATAACAAAATATTACACACATGTACATATGAGGAGGAATCCTCAAAAACTGGAATTATCATTTTGTGGGTGGTCCCCTTGAATTACAGGCTTTCCCCTAATTGGTAAGTGTTCTAGGAACCCATCAACAATCTGCATACCATCTAGCATTGTTGTAGGAGGCGGCCTTCAGCTTCAGTTAATTGTTTTTGGAATTCTTTCAACACATTTGCACATTTCACGATGGGTGATTTACGTGTGCACCTGACCACAATGCATTGAATGTTCAGCAGTTTTTGACCGAAAACGGAGTGACCCTCATGCCCACCCTCCCTATTCACCCTGTCTCTCCCCAAGTGACTTTTTTTGTTTCCCTGGATGAAAAGAGTCCTCCAAGGGAAACGATTTGCTGATGTGGAAGAGGTGAAACAAAAACCGGCAGAAGCACTAAAAGGCATCAAAACTGAAAAGTTCAAAAACTGTTTTGAGCAGTGGAAAAACATTTCAATAGGTGTATGGCATTATATGAAGAGTACTCTGAGGATGACTGAAGTTTAAACATATAAGAATAAGTACACAATTTTTTATAAATAAATTTCAGCTTTTTTGGGGGGGTCCCCCGCATATACATATATTTACCTGCTCAAGCAATACAGTTTGAATGCATACGAGTAAAGAATTTAATTATCATCATACATTTTGTTATAAACATTTGAACACCCTGAATGTCTAAGAAATAAATAATGTTTTATTTTTTCAGTTACAAGAACAATAAAAAAAATCTATGAAAGGATTTAATTGACTAGAATTACTATTGTATGTGTTTATGTATGTATATAACATTTTCCAATATTATCTCCTAAATATGCAAAAAAAGAGCTAAGACCTCTCTCAGCAGAAAATATTGAATAATTAATGCAGGAATATATTATCATGTAGTTAGATTATTTCTAGCTTCACTTGGGAAAAAATAAGCACAAAAATCTTGCTGTTTACTTTTTTAGAATTCAGCAAAAAATAGTCTAAAATGAAATTCCATACCTGGAGTACCATAAGATAATTGCAATTAAATCCAATACTAATTTTAGAAAATACAAGCAAATAGTCTACGATTTATATCTACAATATAGATTTATAAAATATATTATTCTGTATACAGTATTGCCATATTTGAAAATTAACTTGATATTGTAAAGGAACAAACACCATTTTCAGATTTCCATATTTGCATAATTCAGGATTTCATCGGTTACCTCTGATTGTATTATGTATCTTAAATATATATTTTTAACCTTTTTTTTTTTTTTGAGTTGGAGTCTCGCTCTGTCACCCAGACTGGAGTGCAGTGGCCGCTCCCAGCCACCACAGCCTCGACCTGCTGGGCTCCGGCAATCCCTCCACCTCAGCCTTCCAAGTAGCTGGAACTACGCCCGGCTAATTTTTTTTTTTTTTTTTTAATTGTAGTGATGAGGTCTCGAACCCATGGGCTTCAGGCAATCCACTGCCTCCCAAAGCGCTGGGATTTCAGGCTGAGCCACCGAGCCCGGCCTATTTTTTAAATTTTTTAAATGAAGGTTTATTTGTCATAAAGCAAAGAAATTGAGCAGATAATTATATACTTTCTTTCAAACACATTTTATGCAAAGAAGAGAAAACACTTAATCAGTATTGTTTTACCAGTTCTTACTTCCTTTTAGAACATAGCTCCTCAAAGAGATATGTATTCTCACTGTGTCCAATTTCCCTTGCCCAGTTTTCCAATTATGTCACTCTTCTTAACATTCATTTGAAATCGCATTGATATTATATATATATGTATAATATATACATATATAGCAAAATACGTAAATATTAACTGTAGAACTTGGAGAATTTTCCAATAATAAACATACCTACATGATAACCACACAGATCAAGAAGCAAAACGTTACCGGAAAGCCAGAACGCCTCATACCAGTCACTTTCTTTCCTGCAAAAATGATTATCATCCTGCCTTTTTGATCACCATATATTAGTGCTGCCTATTTTTTAAAGATAGTATGCAATGTGTTTATGGACATATAGTATAAGTACTTGGATTCCTCTGTGCGATATCAAATTATTGCATATAAATGTAAGTCTTTTTCTTTGCTTTTGCTACAGAATATCATGAATATACCACTACCATTGATAGGTACTTGGCTTGTTGTTTTTTTGAAATCACTATGAATAATGTTACTGTAAACATTTTTACATATGTATTTAGTGTGGAATAAACATATGTTCAGGTTTAGTATACACTGCCTGTTTTTAAAGTGATTGTACTAATTTAAACTTCTCCCAGCAGTGTGTAAGAGCTTCATTTGCATCACATCTTGGCAAACAGTTAATACTGTCTTTTCATTTTAGCCATTAAAGTTGGTTTGTAGTGGTTTATATTACAGTTTCAATTAACATTTTCTTTATATTTATTGAATGGAGTGCTTTTCTTATAGTTACTAGTTGTTTCAATTTTTTTTTCTGGTGAAGCACACTTGAGTACATTTTATGAAACAAAGAAGTTGATTCTAAAATTAATATAGGCATTCAAATGGCAACAGCAGTCAAGGCAATCCTGAGACAGAGAGAGAGAGAGAGAGAGAGAGAGAGAGAGAGAGAGAGCGCCAGAATAAGGCTTTATTGTCAGAAGGGTAGATAAACAGAACAATCTTACAGAATAGGAAGTCCAGAAATATTACACATAGTATATAGTTATCTGAGTTATCACCAAATCTCAGTAAATTAATGAGGAAAAGATGGTCCCTTTTTATTGAATTGTGCTGGTTAAGTATTCATACTAAAAGATGAGTTTTAACCTCTAAAGTACAATATATACAAAAATCAATTCCATATTGATGTAGCTTTAAACATGAAGGTTAAAATAACAAAACTTTGGAAGAAAACATTGGTGAATGTTTTCAAAACTGCAACAAGCAATGATTTCTTATATAGTACACACAAATATTTTCCATAAAAAGAAAGAAATTGACAAATTAGACTACATTTAAATTAAAAACTTTTCTTCATCAAAGTGACCCATTAAGATATCAAAATTAAAATTAAAAAAAACAATGGGGAAGGATACTTGCAATACTTATACTATGTGACAAAGGAGTCATAGTCATATCCAGAATATATAATAAAATGCTATTAATTAGTAAGAGAAAAGCAAGAAACACCATAGAAAGATGTCTAACTCTACATATTTTATACTTTTAAAGCTACTTTTATTGTTTTACAAAATTATTGCTCAAATCTTAGTTATTTGTAATATATTGAAAGATTTATATTAAAGACCAATTAATGCAACATCTGCCCATATGAGAAAAAATTCGGATAAAATTTGGGTGCCCTAACTGTTCTTAATCTTCTCCGTTATTAATTATTTTATTTCCTTTGGTTCACAATATGACTGAAATTTTACAATATGAAAATCACGCAATTTTTATTAGAACATTCTAAATCTATGTCACCCAGGTTCCTAAATTTCAGGTTATCAGCAATGAACTTGAAGTGTCTGCTGTATTTCTGAAAGCTGAGAGGTGGCCTTTCAAAAGCATCTTTTTAACTAGGCTGTTAGAAATGGCACTGCCACTGTGTTGTCTGTTTATTTAGTACAGATACCAACAGCACACTTTTCCTTCCCAATCATGTATAGGAATCTACTAAACCATATTGCCAGACATCTTGCTTCTTATTATTTCCCAAATGCAGTAGTACAGAAGTGTCTCCAATTTTGCCAATATTTTGTCCCTTTAAAGTATTTTGTCTTAATACCCCCCTCATAAAGCAGTCAAATAGCCAAGTTAGACTGTTCTGTAGCAATGTGCAAATACATAAGAATCTCTCAGCCTAGATTTAGGCTTGGTGAGGTGCAGAATAAAGAATACTGTGGGAAAATTCTACATCTAAATAGATCTTGCCCAATGTTTCCTATCATCTGATTATTTTAAACAGATTTAGGATTGTTCAGGACTTTCTTTTCATCAAATAATCCATCTATTTATAGTAAAAAATAGAACTGATTCAGAAATTTATTAAATATTTATAGTATATCCATGGGCTATTAAAATGATAATTTATGGACATGTAATCAATTGGGGATAATGAAACCTGGAAAAAAAGGTTAGGTAGATTAAAATGAACATCAAATTCTGACATATTGTCAGAACAATGGGTTTTCCTAATAAATAACAAAGAGCTATAACAAACATACAAACTAAAAGTTAGTTTGTAAGTGTTGAAGACAAAGAGTATACTCATAAAGTTTTCCCAATATAATCTTTAACAATATTTTATTAGCAGTACTGTAAACAGTCATTTTAAAACTAAGTAATATTTAGGGTCATCATGTATTTTGTGGATCTTCCACTTTGGAAGATATTTTTTGATTTAACTAACCATAAATGAATGGATAAAAGTAAGGGATCTGAACTTTGTTGATTTTCTCTTTGCCAAAACATTGCATTAAATGCTATGCAGTAATTATTTTCTGCTATCTTAAAACAACTAGGTGATTTGGAGTGTCATTTCTGTGTCATAGAGAAAGTAAATAAGAGACATACAGATGAAGAAACTTACTCTATATTATGCAGTTGGTAAGCAACAAAATGAATATTTCTGCTCAGCTAAGACAACTTGCAAAGCCTGTGGTCTTTTCTCTACCAAACAATAGAGTTAAGTTTTTTAAAAAATTATTGTTTGGCAGCTTACCAGTAGTGATTTGGTGTCAATTACAACCAATAATGTGCAAGCACTCAAATGTATTATAAGATGCTTGTATAAAATAGTCTTAGTCGGGTTTCCCTGTGGTTTACATACATATATGAATTAACACACTATTGCCCTTTGTCCACTGCTTTTGACTTACTTATCGAAAAAATAAAATGGAAGTTTGACATGTTTATTAGTGACTAAAGAAAATAAAGAATCCCTTTTAAAAGTAATTATACTCTTTAAGTAAAATCATCATGAAAGAAATTATAAGTGCATAATAATATAATGGTTTAACAGAATGGCAGGTTCTATAGTACACGAATATATAGCAAAATGTTTAGGTTCTTTTCCCATGTATATGAGTGTCTAGACAGCACACATTCCGCAACAAGGGTCATCAATAATCCATACATAATAACAATCTCTCTGTACTTAAGAGTCTTTTTTTGCATTTTACACTTATGTAGTGAGTCATGTAAATCATTAAACTGAACTCTAAGAAATAAAGTGATGTTCCAATGTTTATGTCATTTTTGAAAATGTTATCATTAGTTTTGATTGCGTGTATTTTATTTTATCTTTTCAAATATACAGCTATTTTGATCCTTCTAAAAAAATCTATTTCTGGACAAAAGTAGTCAAGATTTTGTTTTAATTATCCAAGTCATTAAAGACTATTTTGTTACTCTGTTAGAATTAATAGTCTTAGTCATCTCATTTTTCAAAGGTAAACTCTTCCGTCTTTAGAATTGAAAATACATACTTTTACTATAATAATGGCATGAAATAATGTACAGTCTGCCTTGGTCTTCGAGATTGTTTATTGATTTCCAAAGAGATGTGGATTCATATTTATTTAATAGCAATATTTTGCTAGGTTTTGAGCTTCAGCTAATTCATTTTATTTAATACTTTGACAGTCTTAGAAAATATGTGTTATTTTATTGTTATTCTTTGCAGTCATTTATTCAACTAACAGTTATTGTTACAATTAGATAAATAGAAAACTGAGAATCAAAATCTTGTAAAAAATTGGAAAAGTGATCAATTATGGCCTAATTTATTTTTTCTTTCTTAGGATTCATAATTTCATCAGTTATCAAGTATGTAAAGACTGTTAATAAACCAAGTCAGTGAATTAAGATAATAATTGATAATAAACTCATTTATTTGTTGAATATAATAAGCTTATAATATAACCTAAAGTATATAAAAATATATTCAAGTGTACAAGGGAACTCCCAGAAAATGGAATTATATTTTATAAGGTGGGCCTCTTGTAGAGCAACCTTCCCCTCTAGGAAACCATCAATATCAGTGTTCCAGCAAGAGTTGCCGTGAGAAGCTATGTTTGGCTTCAGTAAATTTTTTTTTTTTTTGCACACTCTTTCAGTGTGTCTGCCCATTTCATGATGGGTGTTCAAGCTCACCTGCCCATACCACACTAGTATTCAACAGTTTTTGACCAAAAACAGCATGACCCTCCATACTCCACCCTCTCTGCAGACCTGATCTCACCCCAAACGACTTTTTTTTTGTTTCCCTGGATGAAAAAAATCTTCAAAGGGTAACATTCTGCTTATGTGGAAGGGGTGAAACAAAGGCAGCAGAAGCAGTAAAAGACATAAAACTAATGAGTAGAAAACTGTTTTGAGCAGTGGAAAAGGCATCTCAATAGGCATATTGCATTAAATGACAATCACTTTGAAGGTGACTGAAGTTTAAACATGTGAGAATAAATATCCACAATTTTTTATATATAAATTCAGGTTCTTTTGGCCTTCTCCCATATATACTCTTTATATTACACACATACACAAATAAATACACAATTGAGACATGCGTTTCTGTTACATTTCAACCACTACCAGTGGTATAGAATCTTATTTGAGATGGTGACTATTTTTCACTGAAATGCATATCCTGGGAAAAATTATTTTTCACCACCCAGCCAGAAAGAAGTATATTTAAAACTATTTAAATTTTTAAATCACACAGTCTACCAGAATATGTGAAAATAGAAAGAAATATAATTACTTGTTTAATTCAGGTAAATCATGTAATATTAAAAGTTATATCACTTTAAAAGAAGACATTGACAGTGTTCTAAATTTACATTTGATGAAAAGAGACAGGAATGACCAAATAAATTTGAAGAAGGACAAAGCTTCAGAATTACAATGGATATCAGAGATAGAGTTATCACGATATATATATATATATATATATTTATAATAATTAATACATTATTGTTACAAACAGAAAAATAGATTATCGAAACAGAATAGCGAGTCCAGAAATGGCCATACATATGTGGTTACCTCATATAAAGCAAAATAACACTGCAGTGCAATAGGGAAATAATAACATTTTAAAGATATGCTAGCTCAATTGGACAATTTTTAGGAGAAAAAAAATTAACCTTATGTCATAAACACAAATAACATCTTGATATATTGCATATCTAACTGTGAACAGCAAGCAATAAAGCTTTTAAAAGAAAACATTGAAACATATAATAATTTTCTTAGGGTAGGCCAAAAAAATTTTAAACATGGAATATTGACCATAAATAACAAATTAAAAAGTTGGACACTAAAGCTAAGAAATGTTGCTCAACAAAAGACAATAATAGAGCGATAAACAAAGCATGAAAAAAAATCACCAATTATACACCTGACAAAATAATTGTTTCCAATGTGTGTGTGTGTGTGTGTGTGTGTGTGTGTGTGTGTGTGTGTGTACAATCTACAAATCAGTAAGAAAATACTAAAGTCAGCGCAACAGACAATGAAAAAAACTAAAATAAGCATTTCTTATATGATTCTGAATTGTCTAAAAACATGTGAAAAGGCACTTAAAATTATTAATCATTAGGGAACTCCCAATTAAAACCCCAATATTTTCCCAGAAATAAAAAAGACAAACAAAACAAAACGAAATACTATTTGGTGAGGATGTGGTGAATCAAGCACTGGAAGAAAGTGAGCGTGTAGGTTGAGTGGTACAAAGACTTTGCCTTTTTATTAAAGTTTACACAGCCATAGGACTCAATAATTTCAGACTTAAGTCTACAGCCAACAGAGATACCTATGAATGTTCTCAAAGGACTTATATAATGATGTTCATTGCAGAATGTTTAATTACAGTCAAAAAGTGAAAAACAACTCCATAAATTTTTATAAACTTTAGGATGATTGCCATTTCTTTCTACAATGTAAAGCGAAAGGATTGAGAATTTAAAAATACAAGCACAAAAAATTTAAATTGCAAAAAATACATGAATGAATCTCACAAACACACGAAGAAAAAGAAGAAGGAGGAGGAGGAGGAGGAAAAGAAAAAGAAAAAAGAAGAGAGAGATGTTACAGGGAGAAGGGATGCTTCTCCCAGTGTGAGGTTGGTCAATTACTGGGATCTTTTGTTCTTGTTTGCAAATTCTTTCCAAACAGACACATAAAGAAGCAAGATAAGCAAATAACTTTATTAAAAAAAGAAGAGCCTGGCTGGGCAACTTGGTAAGACCTCGTCTCTACAATAAATCACAAAAATTATTCGGATGTGGTGGTGTGCGCCTGTGGTTTCAGCTACTTGAAAGACTGAGGCGGAAGGATTGTCTGAGCCCAGTGGGTTGAGGCTGCAATGGCTGTGAGCATGCCACTGAACTCCAGCCTGGGCAACAGAGTGAGACTCCAACTCAAAAAAATAAATAAATAAAGAGGAGTACATTCTCATGAGAGGAGAGCAGGCAGAAACAGCCTACAGAAAGTTGGTGCTCTATATCCAACTATTGTTGAGCTATAACTTTTATTCTTAAGAGTTTCGAGGAATGAGTTTAAGAGTGGATTTTTTTTTTTTTTTTAAGAAATAAATGGTCTTGGAGCTGGGTCTCTGTTACTCCTCCCTCACGTTAGGCAGGGGAGTTTCAGACTTTATAGGGTCACGCAGATACTGCCATAGCGTCACTTATATGGAGGGAGTGGGAGTCTACCCTGGAGTAATTTTATTTTAATAGTATTAACAGTGAAGGTGAAAATAGGTTGTGATTATTTTAGGTCAACCTTGGCTGCTGATGTGCATGGTCCAGGGGTCATTAAACTATTCCTGCCTTGGTGGCCAGCTCTCAACCACAAACATCCTGGATAGATGGACTACAATACTTTAGATATATCTGACCAGAGTCTAACAGTTACATTGTGTACCGTTTTCCTTCAGCTAGGCTGCTTGCAAGGTTCTGCACCAGCTGCTGCAGACACCAGTGAGCTTGCAAGTTTTCCTACAGCCCTGAACATTGTCCTAGTCTAATCTGCAAATGTAAAATTTCTTCAAGAAGTTCTATATAAAAAAAAAAGAAGTACGACTCTGCGTTCTGAGTGGCAGCAGACTTAACTCTGATTAAAAACGTATATCCAGCCAGTCGCAATTGCTCTTGCTTGCAATCCCAGTAATTTGGGAGACTGAAATGAGAGAATCGCTTGAACTCAGGAGTTTAAGACCAGCCTGGGCAACACTGTGGGACCTCTTCTACGAAAAATACGAAAATGCAATATAAAAATGTGTCCAACAAATGCATCTCTTTTGGAACACTTAATTACTGAAATCCTACTTCTATATGAAATAAAGTAACTTCTGCAACCTCCTTGCATGAAGATAAAGAGGGAGAAAATTGTTCATATATTCTTTCCTGCAGTCAAAAACAAATATGGGCAAAAACATAACTGATTATATTGGTTGTCAAATCATGTAATCTATGGCATTATAATCTAGACATAGATAATTTATAGGTGGATTCTAGTCAATAGTTGTGGATAACAGGAAAAGATTGACTGCTTCAATTAGGAATTTTGAAAGCACAGTCAATCATCTGGACTATAAGTCAAAGAAGTCATAATGTACAATGGGACTTTTTGGGGAACAAGGCTAAATATAACCATAGAGAAGCTATGGTAGTCATAAGAGTTGAAAAAGAGAAAGAAGTAAAATGGCATTTGTGTTGTCTAAGAACATCTGAGGACCAGGCACACGGTGGCTCAAGCTTGTAATCCCAACAATTTGGGAGGCGGAAGCAGAAGATTGCTTAAGGTCATGAATTCAAGACCAGCCTGGGCAGCACAGCACACCTTGTCTCCAAAGAAAAGCAAAAAATTATCTAATTGTGGTGGTGCACACTTCAGTCACAGCTACTAGAGGGATTGAGGCAGAGGGATCACCTGAGCGTAGGAGATCGAGGCAGCAATGAGCCATGATCGTGCCACTGCACTCCAGCCTGGGTAACAGAGTAAGACCTCAGCCTTGACTCAAAAAAAAAAAAAAAAAAAAAAAAAAAAAAAAAAATATATATATATATATATATATGGGGTGCCTTTGGGAATCTTTGGTATCAAAAGAACAATAACTTTGGACATCACTCATTCACACACTGTGAAGTTGGCACTCTGCACAAGATTGTCACATGTTCTGGGAGGAACTGGAGTCTCTGCAGAAGGTTTCCACGTCTGGAAAGCACTGAAAGAACTAATGGTCAGACATAGACAGCCCCCCCCCCACAAACACACATACATCCCACGGTATTTTCTATAGACTTTTAAGTTTATGCCCATTAGGATGCATCTGTTAACAAGACTATGATTATAGGCATACCTAGTTTTATGGTCTTTCACTAATTGTACCTTTTATAATTGAAGGTTTGTGGCAACCCTGTATCTAGCAAGTCTATTGTCATTATTTTTCCAATAGCATGTGCTTACTTTGTGCCACATTGGTACTTTTTTGCATTATTTCAAACTTTTTCATTATTGTTTTATCTGTCATGAAGATCTGTGACTAATGATTTTTTATGTTACTATTGTAATTGTTTTGGGGGCACCACAATTCACATCCGTATGAGACAGTAAATTTAACTGATAAATGATGTGTGTCCTGAATGATTCACCTACTGGCTGTTCTCCTGTTTCTCTCTCCTCTCCTCAGATGCCCTATTTCTTGAGATACGATAATATTAAAAATTAGCCCAATTACCAATCTTACAATGACCTCCAAGTGTCAAGTAAAAGGACCAGTCACACATTTTTCACTTTAAATAAAAAGTTAGAAATGCTTAAAGTCGATGAGGAAGGCATGTCAAAAGCCTAAACAGGCCCATCATTGGGTCTCTTGTGCCAAACAGTCGAATTACGAATGCAAACAAAAAGTTCTTGAAATAAATTACAAGTGCTACTCCAGTGAACTCGTAAATGATAAGAAATTAAAACAGTCTTATTGTTGATATGGAGAAAGTTTTAGTCGGGATAGAAGATAAAACCAGTCACAACATTCCCTTAAGCCTAAACCTAATCCAGAACAAGGCTCTAACTCCCTTCAATTCTATAAGACTGAGAGTTAACCAAGCTATGAATGTAAAGGAAAAGTTCTTGAAGAACTATTGGGAAACCAAAACATTTGTGTCACTTGCTTTATTTCAATATTTGCTTTAATGAGGTGATCTGGAACCTGGAACAGAGCCAGCAACATTTTTGGATATGCACATATGCCAGTATGAATTAACCAATTTATGTTTTATTTAGAGCATTTACTGTCCCGTATGAAAATGTTCTTCCTATCCAATGTTTTCAAATGTCTCTGTCAGTTTGAAATCACTATACTTCATCCAAAGAAAGATAAATTCTCTTTGAGGCCACCTTGTTCTATTCTATATCGAAAGAGCTAACAGATAAAAGAGCATTCTGCCTGTTAGTTGAAAAAAAGATTTGGTGCTAATGAATCAACATCTTGTTTTTCAGTCCTTGGACAATATTAATATCAGCTTGAAAGAAGAACAGCCTGAAAATCTCAACACTAAATTAAACACATCAGCAGGACCAGATGCAGTTACAAAAAGTCACTGAAAAACCTTGAAAGGAAAGATCATGTGCTTTCAAAAGAAGTCCAGACGTTGCAGTGTCAGTACTGCAACATATTTGGTGACAGGCTAGGTACAAACAGGAAGAAAGGAGAAATTCACATGTAGACTCAGACAATGTTCAATTATACCCACTTACCTGTTTTCCTTTAGTGCCTAAAGCAATTTTTTCTGATCAAGGATACATACTTTCATATGGATGTTCAAGAGTGATGTTTTCCCTTTAGGCCTATTTAAAACAAATGCATTTCTTGGAGGGTGCCCTTTGTTCATTTAATATCATTGGATTCTGCTTTGAAATCTAATGATTCAAGGATTACTGTCGCCAAATTAGGAGTCTTGAGTATAATACTAATTCTTCTGTTAATTAACTATTCAAATTCACAAAATGCATTTAACCTTTCTGGATTTTCTTATCTATAAATCCATGACCCTTAGGCTTCTGAAAATAACGACTCACTAATTTATGTTTTATTTGCAGTACCTGCCCATGTTTCTAAATTTTATTTTATTATTATGGGCATTTAAATAAACAAATATCTGGGACTATTGGTTTAGACTCCTGCATACCTCTTTTTTTTTGTCACATATCCATCTCAGTCTATAAAATAAAAAAGCAATCAAATCAACTTTTTGAACTATTTTCACCTTCAGCTGGCAGAAGTGTTTCTAGTTTTCCACCTGTCTCCTAAGTAGTAGAACAGAATTTTTAGTCATCTATTTTGCTTTATTTTGCTGTTGTACTGGAGTGAATAGACATCTGTCAGAATAACTGACTGGAGAGGGTGCAGGCAGACCTGCAACATTAAATGAAAAAATTCTTCCATCTTTTAATTTTTTACAATTACAAATAATTGTACATAATTATGGTATATATAGTGGTGTTTTGTTACATATATTGTTATATTGTACAGTGACCAGCTCAGGTAATTGGCATATCTATCATCTCAAGTACTTATCATCTGCTTGTATTGGGAGCATTCAATATCCTCCTTGTAGCTATTTGAAACTATAATGTATTAGTGTTAACTACAGTCATCCTAAATTGGTATAGAACACTATTATATATATAGAAGTTATTTCTCCTTTCTAGCTGTAATTTTGTATCATTTAACAATCTTTCTTGGTCCCCTCTGTTCTCATACACTTCCCAGCCTTTAGTATCCTTTGTTCTACTTTTAATTTCTATGACATCAACTTTTTTTTTAGTTTCCACAGACTGGTGAGAATTTATTGTGTTCAATTTGCTTTAAACTTGGTCTTCAGATACACTAAGGTAAAAAAAAATCTAAAACATTAAAAATTATTAGGTAAATGAACTAAGTTTTTAAAATATAAAAGTAAAACATAGTATTATTATAATTTTTGTTTGCCATGATCTCTATTTTATAGAATATCATTTATTCAGCAAGTAGTACATGCAATATTTACTGTACATCAGGCATAGTTGCTGACTAGAAAGTATATTCCAATAAAAAAATCTCATGCCGAGTAGGATTTTGAAATAAAGATAATTTTCTACTGTTAACACTGTAAATGTTGAATGGCTAAAGTCTCATAGATATAATAGTTCTAATACATTTCCATTTTACCTAAGTACTTAGGAAGCATGTTAAGTGAAATCAAATTTGTTTAAAAAAATGACCTTGCAGTAAATAAAACTTTGAAAGTTATAAAATTTAAAATTAATTTTGTATCCTCAGCAACAATGCATAATAAAATGTTTTCATAGCTTCCCTTCATGATTTTGTCCAAGTTGGCTAGTTACATCAACCTTCTTAACTGGACTGCAAACGTTAGGAGGTCAGGAAAAACTGATGTTTGTATGTGTATTTACCCAGTTGCTAGGCTATTCATAGTTGTATGGTAGTTGCTTATAAGATTTTTTTTTGTTGACCAAATGGCCTTTTAATGTTGATCTTTGAACTTTCAAAGTCCTTTGATCTTTTGGTGATTTTATAATGTTGTATTTCTTTTTTCTTCCTGCTATATTACCAATTAAATCATAAGCCATACCTCATGTTTCCTAACATGGTTTACTTTGTTCTATTCATCCTGTCTCTTTTGAAGACTATTTTAAAGCACACAGTCATTTAATGGAAAAGTTCAAAATATTTTGAATGGTAATCCCTCCCTAGGTGTCCTATTCAGATTTTTAAACAACCATCTGTAAAATGGTTATAAACACATATTCTTGATAAACCAGCAGGGAGCATATGTATATATTTTTGAATCGTAATGCAATAAGAAGTAGAATGCAAGGATTTAATAGCATTCTTCAAATTGTTTCATAGGCACGTTGCCAAAATACTTAAGCAAATGGCTTTTCATATCCTTTTCTACTGAGTCAATATTAGTAATTTTCCTAAAAGCATCTTACACAGTCAAGAGAGTCATGAAAGCATTTTTACCAGGAACAGAATGAGCTTATGTGGAATATTGATTCTTCATGTCAAACACAGCTGGAGTGTTTCACCAGTAATTCCAGATCTGGCATACAAAATACTCTCACTATTTCCCCATACCTATTGAATCGAAATAAGATTGTTTATAGGTACCTTAAAAAGATGCCTCCCAAAGCCTGAGTCCGTGAAGCATCAAGGGAGATGAAGCGAGTGGTATTAGTCATGTTCTGAAACACTCTGCTGAGGACAAATCAAAGTTGTCTCCCTATTCCAATGCTTTAGTGTGAACAAATAATCCTCTTCTAACAAGCCAGGTCACTGTTTCGTTCCCTTGATCCCATTGCAGATGACTGTAGAACACACCATTCTCTGTGATGGGATTAGGCATCTGTTACAAACAGATGGGCTACCCCTAGTAACGTATAACAGGTAATAGCAAAACAGAATGGATATTCCCCAATTCTCAGAGTTGATTTAGTTGGATGCTCCTCCTATGAATATGTTGCTTAATTTTGTAGGAGTTTACTGCATTTTAGAGAGTTGTCATGCTTCTGAGGACAATTTAGTGATTCTTAATGCTTTGAGGTACACTGGAATTTCTTAATTTCTGGTGTGTATTTTGTCTTCTGGCTTTCCTTAATGTTTGCCTATATCATAATCATTAACTAACTCACATATAACAGTTTTATTTTCATGAGCTATTTACCTCTTTCTTCAGATTTCTGAAGCTTATTTTCCTTGAGACTTACAAACAACATGGAAGTGAGATATCCCTATATTAAGTTCAACGGCATTTTCGGTCCTTAACTTAGGTATTTGAATAATTTCATATGTTTATAACTAAAATCCTAACACCACACTTTCTATCAAAAACTACTAAATTGATTACCACATTGTACATATATATTTCCACTAACAAAACATCAGTTAACAGTTCAGGATGACTTTGAAAATTTATAAGTTAAGAAATTCACTTTATGTTTCTGTGTTAATAAAATGCAGAACTGAATTTGGTATAGAATCAGAAATACATGAGTGGTCTTTATGTTATCCAGAAAAGCACTTCCTAAATATTTTAAAGTGTATGAGCCTGGGTGAGAAAAGTAGATATGCACTTTTCTCTGACCTTCAAAGTTTAGGGTCATCTATTATCACTGATAAAATACAGCATTGTGACTAGCAATGGATTATCCCAGTTCCTTTCACATTATCTTGCTTCATTTTTACTGACTATTTACCATCATTTAGAGTCGTGTAAAGATAAAATTTTTGTGTGGGAAGGTAAAGAGCATAAATATTAGGCAACATTTTTTGTTGCTGCCAAATTTCAAATTCCCAGCAGCAACTCACTCTGTAAGGTAAAAGTAGAAAAATAGTCACAATTGTGTTACCATATGACAAACTGTCATTTTATGAGAAATAAAAGGTGTTATTTTGAATCCACAATTCCATAGATATTTCATGTATTGACCTTAAAAAACACATAGGATTTGTCATTTCCCTGACATTGTAAAAACAAATCTACATCTAATTGAATATATTTAGACTTGTGAATTTTGCTTCTTGAAAAAAAAGGGAAAGAAAATAACTGTGACATATGTAGCTACAGAGAAGTATTTACATTTTATCAACCTTTGATATATAACACGTTGGAATTTGTTTATTAAGATATGAAAACTAAATGATGAACATATTACATTTATTAGTTATAATAGCAAATAAAAGTATATATTTTTAGAATTAATATATTAATAAATAGGTTTATACATAGCGTATGTTATTTTAATTGTCATTGTTTAAAATTAAATAAAAGCAACTTCATGGAGGGCAAAGACCAAAGGTGTAGAGATAGTTATTTTTTGAATTCAGGTCCTTAAAGAATAAACAACACTGTAATATTTATTATATGCAAGACACTGCTATATGCAATTTTACATACATTAGCTTTTTTACAACAGTCCTATAAGGCTGTTACTTATCAGTTATTTGATAATAACTGATGATGTTATTGTCACATTTAAAGATGAGGAAACTAGACAAAGAGAGACTTATCCAAGGTAATACTGTGACTTACCCAAGGTAATACAGCAATCAAGTGACAAGTGACAAGGTTAATGTGCAAATTAAGACAGCTTAACTCTAGAATCTGATATGTGCTGTATCATTTAATCTTAAAGTTCTTTGTGATGACATGCTATGTTTCATTTCTAATAATTTTTAAGGATGTTATTATGGGTTTAATTGACTCCCCCCAAATATAAAAGATTTGTTGAAATCCTAGGATTGTCCTGGAGTAGGGGATGCCCTTTATCCAACAAGACTGGTGTCCTTACAAGAAAAGAGATGCAGACATAGAAACACACAGGGAGAAAATGATCACGTGATAACAGAGGCAGAACTGGAGTGATGTATCTACAAGATAAATATTACTGACAAATACCAAATGCTAAAAGAAGCATGCAAGAATTTTTTGGTACAGGCATGATCCTGCCAACACTTTGATTTTGAACTTCTAGACTCCAGAACTGTGAGACAATACATTTCTGTTTTTTCAATTCAGCATGTGGTACTTTGTTATGGCAACCACAGGGAACGAATAAATGTATGGGAACCAATAAATATACTGTCTATACTGATGTGCAAGGGAAGAAAAATGTGATAAAGAGATAGGCAAGTGTGTATCCTTCAGAAAGGTGGACCTTAAGTTTGGGCAAAGATCTAGATAAAGGTCTTGAGGGTGTCAAGTAACCTGAGCTTTTTACTCTGATTTTGACTAGAGGATTAGGACAATACAGTTTTGAAAACAAATTTAGTTTCTAGATATTCTTCGTTGAACTCTATTGGGTATCTGTTGCACCTCCACATATGTATACTATTTAAAAAATTTTTTTTTATAGACAGAGTCTCACTCTGTCATCCAGACTGGAGTACAGTGGTGCAACATAACTCCCTGTAACCTCAAACTCCTGTGCTCAATTGATTCTCACACCTCAGCTTTCCAAAAAGCTAGGACTACAGGTGCATGTGTATTTTAAACGAAAATACTAAGAATAGAGATCGTATGTGGTCTCTTCGGTTAGTAGCTACACTCTATATCTAGCAGGGGGCTCTACCCAGGCAGAATTTCATTGGAAATGTAGCACTAGCGCAGTTACTGCTACTGTTACCATTTAATCTTAATCTATAAAATGACCTGTCAACATAGTGAGACCCCTATCTCTACATAAAATTATATATTAAAAATTTACATACATATAATATTTCTGAGTTTTTCCCAGCAAAACTGATGAACTGTTTATTTATTTATTTTTTTGGTTGTTTATTTATTTAGGCTGCCAGCAGACCTGGATAAATTTTGACATGGGGAGAGACATTATTTGGCTAGCATTGTTATAGATGCTAGAATTGTTCTAAATTTCTGTCTTTTGTGCCAAGATAGATTTTATACCATGGCTTATAGAAAAGTGAATGAAGAACCTAAATAAGTGCAATAATAATGAATTGGAAGATTTAACAAGTGCTGCCTAGCTTCTTTGTAAAAATTGGCCTATTGATTTTTATAGTTGTTTGAAAATGCAAATGACCTAGATTAGCCAATATAGTCTTAAAATAAAAAAAGTTGTCAGATTAAACTACTTGATTTCAAAATTTACTGCAAAGCTAGAGTAATAAAGATATTTTGTATTGGGATAAGAAAAGAAAAAAAGACAAGACAGAATATGGAATACAGAAGTAGATTCAAATATATGATTTTTACAAAATTTGCTAATGCAATTCAAAAGTAAAAGGAACATTATTTTAAGAAATTGATCTGGAACACCTGGAAATCTGTGTATAAAAGAAAAATAATCTCACACTCCATTTCAAAGGCAAAAATTTTAAAACCATGCAAAGGCTTTCATGAATCTAAAACTGCAGAGTTTCTACAAGAAAACTAGTAAATGTCTGTGAACTTGGGGTAAACATAGCTTTTTCAGTCTCACAAAGAGGACTAACAATTAAAGAATAAAACTTTATATAATAGAAATGATCCAAGTGAATATATCTGCTGATGCCACCTTAGCAAATGAATAGACTAGTCAATAAATAAGATGAAATGATTGTGGTATATATTTGGCAAATGGCTCAGATCTTGAAATCACAAAGACAGTCCTCATATAACCAATAAAATAGAAAAACAAAAATTAAAATTTGGTAGGTCCTGTCATGCTGGCCTCTTTGACAGTGGCCTAGGAGCCCAGGTTAGTGTCACAGGACTCTGGGTATGTCCCAATACGGCCAGGGCCACCAACAAAGGATGACAGCTACAGGGAAGCTGGACTTCTGGGTGACTGTTGGTCAATGGTTACTGTGTGCCAGGCTTGCTGGGGCACTCAACCTTAGCCTTATCATGCTCCTAGACTTGTATGTTGGCAATGAGGGCAGTGAGCCATAGGTTTTGGGTATGACTAGCCATAGGCCCCAAGTTTTATGGAAGGAGAACTGTTTATGTCCTGCTTGCACTGTTTTCCTTAAGATACTTTGCAAGGCTGTCATGCTGTTCAAGAGTAACCTGGAACACTTTTCCTAGTGAAACTTCATCATGCCTGGTAGACTTTTTTGCATGGCAGCTTCCATTATGACCTACCGCACAGACTTGATAAAAACCAGAGTGATTGTGCAAAACCTGCTGAAACCATCTCACAAGAGGGTTTTACATGTGTTCTAAACTGTTTATCAAAAAGAAACTGTTCAGAAACTTTATCAAGGATCACCACCGTTCACTGTTTTAGACACTTTTCCAGTTTTCACTGGCTCTCTTCTAGCTTATCTGGAAAAAAAAATTGCAAATTGATCCCAAGATTAACGTTTAGAATGTTCTCAATGATTGTCTGGCTGCTGGGAGGCCCAGGCCATCCTTTCCCTTTGACACAATATGAAGAGAAGGATGCAGACTCAGAATCTGCTACCTCTCTGGGATAGAATTAGTTGCTTATTTATCAAGAGCGCTAGAGTGCTTTCCACAGATAGTGAAGTACAAGGGGTGTTTTGGGTTCTGGGGTGGGTTGACAGTCAACTTGATAAAGATAGTTTCAGACATTGGAGTTATGTTTAGAACCTCTGAGTTCTGGAAGAAAATCTGCCGTTACCCAAATAAGTACATTGTATCTGCTTTCTTCAAAACTGGAAAAGTAGTCTAAAAACCTTGCTCTGTAAAACTGAGCAGAGCTAGAAGTCTACGAATTGAAGTTGTGTTGGAATCACATAGACGAGTTAATATAACCTTGCAATTGTGTATATCTACAAAAGACCAGAGAGTGGGGTCTGCTGTTCTTTGAAATTAAAAGGTTCATCTATCTTTGATCTCCAGCCTAATGTCCCAGCAAAAACCTATGCCATGGGAAGATTGCACAACCTTCTGTCTTGCAAAGGTGTTCCAAAAAAGGTTATTACTAATAAAACTCATAGTTGTCCTTATGGATAGAGACTAGATATCAATAGAACAGCTTTGTCTTGACACCTAAAAGCAACATGTGGTCAAAGCAGAAGTAGCAGATAGTTTTCCACACTTCATCATATGAAAATGATCCCTGTCATGCAAAGTTTGCACTAATCAATGTAGGTTTTGTTCCATACAACTTGACCCAGAACTTCCTGATACAATTGTTTTTGAATTAATAATCTTTATTGACTTCTGAGTACAAATGCTAGTGTATTAATTATGCTTTATTAAAAACTAAGTAAAAATTTAAAGTACTTAAAATTTTAGAAACATCTTTTATCTAGATTTGAAGCACGCAGACTTAGACTCTTGCATTTCAGAAAATCAGTTTTATTATGTCTAGTTAATTATGTCCTCAAGACCATCTTCTGACTGATTTGCATTTATCAGTTATGTGCAGTTCAAGTGACTTAATTTATTTACATTTTTAATTTGCTTTGTATTCTACCCTGAAAATATTTCATTTAGATGACAAGTTCTCACAATATGTCTTGGCAACTCAGAAATATTCTAATGGGATTTTTGACACATATACCAAAGAAAAAAAGGTAACAGAACAAAAAACTTCAAGCTAATAATTGGCATGATTTTTTTAATAAATCAAATTTCAGGAGTGTTCTACATCAAGATCTCAATAGCTTGTAAAACTCTACCTTTAAAATGGTGCTAATCTATGTATTTTTTAAAAACCAATAGACGATATCAAATTATCAATGTGTCCATTTTTAAAATATGTATGAGTGTATACATATTTGATTGACAGTTTTGCTATGTTTAAAGTATACTTTTTGTTAAATTTATTTTCAGAAGAGTTAAAAACTTTACACATTCATAAAAATAGATACAAATGAAGGTTAAAAGTGTGTTGAATACCAGTAGTCATCAGAGAAATAAAAATAAGAGTAAGATACAATTTTAAATACTCTAGAAGTTCTTTAAAATTAAAAATCCTGACATTACCAGAGGTTGGAAAGGATTTGAAGCAGTTTGAATATTTACATATTGCTGGTGGAAACATAAAATAATACAACCATATGGGAGAAGATTTTGGTGATTTATTACAGAGTTAAATATGTATCTAGCCAATGATTCAGCAATTTAATTTTAAATATTTTGTTGAGAGAAATAAAAATATACCAATAAGAACATTTGTACCAGCCTTATTTATAATAATACAAAAAGAAATACAAAATAAAAAATAGCCATCAAGAGCAGATTGATTAAATACATATTTTGGTACATTTATTTAACAATAATATAAGAGAATGAATTGCTGATATAGGGTAATAACAGAATAATCTCAATTATTATACTGAATGAAAGAAGTTAGACGGCAAATAATGCATCTTATCTAATTCCACTTTTTGAATTCTAAAAGCAACAACAACAACAAATTAATCCACATGGTAGAAATCATACAGTGGTTGCCTCTTAGGTTAGAGGTAAGTAAGAATTGACTGGACGGGAGCACGAGAGACTTTTCTAGATGAAAATAGTATATATTTTTTATTGGATGGTAGTTACCTAGGTTTATAGAATGGTCAAAGCTCATCAAGTTAAACACTTAAGATCTGTGCATTTTATTGCATAAAAATTATAGCTCAGTTAAAAATCAAACAGCAGTATAAACTTCTTTTATATTTTTATTTTAATGCTAAGCTAGTGCCCAGAGCATAATCTAGTAACTCTAGAAATAATTATTTCCCTCCATTTCTTAGCTGTAAAGGGAAGACTTCATTAAAACAAAGTACAACAATAGATGCTGGTGCTACATACTTACCTAGATGAACATTATCCACTTTAAGAGTTTGGATTGTTAACATAATAACTATGGAGATTCTGCTTTTCATTTTTTCATTCATAAGACAAACCTAGAGCTCAAGTACCACTCTACTCAGTTAATCTGTGTCTTATAACTTGCTTGATTTTGCTATACAGTATTCTACCAACTTTTCAAGCTTGCTCAAAATAAATCACTAAAACACACACACACACACACACACACACACCTATGTCTGTATGGTACCCCCTTTTATTCAGCATCTTAATTAGAATTGAAAGGAAAAAAAAGTTTGCTTAATTCTGGAAGTATCCACAGAGACGTCAAAGAATTTGCACAATTTTTCTGGCACTGGCACATTATTTTCCATGCAGGCAAGAGCATCAGTACAGCCAGAAACAGCTCCCAAATGTGACCGGTGAGGCACGTTAGATCTTAAATAACAATTGTGCCCTGCTGTTGGAAAGCCTCCCAAATGTGACCAGTGGGGAACATTAGATCTTAAATAACAACCTTGCCTCTCCATTTAGAGAATAAATCAGTGTTTAAAAGAAACCTGTCCATGCAAATATACTGTGATTAAAATTAAGTGAAATTAAGTGGAGTGTGATTGGATGGATTTTCTTTTCTTTTCTTTTTTTTTTTTTTTTTTTGGCAGTTTATACAAAATAGCAATTGTTGGTGCAACCAGGCTAAACGTACTTTCGTGAGACATCATGCCTGCAAGAAATGTTCTGGCTACTAGCTACCCTAAGGGTTTTTAATTCTACAGTACTTGTTGATTTGCACTGCTAATGTTATGCAGGTTGGTTATATTGAATAAAAGACTAATTTGCATATAATTATTGATTGCTTGCTGCTCAATCCAAGCTAAAAGCAGAGATTTTCCAGGCCTTCGGTGCTAAATCTATGCATTTATATTATACATCTAATGTTCATAACGGTACCTTCAATTTATATGGATCACTTCTTTTGAGGAGCTCAAACTTACTACTATGTATATGTGAGCATCATTATTTTCTCTCTTTAAAGGGATAGTGATCAATAATTAGTATATGAGAAGCATGTTTAATTAATCATAAATCAATGGGATATAATTGGAACTCTTCCCAAACAGTGGATCTGAAAATGCTGCATTGCTTATGTACAAGCCATTGGATATAAAGTCTATGCAGCTCATATAAAGCCATCATTCCATGCATGAGCAACACTAATAGCCTCCAGGGGTACTTGTGCCAAGTTCCCATCTATAGCTGAATATCCGTGAATTCCAAAGAATCATGGACTTCATTCATCTAAAATACTATAAAGGTAAAATTGTTGAAGAAAGAAAATTTATTAGGAGTTGAGAATTATAGGAGACTTCATATTTTTGCATGTTGTGATATGGTGCAGTTGATGACTGTCTGAGAAAGGAGCCACCAGTCAGGCTCAGTGGCTCAGCCTGTAGTCCTGAGCTTGGGAGGCTGAGGTGAGTGGATTGCCTGAGCCCATGAGTTCGAGATCCGCCTGGGCAGCGAGACCTCATCTCTACAATAAATCAAAAAATCAGCTGGGCATGGTAGCGCGTGCTTGTAATTCCGGCTACTCGGAAGGCTGAGGCGGAAGGATTGCCGAAGCCCAGCAGGTCGAGGCTGCGGTGGCAGGGAGCGGTCACTGCACTCCAGTCTGGGGGACAGAGTGAGACTCCAACTCAAAAAAAAAGAGAGAAAGGAGCCACCAATTAAAACTCAGCTCAGCTCACTAACAGATAGCATTATCCCATGATAAGTCTGAAGAGTAGGACTGAAGACCAGTATGGATAATTTTTACTTATGACATGATAATGTATGGATTGAGTACAGACAGAATTCCCCTTAGGGTATTACAAATGTCTAAGGGACACCAGGATAAACTACAGGCCACGGATTTGGTGTCTGGTTAAGAAAGCAACTAGTTAAAGGGAACTATGACAGATGTAAGAAATCCCACATTTCTCAGATCCATCCTCGTTAGTTAGTGTTCTCTCTACTGGCTTTGAGTCTCAAAACACAGATTATCTTTGTCCCCGTTATAATATATCATGCTTCCTCTATCCTATCTCGACACTTCACAATCTCAGTCATAAGTAGGGTCATGTGAAATTTGTAAGTTACCAGGACATCTTTCTAAAGAAGACTGTTAAAAAGAATGATGTCTAAACATCTGAGCCTATTAATATAGCTGAACTTTTGAGATTATGAATACTTTAAAATACATAATATCTATAATGTCTCATTATTCTTAAGAACAATATGCATCACATCAAACATAAAGAAGGATAGAGACAATTAATATGAGTATTTAAAATATATTGTAAGAGTGATCTTATAAATACAATATTTTTCTCTCTTCTAAATTCTTTGGCACTTGGATTCCAGATTCTCTGTATTAGAGAGACATTTATTTTTAGTACTATTTGTGAGGCTATGTCAAAGTTAACCTACAGTGGAAAAAGTTTCAATCTTTAAATTTTATAATTACATTTTTCTTCTTCCTATCCCCATGTATCTATTTATAGATAAATATTACAAATATATTTTAATGATGTAATGCATATGAAATAAAATATACACAAAACAGACATTTTAAAGTATGAGAGAGAGAAAATACAAATTACGCATACATCATTTTCTGTAAATAAAATTTACTAATATAATATTAACATAATTAGTTATGAAAGTAATAAATTGAATGCTTTACTATTTCAAATCTATGGATCTATATGCTTTATTCTAATATTAGATCTTAATATCAATTATGATTGAGAAAGTTTTCTCACAAATATAGATAAATTCTATTGAAACAAGCTTACTGTTTGACTATACAAAATATAATATTCTATTTTTCTTTCATTCATCATAAAAAGTATATGTGTGTATATGTCTTCAACAGCTTTCCTGTGAATGATTAGGTGAATGCATTTCACTGGTGGTTCTAGATCTAAAAACTTATGACTGAATCCTTTATTGTTCATTTGCTTGTTCCTTTCTTTTTGAATTCTAGTCAAAGCAGTCACACCATTAATGGCTTCATTTTTCTTTGTAAGATATAGTTTTTTATCTTTAAAAAGTGCTTTACAACTGGCAATATACTTTATCAAGCACATCTTTCCTCGAGTACATGAAAAAAGCAGTTCATGCATTCGAAAAAACATCATCAAATTTCATAAAAGTCCAACTATACAGCAAACTTCCACTCTGTGTTTTACTTTTTAAAGAAAAATTCAAAGACAGCCTAAAAATATTTCATTCTTAAGTAGTTTTTATAGGATATTAAAGCAAAACTATCAAAAGAATTTAAATACTACTAAAATTGCAGAGTCCTCTATATTCTGTTTACTTACATGTAAAAATATCTTGTTAACATATTATCATTACCTAATATATACAAGACAAGGTTAAGCACAAATAATAGAAAATATAAAACTGTATTTCAAATTGTCTTCATGATAATTGCGATTGTATTGCCTGACATCTTATCAGGTCTTAATAGAGCATCATGTTCCATCTTAATTCAGTTATGAAGAACTCAAAGTATTAGAAGTCTTCATTTTGTTAGTTTTTTATTGTTAGGTTGACCTCACTTTATTATCTTTTAAAGTCATTTAGCATATATTTGCAGATTAGCTAATGTAAGTAAAACCTATACAGTACATATCAATTTGATTGGTTACACAAACTGCAGTGTTCCAAAATATGCTGAAAGTGAATAAGTAAATGAATGAGTTGATGATGGTCGGACAGATGCAAGAATACATAGATACAAATGCTGTTGACAGTTTCTCTATTTGATGAAACTTTCACTTGACATTCAACATAGGTGAGAGCATTAGTATAAATACACATATTAAATATTAGAAAAGAGATATCACGGTGGTACAGGCTGCTCCTGCAGTTGCGGATGCTCCCGCTGCGGTCATTCCCAGTTTATGCCTGAAGCGACCCATGACTTCAGATGGTGAAGCCCCCACAAGCAGGATCTTCTGAAATCACCGCAGCCCAGCTGCTGCTGCCACTGCCACACCATGCCCCTAGCCCAGAGACAGGCCTGTGGAACTCCCCCTGTGTACGCAGAAATTGCCACGGCAGGTCACGATTCTGTAACCAGCTCACTCCCTTCTGGACAGCAGCCATGAGATAGCACCACTTGCTGGGGGTCCGAGGTAACAGCATCAAAACGGAAATGGCAGAGGCTCAAATAGATAAAGTGAGATCTCAGTAATAGACTGGGCAGGGGGCCCATATCTGAACTGTTCTTCACAGCAGACCAGGGGCAACTGGCCCTAAATGTGAACAATTCTACCAGCCTGCAAAGATAGTTAGAAATCAGAGCTGAAAGGACATTGGACTTAAAGGAAAAGTCTCAGAGTGTGTTTGGTTGGTTCTGTTAGTGTACTGATTTTAACCTGTCTTTTCCCTTTTTTTTTTCCTTTTTCCTTATTTCTTATTTCTCTGCAAACCCCATCTTTGTATAAAGGAATAGCACACAAATAAGGAGGTTGGTCAGCATGTATGTTAGCACCAATGTATGTTTTAGCTTTTTATATGGTTGTTGGTTAGTTTTCAGCCATGGGTTTTTTTTTTTTTATATTTTTTTCAGTTTTGTGTCTCTTTTCACTTACCAGTCAGTACACTCATCTGTTTTCCCTCTCACTCCTCTCTCTCTCCATCCCTCTCCTCCCCCCACTGCCTGCTCCATTCTCTTCCCTCTGTTAACCTCATTTTCCTTTCAGGGAGTAAACCTACAACCTCACTGCAGAGACAGACTCCAAGGCAGTGGGAAGTGGGTTTCGGTCTACCCATACACCTCTTGGTAGATATTGGGATCTGCAGAGAGATTTTGAACCACAGCTCCCCACTTAATTAAATCCCAAAACTACAAAAAGGACTGCCCTTAATCCACAGTCCAACTCCAGAACTGAACAAAGCAAGAGAAAATACATTAGGAAGAATAAGAGATTGAACAAACAGAAGTAAAAGAAACCCCTCCACCCCTGAATAACAGAATTAAAGAAGATGGGGAAGTGGAGGGAAGGGAAAAGTAGGGAGGAAAAATCTGCACAAATGAAGAAAAACCAAAAGAAGAATATAGGGCTCACACAGAACCCTGGGAGGTCAGACACTGAGAAAACAGACTTCGGAACACAAACAATGAAGAGCCCCCAGAATGACTGGTCACAAGCAACAAACCCAGACATCAAGACACTAATAAAGAGAATTAAAAAAAATTGAGAAGAGACAAGAGGAAAATAGGTAGGAGCTGATGACAGAAATAACAGCAGTAAAGAATACTGTGATGGAAATAAATAACAAACTAATAAGCATTGAAAGCAGAATTAGCCAAGTAGAAGAAAGAATCTCAGAACTTGAAGACCAAAATACAGAACTAATCCAAACTGTCAAAAACATAGAAAAGAAGCTTTAAAAGTCAGAACAAAACCTTCTGGAGATGAATGATTACTTCAAGAGACCCAGTCTAAGAGTAATTAGCCTTCCTGAGGCAGAGAGAGAGAGTCAGAGGCCACACTGGAACAAACATTTCATGAAATCATTCAAGAAAACTTCCCTAATCTCATCAGTGCTGCAAATATTCAAGCACAAAAGATTCAGAGAACCCCTGCAAGACAACAAATGGGAAGAACAACTCCCAGAAACATAATAATTCGCCTAAACAAAGTAGCTATAAAAGAAAAAAATCCTAAAGGTAGCAAGATAAGAAGGCCAGATTACCTACCAGGAAAGATCAATTAGAATAGCAGCAGATTTAACTACAGAAACCCTCCAGGCTAGGAGAGCCTGGAGCCCTATCTTCAAAGTTCTAAAAGATAAACAATTTCAACCAAGAATAACCTACCCAGCCAAGCTAAGCTTCATTAGTGAGGGAGAATGAAATCTTTTCCAGATATCCAATCCCTAAGAACCTACGCTGCCACCAGACCACCTCTACAAGAAACACTTAAGAATACTGAACACAGAAGAAAAGGAAAAAAGAACAACATTCTTCACAGGAGTACAGGCAAAAGATTAAAAATACACATGAACCAACTCCAAAACCAAAAGAAAGACAACAAACAAACAGGAACAACAACTCTGTAAGAACCTTATGACAGGGATCAACTCTTGCATTTCAATAATTAGCCTAAATGTGAATGGACTAAATGCACCACTGAAAAGACATAGAATGGCAAATGGATAAAATATCACCAGGTAACAATCTATTGCCTTCAAGAGACTCACCTCACTAGAAAGGACACTCACAGACTCAAAGTAAGAGGATGGGAAACAAACTTTCAGGCGAACGGAACACAAAAGAAAGGAGGAGTAGTGATCTTAATTTCAGACAAAATACCCTTCAAGCTATTAAAAATGGAAAAAGATACAGAAGGCCACTATATAATGATAAAAGGGTCAATCCATCAACAAGAAATATCCATCTTAAACATATATGCACCCAACATAGGAGTGCCAACTTTCATAAAGCAACATCTAGGTAAACTAAAAAAAGTTATCACTCCAACACCATCATAGCTGGGGACTTCAACACCCCACTCACAACCCTAGATGGATGATCAAGACAAAAAATCAGTAACGAGATCTGAAACCTCACTGTGAATCTTGACCAAATGAACTTAACCTATACCTACAGAACACTTCATCCAAAGACCACAGAATATACATTCTACTCATCGCCGCATGGAATGTACTCTAAGATCAACAACATATTGGCTATAAATCAGGTATAAGCAAATTTAAAAGAACCAAAATTTTACTATGTACCTTCTAGGACCACAGTGGAATAAAAATAAACATCGACACCAACATGGTCCCCCTAAAACCCACAAAGACATGGACACTAAGCAGCATGATGCTAAACAACTCCTGGGTCAATGATGAAATCAAAACAGAGATTAAAAGGTACCTGGAAACAAATGAAAATGAAGAAACGTCTTACCAAAATCTCTGGGACACCATGAAAGCTGTAGTAAGAGGGGAACTTATATCCCTACAAATGCACATGAATAAAATGGAAGGATCACAAATTAACAGCCTAATAAGCCACCTAAGGAAGCTGGAAAAGCAAGACCACCAAAATCCTAATTTCAGCAGAAGAATCCAGATCACCAAATAAAAGCCCAAGTCCAGGGCATAGAAGACAAAAAGATAATACAAAAAATCAATGAGCTCAGCCTGTAATCCCGCGCCTTTGGGAGGCTGAGGTGAGTGGATTGCCTGAGCCCGCGGGTTCAAGACCCGCCTGGGCGGCGAGACCTCATCTCCTCAATAAATCAAAAAATCAGCTGGGTGTGGTAGCGCACGCCTGTAATTCTGGCTACTAGGAAGGCTGAGGTGGAAGGATCACCGGAGCCCAGCAAGTCGAGGCTGTGGTGGCTGGAAGTGGCCATTGCACTCCAGTCTGGGCGACAGAGTGAGACTCCAAACTCAAAAAAAAAAAAAAAAAAAAAATCAATGAAACAAAAAGCTAGCTCATCAAAAGGATAAATAAGATCAATGGTCTCCTAGCTAGAATGGCCAAGAAAAAGAGAGAAAAAGCCCAAATAAGCACAATCAGAAACACAAAAGATGAAGTCACATCTGACCCTGAAAAAATACAAAACATCATTAGAGACTACTATGTACACTTGTATAGAAACAAATTTGAAAACCTTAAGGAAATGGAGGACTTTCTGACATCACACAACCTGCCTAGGTTGAAACAAGAAGAAATTTAAGACCCTAAATAGACCAATAACAATCAAGGAATTTGACTATGTAATAAGAAAACTACCTACAAAAAAAAGTCCTGGTCTAGATGGCTTTCCAGCAGAATTCTACAAGACATTTAAGAAGGAGCTGATACCAATCCTACTGAAGGTATTCCAGGTGATTGAGAAAGATGGAACTCTCCCCAAATCATTTTATGAAGCTAACATCACATTGACACCCAAGCCAGGTAAAGAACCAACAAAGAAAGAGAACTACAGGCCAATATCTTTGATGAACATAGATGCTAAAATTCTCAACAATATCCTAGCAAACCGGATTCAACAACACATCTCAAAAATCATCCATCATGACCAAGTAGGCTTAATCCCTGGGATGCAAGTCTGGTTCAACATTCGTAAAACCATAAATGTAATTAAATACATCAACAGATGTCAAAACAAAAACCACATGATTATATCATTAGATGCAGACAAAGCTTTTGATAAAATCCAGCACCCCTTCTTGATAAAAACCCTCGAACAGCTAGGCATACAGGGAACATACCTCAAAATAGTAAAAGCCATCTACGAGAAACCAGCAGCCAGCATACTCCTAAATGGACATAAATTGGAACCAATTCCCCTGAAAACTGGAACAAGACAAGGATGTCCACTCTCATCCCTCCTGTTCAATATAGTATTGGAAGTCCTGGCTAGAGCAATCAGAGAAGAGAAGGCAATCAGGGGTATCCAAATAGGAAAAGAGGAAGTCAAGTTATCTCTCTTTGCAGATGACATGATTGTGTACCTTGAAAATCCAAGAGAATCTGTCAAAACCTCCTTACACTGATAACAGACTTTGGCAAAGTCTCAGGATATAAAATAAATGTACAAAAGACAATCACATTTTTTACACCAATAATAAACAAACAGAAACGCAAATAAAAAGCACAATTTCATTCACAATAGCCACACATACACAAAAAGAAATACCGTAGCATCTTCCTAACCAGAGATGTGAAAGACCTTTACAATAAAAACTACAAAACACTGCTCAAAGAAATCAAGATGACACAAACAAGTGGAAAAATATCCCATGCTCATGGATTAGAAGAATCAACATTGTGAAGATGTCCATCCTACCTAAGGCAATCTACAGATTTAATGCAATACCTATCAAATTATCAGCAACATTCTTCTCAGAACAAGAAAAAACAATACAGGAATTCATATGAAAACACAAACCACCGAGAATAGCCAGAACAATCCTCAGCAAAAAACAAAACAAACAAACAAACAAAAAAAAACAAAGCAGGCGGTATCACATTACCAGACTTCAAGCTTTACTATAAAGCTACAATAATCAAACCAGCTTGGTATTGGTACAAAAACAGGCATATAGACCAACGAATAGAATTGAGATTCCAGAAGCTAAATCTTAATTTCTCAACAAACTCATCTTCGACAAAGCCTCCACCACCTACCACTGGGGAAAGGAGAACCTATTCAGTAAATGGTGCTGAGAAAACTGGCTGACCACATGCAGAAGACTCAAACAAGACCCCTATCTGTCCCCTTACACAAAAATTAACTCTTAATGGATCAGAGACCTAAATGTAAAACCTCATACCATAAGAACCTTAGAAAATGCAGGACATACCCTTATGGAAATTGGAACTGGCATCCAATTCCTGAACAAAACCGAAACCCACAGGCCATAAGAGATAAGATAGACAAGTGGGACCTCATTAAACTGACAAGCTTCTGCAAAGCCAAAGAAACCATCAAGAGAGCAGGGAGACAACCCACAGACTGGGAAAAAGTGTTCACCAACTCCAGGTCTGACAAAGGATTAACATCTTGGATCTATAAGGAACTGAAACGTGCTGAAAAGAATAAAACAAGCAACCCCATTATAAAGTGGGCAAAAGATATGAACAGACGCTTCACAAAGAAAAACATCGGAGCAGTCAACAGACACATGAAGGGATGTTCAACCTCACTAATCATCAGGGAGATGCAAATCAAAACCACACTGAGATACCACCTAACTCCAGTCAGAATGGCCACTATCAATAACTCAAAAAATAACAGTTGCTGGAGAGGGTTGGGGAAAAGGGAACACTTCTACACTGTTGGTGGGAGTGCAAACTAGTGCAACCTCTATGGAAAGCAGTGTGGTGATTCCTAAAAGCTCTAAATGTCGACTTCTCATATGACCCTGCAATCTCCCACTGGGAATATTCCCTGAAGAACTTGAATCACTCTATAAAAAAGATACCTGCACATGAATGTTTATTGCAGCATTGTTCACAATAGCAAGAACCTGGAAGCAACCATGCTGTCCATCAAAAGAGGACTGGATTGAAAAAAATGTAGTACATATACACAACGGAATACTATGCAGCCTTAAAAAAGAAGAAAATCATGAATTTTGCAGCAACCTGGATGGAACTAGAGTCTATAATACTGAGTGATATCTCACAGAAACAAAGATCTGAGTATCACATGTTCTCACTCATATAGTGGACCTTGAACATCTACAATAATACTATAAAAAAAGGACTGAGAGTAGTGGGAAACTATGGGGGTGGGTGTAGGGAGGGGAAGGGAGGTGGGACTAATGGTAGTCAATATCTGTCTGGGGATGGGGAGACACCCCTTATTAACAAGGGTGCCTGAACGATGCACATTTGTTTACCCCACAATTTTATAATAAAAAATATGTTTTAAAAAAATTAGAAAAAATATTTCCTTCACATTTCTAGAAAAAAACATAAATGGAGCTTGTAATATTTTCTGCACATACTCACATTACACTCACTTGCACTCACATTCCAGTAGTGGTATTTCATATATTATTTCCATTTCTCTTTTCTTCCCTGCAACCCGGAAAAGCATGAAAGAAATACCTAAAGTGCAAAAAATTTTGTCAAAATATAATTTTGAATTGTTTCTTAAAGTAAAATACGCATTTTCAGATTCATATACAACTTGCAAAGTTTAATATAGAAGCTATCATATGTGACAATACATAAGACCCATAAAACCCAAGGCACACTGTGACATTTTACAAAAACTAATACTAATAATAGCTATACATAGTGATTATAATAATTTAGAACAACAAAAATATATGCTAATATGTATACTGATAGACTAATGAATAACAAAAGCATTGACAGGTAATTGGATTTTGTATAAAATAAGTAATTAACTAAGATACTATTGAAGTATTTATGGTATGTTTACAAATGTTACCTGGAGTAGGTAACATTAATTGGATTTTTTGAGATACTATACTTTAAGAATAAATTGTACAATATTTTTAATTTTGTTTCAAATATTTTTTTTAAATGGTGGCAGTGTACAAAATAATAACAATGTTGAAGCCAGGTGTTGACTTTAGTGTCTCCTCTACTTTTATAAATATTTGAACTTCTGTATTTAAATAGTTAAATATTCTTTAAACATTAAAAGTAAAAGAAATATTTCCAAATATCTTAAGTGGATGGAAACAGAAAAAAAAAGCACAGTGGTGAAACACACTTCTGCTTGCTTATTTGTTTCTTTTTTGTTGGTTGTTTTTTCTCCTAAACAATCTCAGATTTGTTGAGCCACTTAAACTTTGAAACCCCTTGACCAACACTTGATTTGACAAGTCTTAGTACTGACTGACCATTTTGTAAGCAGTATTGTGTCACATATAAGAAACTGAGAGGTAGGAATGTGGCTAACACTTTCTTCACATTCTTTGCATCACTGTATTTTCCAAGCGACTTTGGAATTGTTAACTTTGCTTTCTGATATTTAATGCCAGGTTCGTCTTCAAATATATATTTATTTTTTATCTGGTAGGCTGGTCAGACAGTTGGTTAATTAACACCTAATAATGAGTCTAGACTGGATTATATTCATTTGTTCATAATACAGTTGTAAATATAGCATTTTAATTTTTTCAGAGAAAGAAATCCAAAAATGCAAAGTGCCAGGGGAAATCATGTGAAAATCATGTGATCTTGGGAATGATAATGGCGCCTTTAATATCTATTTCCTTATACCACTCAGGATACCACAATTTTGGGTCTTGTGACAGTTTCTGTGTGCCAGGATACAACCTTCCTAATTCAGACTGGGAGGCTCTGTCTCATTCCTTACTCCCACTGCTCACCTACCATCTGGCTGCTACAAATACTTACAGTCATGTATCACTTAATGATGGAGATACATTCTAAGAAATGTGTCAGGCAATTTCATCATTGTGAAAACAGCATAGAATGTCTTTATATAAACCTAGCTGGTTTGGTCTACTACATATCTAGGCTATAAGGTATAACCTATTGCTCTTAGGCTACAAACCTGTACAGCATATTATTGCACTGAATACTGTAGGTAATGATAACATTTATGTATCTAAACATATATGAACTGAAAGGTTCAGTAAAAAATACAGTATAAAATATTTTTTTAAATGTATGTTTAGTGAACATTTACTGTGAATCAAGTTTGTGGGACTGGAAGTTGTTCTGGGTGAGTTAGTGAGTGAGTGGTGAGTGAATATGAAGGCCTAGAACGTTACTATAAACTACTATAGACTTTATAAGAACTGTACACTTAGGCTACACTAAATTTGTTTATTTATTTTTTAGATTGGAAAATATAATTTATCTAGAAAGTAAATTAAAGAGAGAGGAGATTCACCTCCTTAAGGTAGAAAATGGGACGAAAGCTAGAAAGACATGGTGGCCATAGCTCAAAGAACACATGGCCTAGCCAGCACTTAACAAAACAATAGCCTAAACTAAATTTATTAATTTTTTTCTTTTTTAAATAATAAATTAGCTTATTATTTTTTTTTTTTTTGAGTTGGAGTCTCACTCTGTCGCCCAGACTGGAGTGCAGTGGCCGCTCCCGGCCACCGCAGCCTCGACCTGCTGGGCTCGGGCAATCCTTTCACCTCAGCCTTCCAAGTAGCTGGAATTACAGGCATATGCTACCACGCCCGGCTGATTTTTTGATTTATTGTAGAGATGAGGTCTCGCTGCCCAGGCAGGTCTCGAACCCGCGGGCTCAGGCAATCTATTCACCTCAGCCTCCCAAAGGCGCGGGATTACAGGCTGAGCCACCGAGCCCGGCAAATTAGTTTACTTTAACAGTTACTTTGTAAAATTTTTAATTAAAAAAAAAACTTGACCCTTTTGTAGTAACACTGCTTAAAACACAATATGTATTTTTCGTTTAAGTTTTTTTTATATTTATTCATTTAAAAATTTTTTTTGCTATCTTTTCTAAAAAAATTAAGATATACACATTAGCTTAGGTCTATACAGCATTTGGATCATCAATATCACTGTCTTCCACCACCATTTTTCATCCCATTGGAAGATCTTCAGGGGCAATAACATTCATGGGGCTGTCATCTCCTATGATAACAATTCCTTCTTCTGGAATAACTCTTGAATGATCTGCCTGAGACTGTTTCACAGTTAATTTTTTTTAACACACAAAAGGAGGACACTTTAATGATAAAAAGTATAGCAAGTACATAAATCAGTAGCAGTCATTTATTGTCATTATCAAATATTATGTACTCTATATAATTGCATGTGCTATGCTTTTATATCATTGGCAATGAAGTAGGCTTGTTTACATCAGCATCACCAAAAACATGTGAGTAACTAGTTGTGCTATGTTACCATGGCTACAATGTCACTAGGTAATAGTAATTTTTCAGCTCCATTATAATCTTATGGAAACACAGTGGTATACGTGATGTCATTAACTGAAACATTGTTATGTGGTGCATATATATTGTTATGTGAGAGTCAGACGGCAATTTTCTATGTGTTTGAATTTTATTTGAGGTAATGTCATAGAATGCATTTTACATATTGTGTCTCTATTAAATAATTTTCAGGAAGAAAATTTTCTGGAAATGATACACAGTTCAGAAGTTCAACATATAAATTGACTTACAGGGGGCAAAAGAGGAGTGGATTATATTGTCTTTAATGAGCAAGACAAACTTCCAAGGAATGTTCTGGAGAAATCAGACTAGTAGCATGGCAAGAGTAAACAGTTAATTGCAAATTACAAAAAAAAAAAAAAGTTTAGAAATTACCATGATGTCCATGAATCAACTAAAACTCATACTATTTTCATTGGTTATATTTGTCATAAACTAAATTGTCAGATATCATAGTGAATTTCAAAATCAAATCTTTACAAAGTAAAGACAGTATATCAGAATGTTAAAAAAAGTTCTACTAAGAAAAGTGCTCACAATAGACAAATAGAACAACAGCAACAAAAGGACAATTAAAAACTCCTCTTTGTAGCAGGAAAGTTCAAAATTTACTATACCTTTTGTTTCTAGGTTGTTGGGGGTTTTTTTTGACTAGTGTAATTTTTTCTAATTTTTAAGTCTTTTTTGGATTATGATAGATAGTCATCAAAGTGAAAATTATTGTAATAGTATGATGTAAGCTCAATATCTCTTTCCTTACTTCAACGAGATTTCTTTTACTAGTTAATTTGATGACAATTCACAGTGCCCCTTTTCTCCAGAAAACTGTCCTTCCCTTGCAGCTTTTTTTTTTTTTTGAGTTGGAGTCTCACTCTCTTGCCCAGACTGGAGTGCAGTGACCACTCCCGGCCACCGCAGCCTTGACCTGCTGGGCACCGGCGATCCTTCCGCCTCAGCCTTCCGAGTAGCCGGAATTACAGGCGCGCCTACCATGCCTAGCTGATTTTTTGATTTCTTGTTGAGATGAGGTCTCGCCAAGTTGCCCAGGTGGGTCTCGAACCCGGGGGCTCAGGCAATCCACTCACCTCAGCCTCCCAAAGCACGGGATTACAGGCTGAGCCACTGAGCTTGGCTTCCTTGCAGCTATCTTGTCCAGGAAGTTTACATGCTCATCTCCATCTTTAAAAAAAAAAAAAAAAAACTAACTGAGGTGCAGGTTTTGTCCCAAAGTTTTTCTATAGAATCAGACTGGAAATAGTATTCATTCTTGCTATTTCTGCATCACAGCAACTTTTCTTATCAATCCATTTTATGATCACTGAATTGCCCAAGGAGAAAGAGGCTTGCTGATATACAGAGCATGAATCATTCTGACACCTGGTTGTTGAAAATATTATTCGGTGGTCCACCTTCTTAGGCTTACTCCCTTGTACCCATTTGCATTTCTCTTCCTCAGATTTCTTTGCTCTTGATATTCCAGGATTGTTTCTTCCTGAACCTTGATCAAAAGATCAAGCCATTTGCTACTGCCCATTTGCTATTGCCCGGTGAATATTTATATATCAAAATACTTATTCCTCTTAGACCACTGAACGACTGTGATTACTGCTTGCAGCACTACCTAAGAGAGATTTTCCTTCAACATTGACTTTCAGAGTATTGAGAAGTATTTCAGTGTTACATATTCTGTATTTAAAGAGAGAGTGTTAGGGTTAGATCAGAGTATGTAATAAGGAGCATGATATTTCTGACTGCTGTCAATATATTGTTATGGTATATCTGTGAACTAGTGTTGAGTTTTTTCTCTCTCCATCATTTAGTCAAAAGAAACCTCACCTTGGATCATAAGGGTAAATTGCAGAATTATCAGTGATACATATATAGATGACATAGGAAGCTGTGCTTCTCTCAAAAGTATTTATTTATGCTTTCTGAATCTGCTTAAGGCTAATCTTGAATTTTATCTTACACATTTTTACAATGCCCACTCAATTCTAAGACATGGCAAAAATCGCCATGGGTCCCTATTGTTAGCAATTGTTGTGTACTGGGTCCCAATAACAGCAAGAGTTTGTTTTTCAGTGGAAGGTAGCACTGCTCCAGAAACTTGGGGGTACACATTGCAACTCACCTATTAATTTTTACCAGATACGCTTTAGAATATTTTTTATCTACTCCAGAGACTTCCAGCACCTTCAGATATGCTGAAGAAAAATGTATAGACAGGGCCTACATAGAATTTTCTCCTCCCCTGTGTTCTATTTGAATAGGCAGCTTCGTCTGTTAATTAAACCAGAGAAGAATTCACAAATATTATACATACTGCTTAGAAACTCAAAACAATCCCATCAGGCCTTACTGTTTTTTCTTAGTTGTTGAAAGTATAAAGTGTAACAACTTGTCCTTCATTTCAAAGAGAAGGTCCTACCATGCAGCAGCCACTAAATGCTTAAAACATTCACTGATGTAACAGGCCCCTAAATCTTCAATTACTACCTACCATCTGGTACATTTATATCCTGATATAGCATTGAGTGTATTGTACGCTTTCTGCTCATGGGATTCAATTACCCAATATCATTAATATAAAGGACTGATGTAATATTGGAAATTTAAGATGATTGCGATCTCTATGATTCTATTGTAGCAGAGAAAGGCAAGTTATCAGAAAGCCCTGAATCAAGAGATTAAGGAAGGTCTGCTCTTATTTCTTTTTTGTGGTTGTTGTTTTTGAGTTGGAGTCTCACTCGGTCACCCAGACTGTAGTGCAGTGGCCGCTCCCGGCCACCGCAGCCTCGCCTGCTGGGCTTCTGGTGATCCTTCCACCTCAGCCTTCCAAGTAGCCGGAATTACAGCACGCACTACCATGCCCGGCTGATTTTTTGATTTATTGTAGAGATGAGGTCTCATTGCCCAGGTGGGTCCTGTGGGCTCAGGCAATCCATTCACCTCAGTCTCCCAAAGGCGTGGGATTACAGGCTGAGCCACTGAGCCCGGCTTTGCTCTTATTTCTAATTAAAGTTTAACTTAATTTGATCCTTCCCTCCTATCAGAATGAATAAATGACATCTGGCAAATAAAAAATATACATCAGGTACCAGAAGTTTTATCTGTTGCAATAGTTGAACAGATTACTTTATTGTCATACGATACTCCATATAAATTCTATAGTAATCTGCCATAATCTATCTGGTTTTTATAAATGTATTAGAAGTGAGTTGATATGATGGAGCCTACCACAACTGCATCCTTCAGGTTTTTGTTGACGAATTCAATATCTGAAAATTTTTCATGGAATAAAGAATTTATTTTGGTTAACTATTTTTGCTTGAGTACAGGAAGTATGTAGAGTACCTATTTGATCTCATCTACCATAGTGATCATTACTTCCCAGGTCAGAAAATATTTCTTACTCCACAGGTAGGGTACACCAACTTGCGGTGTGTGTGTGTGTGTGTGTGTGTGTGTGTGTGTGTGTGTGTGTGTATTCTAAATTATATATTATATACATAATATATGTGTAAACTGAGAGACTATTCACAACAGGGCTTCAGAGACATAGTGAGATCGCTTTGAACTAGTTTTCTACTTATCAAATGGTTTCCACATCTTTACTATAACTCAAAGGACTCATTGTCCCTTTGAGTCTCTATTAGTGTCAACTCAGAACTCTTATCTAAAAGAAAGTTTAAAAATAGGCATTCTCCCTTTCCCCAGTGCATAGTTACTCCAATAAATGATTTTAGATTATTTTACAAAAAACCAAAAGATTATTTACATGTGTACTTATAGTAGAATTATGGGATCCTTTCCTTCATCAAGAGAAAAATAATCTAAATATTTAGGTCGAGTTCTCTGAACTTGCAAGCATCTGGGAAATGTACAAGGGACAGCAGCATCTGATATCAGCCTCTTCTTATCAGCATCAATTTCATGATTATGATGATGAGGTAAATTGAACAATTTTATAATTGACTAACACTCTGTCTTGCCCCTACTGACACCAAGATTTATTAGGAGTTACCCTAAATTGCTATAATTTCCACTTTTTCTTGATGTCTATTATGGCAATTATATCCACCTTGCCACTGATAGGTAAGTAGTGTTACCTAGTCTCTCTCATTGTGGAATGCTATGCACTGTTCTAAGCTGCGCCTCTCATTTTCTCTAGCCTGCACAGGACTGCCATCAACTACTTCTCACGAATGCCAGTGTCCCTTCAACAATGCAGCTTTTAGTAATCTACAGAAATTATTGCATTCTAAGTCCTCCTACAGAAAAGTCAAGGATTGTGTTCTTAGGTCCTGTTTCATAAATCCATGATAACATCCCTATTTCTTCAACCTTCTGATTTCTTCTTCAAAGTAATGCCAAAAATGTTCAGGTCTTTCTACCTAATTTACAGTAGATCTTTACTATATCCAGTCCTCAAGGAGCAAGGTGAGTTGAGGCCAAGTATCATTGTCAGAACAGTAAATCACAAGTACTTACCCAGTTTTATGTACTTCAATTTCCAGTCTAACATAGTCAAAATCGACTCCCATGCATATTTTCTTCCTTATTGCTAGCAGTTATTAGTCAGTTCCTATGGTTCTTTTGGCATAAAGATTGTTTCTTCATAGATCAGTGTCTGTTCTTCTTCTCCCAAACTATACTGAGACTTGACTCTGATTAACTTGGAAGCAATGAGAAGTACAGGGGCTGGATTTTTAGGTGGACCAGACTTATCAACTAAGGACATTGCATGATCCAAAAGCAGAGAGATTATTCCGCCGATGCCTAGAAGTTACTGCATTTGTGGACAAGTAAATTCCAAGAAAGTTAAGGAATATTTTTTTAGGTTTCCCAAGTTCAGGTTCCGGCAGTTTCCTTTACTGAAACCTATCTTTGGATTATAGATTTTTAAGACTGAGAATTTGTCGTCCTTTGAATCCCTTCCAATTTTATAATCAAATCCTGGATTTGAGTTTTGGTAGTGTACTGAAGGGCTATAATAGAAGAAGTTCTTCCTTCAAAAACATATCGAGGTTTTGTGGCATTACAGCTTGTCTTAAGTTAGAAATGAATTATCCTGGAATAAAAATGTTCCTTCCTTCTTCATGGTTCCCAATGCCAAGATATTTAAATGTTTACGGAAAAAGAAGTAGTAAACAATATAAACTTGAGCACTAAAGGGAGAACAGAATTATAGAATTATTGTTGAACTGGTATCTAAGTAGAACATGGGGGTTTAAATACAGGTGACATCATCTAATCAGCATCCTTAGGGAGTCAGAAATCCCTTATGTTTAAGAGTAAAGCGGGGCTTGGTGGCTCAGCCTGTAATCCCGCGCCTTTGGGAGGCTGAGGTGAGTGGATTGCCTGAGCCTGCAGGTTCGAGACTCGCCTGGGCAGCGAGACCTCATCTCTACAATAAATCAAAAATTAGCCGGGCGTGGTAGCGCATGCCCGTAGTAGTTCCAGCTACTTGGAAGGCTGAGGCAGAAGGATCACCGGAGCCCAGCAAGTCAAGGCTGCGATGGCCGGGAGCGGCCACTGCACTCCAGTCTGGGCAACACAGTGAGACTCCAACTCAAAAAAAAAAGAGTAAAGAAGGGCAAAAGGATTAGCAAACAGGCAAGATGACTTTAGTTATAGTGTAAGGAAAAAAAAAACGGAAAAATTAACTCTCTGGTTGTTAGAGATTGTGAACTGAAAAATGATTCTGGATATTTGAAGGTAGTGATCATAGAGAAACTTTAAAACATTTTCAGACTCTTCACATTAGTTACTGTTCAGAATTTCTGGCAATGGAATCACACCTATCTGCGTTAGTCTGAAACATGTTAATAGTAGTAAGGTGACATGTTTTGTCTCAGATCTTGAAAAGTGACTAATAAGAATGGATATTAAGGAAGGCTTTACAGATAAGAAAAGGTTGTACAGATGCACTTTTTCATGCTTTACCTTCTTTCACAATTTCAGAAATATTCAGTGAATAGGAAGAGGAAAAGGAAGCCAATAGAGTGGATTATAAGAACACCAGATGAAGGCCTAATCATTGCTGGTTATAAAATTACAGACTGATGATAAAACTGAAACAAATTCAACTACACAAAAATTCAGATTGTGTTTATAACAGAATTTTAATTTAGATATGTTTATTGTGTCAGAAATGTAGCTAGGGAGTCACAGCTGAGGACAATAGACAATATAGACTTTCAAACTATAAAAAGTAATCTCAAAGAAATATTTTCCTTACTCCCTAACCAGTTTACATATAAAAACTAAACAAAAAAATCTTCAAGGGAATTGAATGAACTAGGACATTTTCCAAGTCATATATTATTGGCTTAGATGGTTTTCTCTGATATCTCCACCCAACTTCAAAGTGAGGAGATATCTCAGGCAAAAAAATTATTATGATTAACAAAATAAGAAATAGAGCTTCAAAAATTCACAGACCTATCCTGATAACAAACCAGAGTATGGTGAAAGAGTAAAAGAAATGTGCGACCTTGGCATCTGTCAAGAGGAATTTGGACATATGTAAACAAGGAGACTGAGGTCTACTCCCTGTAGAAAGAATTGTGAATAGAAAAATCCTACCGAAGCAGACTATATTGGCTTCCAGAAGAGCAGAGGCAGCAGTGAGAAAAAAACCCATACACATACTTCTTGGCACGACTAGTAGGCATGACTGTATAATGACTAGCACAAAAAGAACTCTTGCGTATGCTTTTTCATGAGAACTTTTCCAGGGGTTTGTAGCTTCTGACAAGCAAGACTCATTGAATTCCCAAGGAGGCCAGCCTATGTATCTGATTCAGAAAACAATGTGGTATTCAAGGCCCACATAGGGTTTTCAAAGAATCCATTAATGTGCTGCAGGAAAAGCTTAGTGCTCAAATGCCTACCATGTCAGAAACATAAAAAACCATTCAAATAAAACATTAAAAACCATTCTCCTGGCCTGTATGTTCATCTTACTCTGCTAAATTTCTTTATGTTTGCTTAATAAAATTGGGAATTGATCTAACCTTAAGATGGTAGTATATGAGGTTTCTTCTTGTCAACATTCTTCCAAGAACAAATGTTATATAACAGTTTAGTTTTCTTCCTAGAGAGAGACTGAACACTGTGGAAAACCAGAAGAAGAAAAAAAAAGCTATGGATGATTCATCTTGCCTTGATATGCTCCATGCCACAGGCATGACTCTCTCTTGTGCATTTTTATCAATTTTTAAAATTTAGGTGATTAGATTTTACTTTTGATTTACAAAACCAAAGTAAAATGTTATCCCCAATGGTCCATGAAGTAACTTGTATACTAGAACTAGCATTTGAGCTTGTTTATAACTCGGGTAGTGACAAAGTCTGAATAGTATAGACAATGACGCATGTGAACTGGGTTTTAAGCATGAGGGCGCATACCTAGGTGAAAGCTCCTTAAATTCCATCTAAAGATAAGGCCTAAGGTGAGAAACTTGAACTCCCTGATAGGAATCTACTTAAGACTTTTAGTAATTTTGTAAATGTGTGCACTACATACAGTATTTTGAGGTTCAGGAGAACTACTTATTTGTAACCTAGTCCCAGTTAGAAATGTATTAGGTATCATGGCATATAACATGATCACTTTTAGGTTTGTGAAGCTCCTTGGCAGCCAAAATATGAATATAAGAAAAAAGAAGGATGGCCATTTAGAAATCTAAACACCCTAGGTACTATTATTTTATATTTAAACCTCATAAATACAGTGCTATTCATGTACTATGTTGTTTCTTCTAAATCTTAAAAGAAGTGCAATGCCCAATTTAATGTTCTTCTCCCTCTCCTTCAAATTTTAAAACATTGCTGGTTAAGTTAATGTCTCTAAAAACAAGTTTTTTTCATAATCTTTCATGCATAAATTCTTTTTTTCAAACTGAATTTACATAGAACTTGTATAACATTAGCCTGTTTTGCTTATTTTCTTTAATAAATTCTGGCTATATTAATTGATTGTAACCAATAGTATCCACCAGAAAAAAGAAACATTTTTGTTTGAACTTATTACAATGGAATCAAGTAAAGTGTGAACAGTTAACAGTTGATAGAATGACTTAGAAAAAAACTAAAGTAATGCCAATTAATATAATTTTAAACTGTTATAAGAAAAAACTTGTCATAGTAATTTAAAATAAAGAGCAAAATACAGTGATCTTTATTAAAAATACATCTCAAATACATTCCATATAATTTTTTAGGGTGACATATAATATAATAGGAAATTATTTATAGTGGGTATATGTAAATAATTTTTAATGTGATTCCATGAAGTTGCTTGTGAGCAGAAATACGTTTTATGATCCTATAATATATCTAGCTACCTGTGGCATTTTATCAGTGCAAGTTGTCCATTCATCTCTATTGACACCTAAAAAAATGTATTGTGAGATAGTTGCACAATAAAAACGAGTTTGTAAAGAAAAGTAGAATACTGAAGTCTGCAACAGTTGTTATATTAATTCTGCAAGCTTCATGATTTATCAGCAATATCTGAGTCATACTAACATTTCCCTGTGTTACCTTCTGTATTGCCATTCCTTTGTATTTGCATCAGGATAAATAAAACAGGTGAAAAACATAAAGTAGATTAAAGCTCCATTCATAATATTAAAAAATTCTAATGCATCAGAGGTAATTGGCTATAGAATTACATTTTACTTCTACATTATCATAAAATGTAAAATTTTAAGTTTGCTTGCATCCAGAAAAGAAGTGATTTATTTGGTTTCACCTTTAGTTCTTATCGACTAATAGAATTTGAAAATTAATCTGTCTAGAGTGTTAGGGAAAAGACATGTCCTCAGAGCTGAGCTTCTACTCAGTGGAGGACCAAATTACAGTTTATAGAAAATTCATCAGGTATCATGAAAAACTTAAAAAATTATGTGGGTACCATTTCAATGCAATGAAAACCCCAAAGTCACCTCTTTTACCACATTGTAATGTCTACATGGTAAATCATTAGACTCAAAATCTTCACTCCACAACAAATATATTTCATCAGCTTAAGTAACACATTGCCTTTGCCAGAAGCATCACTTTATCAACTATCTCTTTGATCTCTGTATTGCCAAGTTTTCCCCCTTCTAGTTGGATATTCCATTAACACAGAAGAGTAGAGTGATTGCTTTAAAAACACAAAACAAAATTCCTCTTTTAAATGTTTTATTTTTCTTTCTCCCATATTGAAAAGAACTCTTCAATAGAGTTGTCAATGCCAACTGTCGCTTTTTCCTTTTCTTACATTCTCTTCTGAACCTATTTCAATCATGATTTTACTCCTAGCTTTTCATTTGCTCTTACCAAGTGAGCAATGGTCACAGTGTGGTAATGGTAATTCTCAGTCAGATTCTTCACTGAGCAATCTCAGGCAGCAGCAGTACTCTGCTAAGATGTCTCCCTGCTAAACTGGGGAAGGAAATGCACCCCAGATGCAGTAGTCAATGCTACTACATTTGCTCACCCTACCTGTTATAACCTTTCCATTTTAAGCCTGTCCTGTGGTCCTCCTGGATGTTCCACAAACATTGGGGAGTAAAGACAGTGGTTATATGGCCCCATATCTGTTCTCTGAAAGGCGTTTGTGAGAGGCTGTCTTCTCATTTTTTGGAAATATCCTTAGATTCAAGCCTCTTTAGCTCATATGAGTTATCTCAATAATCTATATTTTATTGTCTTTTTCTCCTATTTCAGACTTTATTTACTCTATCATACCTTATTACTGACATCACACCAGAAATCCACTGCACCAAATTCTTGTCTCAGACACTATTTTCAAGGGAACCCAGAGTGCCATGCATATCTCACCCACTAGATATTTAATTAATGTTTGTCTAATTTTATCTTCTTTTCCCTGGCAAGAATGAAAGCTCCATGAGGAAAGAAATGTTATATGTATTGTTTTGTGTAATAATAGAATATAGTTAAATTAATGAATAAAAGTAAAATTATTTAAGAAACATCAAAAGAAAACCATTTTAACATATTTCAGCAGTTTTTCTTTGAAAAACTTGCCAATGGCAGATTTTCTGCCATGAATCTTCTCTTTTTCTTGCTAATAAACTTGATTTGAAAACTTAAAAAAAAAACCCACAAATATATATATATATATTTCAAGGAGGGGATAAACTACTTAATGATACTTTGCTTGCAACTATAACTATAGTATTTGATCTTTTTGTTTTTCCTCAATAGAAATTAAACAAGTAAAATGCTAAATTATCTAGAGTTGTTCCTGTTTTTTTAAAAAAATTTTTTTAATATTGTTATTGCCATTATTTTAGTGCTCAGCAGTCATTTCTAAATAATCTCTCTACACTGTTTAAATCAAAGGATTCTGGAGAATATCCAAAACTTTGCATAATAAATAGATCTTTTCAAAGGGGGAAGTTAATTTTTAAATCCTGATGTTCTCTATAAATGAAATAATATTTGTTATCTTTAAAATTGTGCTTATTGCATTCATCTTAAAGGTATAAATAAGAACTACAACAATTCACACTTTAGAGAAAAGTTAAATGTGATGGTTGTTAGCAAGTTTAAAAATTGGAAAGTCCAAAAACAAGATTTATCAAAATAGCCATGCTGATTCTTCATTGCTGTATATCCTTGTGTTCAACTTATTTTTCAGCTTACTTTAAAAAAGCACAGAATATACAGTCTTGGGAGCCTGAAGCTTATACAATTTCAAAAGTCCTCTTTTATAAAAATAAAATATACATAAAGTACAAATTAGATGCTAAGGTGGATACATATTATAATGGGGGAAGAAATCACATCAAATTACAGGAGCCTTGAAATGATAGATTATTTCTCTTTCACATCTCCTGAGGACAGTTTTGATGATGCAAGAAGGGCTTGAATTGAAATACTTCTGGATTTTAATCAGGCTTTCCCTCACAGCCTAGCAACAGAGAGCTCTTACAGTATCCTTGCTAATGAAGAGCCTTGAACCAACATTTTTATCAGTTTGCAGCAAATTTATTTCTGCATAAAGCTAATATTAAAATTAATTCTCTGAGTTACTCAAATATGTCTTACAGTCTTTACTGTGTTATCACACACATTGGTCTTCTGTGTCACCTTCTCACATCATTCTACAATTTTTTTTCCATCTTGTCAGATAATTCCAGTCATGAGTGAAATATCACTTCATCAGAGGTCTTCTCTGATCTCTCCTGTTTATACTAGGTAAGTGTTATTTCCATATATTTCTATAACTCTCATCCCTTGGCTTTTTGTAGCATATTTATGACTTCTTTTTTGATATGAATGTTTCTTGCCACACAGGAAATTCATCACAGAATCTCTCCAGTTCCTATCATGTAATCTTGCATATAGTATGAGTCTGAATCAGTACTTTGAAATTAATTAGTCATTAATACTTATTAAGCCAAGTAGGTGGCTCTTAATAGGTTCCCAATATAATATTTAATTCCTGCATGTTTGTCCTGAATCTTTGAGGGTTTTAACTCATTGTCATCTGCCCAGAACATGTAGTAAAAAGCCTCTTATAGCACAATATTTCTCTTTCCTACTCAAGGAAAAAGCATAAGTAATTTAGGTAGAAAACTCAAAAGGTGATATGCACTTCTTTATTTTCAGTAGCATTTTAATTTAAATCTGAAAGATGACAATGTTCATCATTAGAATGCAATGAGAGGGAGAGAAACTTAGCAAAATCATTGACTACACAATGGCAACTACAGAAGCTTACTGGTAAGCCGCAACTTGACCTCCATTCTTAACTTGAATTTTACTTATTCTTAGAACATATGACATGTGTCCTCTAAGTCAAATATGTGTATATTTTATCCATTTTCCATTATACACACCGCTGCTCCTTTCCATTAATATAGATAATTGAGAAGTGATATACTTATTTGAAGACTTTTCTTAAGGCACTTTGAAGACTAATGAAGAGATTAAACAATCTAGAAAATGTATTTATCTAATAACTTATTAAAAGTAGGCCTACTATGACCTTTTCTTTTAGCCTTTGTATCATCAAACAAAACTCATGTATTTCTAAACTGTCTGGTTACTAGAGGAGTGCTAATTCACATGAGAACAAACTCTAAATTCACAGAGAATTAGAATTCTTTTGTTGTGCTAAATGGAGTGCATCATTAATCGCAATGAACTTAAGAGGAAATGAAGCTGAATCAAGATTGAGTAATGAAAAAGCAGGGAGAGTATGACTTCCATCCTGAATATTTAATCAGCAAAAGACTGGTGCCAGATTTGAAAACTACATGGGATGAAATTATTTTTGTGATTGATTTAAGTTTAGTTATACACACCCTCTTGTACATACTTATGTGTTGTCTTTACTCAATGTTAAAACTTTTCAAAAATAAAAATTGTAGTCTCTCTTTTATGTTCTATTTTTTGTTTTGCAATATTTTTCACTATGTTTTCATTCATGGATAGACAAAATGCTTAGGGAATTTATAAATATTCCTAACAATAGAAAAGCATCTCCACTGTATCAATTACAAGAAAAACTTGCAGGAATCTAAATAATATCTAGCTTTTAGAAACTTTTGAAAAACAAAAAAAGAAATGAAGGCAGAAATACTCTTAGCAAATACCAAAAATGATTCCTGCCGTATAGTAAGTGCTCAATATACAAATATTGAGTGGATAAATTCAGAAACTGAGAGTGCTATGTGTAAAATATTACTTCATATAATTTCAGATTCTACTCTCAGTTTTTTCTGCATAGGCACTTAGAGAAGTAGACAGTTTTTTAAAGGGCGGGCAGATCTCTTAACCTTACTTCCAACTCTTCTGTTTGTGAACCATTCTCAATTTCAGGTTTAACGTCTGTCATGAATAGGTGTAATCCCTTCTTCAGAGTCAATCCTTTCTAATGAAAAGAATATGATTTTAGCTCTAAGCAGATACAGATTCAAATCATAGCTATTCTTCTTACTAATCCTGATCTGTGTATTTTATTAGTACTTTTATTGAGATATAATTAGCATATTATAAAATCTATCCTTTACAGTATACAATTCAGCGGGTTTTAGTATACTCCTAGAGTTGTGAAATGATCAACAATACCTAATTCCATAATATTTTCATGACTCCCAAGAGAAATTATGTAGGCATTAGCAGAAATTCCCCATTCTTTCTTCCATTCAGTCCCTGGAACACACTATTCTTTCTGTCTCTGGCAATTTGATTGTTTAATACATTTTTGTGACTTTCTTAGAATTTTCTAAAGATAATGTTATTGAAAACAAAAATAGTTTTTACTTTTTCCTTTCCAAACTAGATGCTTTTTTTGCTCCCTTGGCTAATATCCCAAAACAGAATCTACAGTGAAATGTACAGCAAAAGTGATGAGAACCTGTATCTTTGTCTTGTTTCTCACCTTAGGGGAAAAATAGCCTTTCACCACTAAATGTGATGTTGGCTGTGGGTTTTTCACAGATGCTCTTCATCATGTTAAGGAAATTCTCCAACCCTAGTTGATGAGTGTTAGTATCATGAAAGGTTTTGTGGATTTTGTCAGATGATTTTCTCTGTGATTATAAAATTGGACTTTTCAAAGAACCAACATTTGGCTTAATTGATTTCTCTATAGTTTTGCTATTTATATTTTCACTCTAATCTGTGTCATTCCTTTCCTTATCATCCCTTAAGTTTAGTTTGATCAGTTTCTAGTATTAATGTAGAAAATACATCTTTAGATTTTAGATCTTTCTGTTTTTTAACAGTTGTCAGCAGTATGCTTTTCCCTTATGTACTGCCTTCATTACAGTCTCTAAATTTTGGTATGGTGTATTTTCATCTTCTCAGGGTATGTTTTACTTTTCCCCGTAATTTCTTCTTGACAATTTAGTTACTTAGACATGCACTATTTAATTACTGCATTGATTTACATTTTTCTTTTTTTTTTTTTTTGAGTTGGAGTCTCACCCTGTTGCCCAGACTGGAGTGCAGTGGCTGCTTCCGGCCACCGCAGCCTCGACCTGCTGGGCTCCAGCGATCCTTCCGCCTCAGCCTTCCAAGTAGCTGGAATTACAGGCATGCGTTTACCACGCCCGGCTGATTTTTTGATTTATTGTAGAGATGAGGTCTCGCTGCCCAGGCGGGTCTCCAACCCGCGAGCTCAGGCAATCCACTCACCTCAGCCTCCCAAAGGCGCGGGATTACAGGCTGAGCCACTGAGCACGGCTACATTTTTCAAATTTTAGTTATTGATTTCTATTTATTTTATATGTGGCGGGAAATCATACTTTTTATGCTGTCCATCCTTTTAAATTTTTTGAGGCTTTTTTATGGCCTAACATATGATGTATCTTGGTGAATAGTCTAGGAGCACTTGAAAATAATGTATATTCTGCTATTGTTGGATGCTCAATAGGTAATTCTTAAGCTATAGTTGGTTTATAAGGTTGTTAAAGTCTATTTTCCTACTGATATTACAGATGCTTGCTATTTTTATTATTGAATTTTAGATCTGAAACATTGAATAGTTATTTAACTCTCAATCTCTTCATTTATATTCATTTTGGCAACATAAATGAGGAAGGACCACCCTAAAATGGAATTTATTTATAAAAAATTGTGCATTTATTCTTACATGTTTACACTTCAGCCACCTTCAAAATACTCTTTATTTGATGCATTATTCACCTATCTGGATGCTTTTTCCACTGCTCAAAACAGTTTTTGAACTTGTAAACTTTTGTGCCTTTAGACTGTTGCCATTTTTTGTTTCAATTTTTCCACATCAGCAAAGTGTTTCCCTTTGAAGAGTTATCTCATCCAGGGAAACAAAAAAAGTTGCCTGGAGTGAAATCAGATGAATAGGGCAAGTGGGGCAGGGGGTCATGCTGTATTTGGTCTAAAACTGATGAACACTCAGAGCAGTGTGGGCTGGTACATTGTCATGATGGAAGAACCAGTCACCTGTTTATCCACAACTGGGACATTGCTTCTGCAAATCATGAGGAAACCTTCTCAAAACATACAGACAAAAACTTTGTTGACTGTTTCAAAGAAACAAATTCCAAGTGTACTACAAGGGGCTTGCCCTCTAAAAGATAATTTCAGTTTTTGAGGGATACCCCTTCATATGTTGGAACTGAGTTGTTAGGTGTATAGTTATTCTTTTTCTATAGTAATTTTTTCCATAATGTCTATTTTGTCTACTACAGTTATTCATTCTAGTTCTTTGTTTATTATTTGCATGATATATTTTTACCATACTATTATTTCCAACCTATTTATATTTTTGAAACATACCATTAAAAAATGATCACTGCTACTATTTACCTTTATTAGTTCTAATCCATTAATATTTACTATAATTATGAATAAAGTTAAAATTACAGCTGCCATTTTGTTACTTGTTTCTGGATGCGTCATATTTTTTGTTCCCCTTTTCCTCCATTACTGCTTTTTCCCTCCCCAAATAGGTATTTTGGTAGTGTTCCTTTAATTCAACGACTGTTTTCTTTTTATATTTATTTTTTTATTTTCATAAATTAGTTTTTTATCAACTGTTTAGAACATTGGAATTAACTTTAATTTAAAACAATCTGCAGGTGTGGTGGCTCATGACTGTAATCTCAGCACATTGGAAGGTTGATGTGAGAACATTGCTTGAGACCAGGAGTTTGAGATCATCCTCAGCAACATAGCAAGACCTTGTCTCTCAAAAGCAAACAAACAAACAAACAAGTATATAAAATAAACCAGAAATGGTGGCTCATGTCAGTAATTCCAGCTATTTGGGAGGCTGAAGCAGAAGGATTGCCTGAACACAGGAGGTCGAGTCTGTAGTGATTTGTGATTTTGCCACTGCACTCTAGCCTGGATGACAGAATGAGACCTTTAAAAATTATGTGAAATAAAAATAAAAACCTAGTTTGAATTAGAGCCAACTAATTTCAATAGTATAAAAGTATTTCTTCTCATATAGCTTGATTCCCTTCCACCTCTTTCTTTGTGCTTTTACTTTTATTAATATTACATCTTTATACATTATAAGATCTTCAATAAGTTTTATAATTATTGTTTTATGCAGTTTTAATTTTGGTCAGAAGAAGAAATGAGTTACAAACCAACATGCATTTATACTGGATTTTATTTCTACCTATATAGTTATTATAAGTAGTGTTGCTTATCTCTTTGTGTGAATTCTAGTTGATGTCCTTTTTTCTTTCATTTAAATTTGAATGACTCCTTTTAGTATTTCTTGAATGGCCATCTGAATTCTCTCTGTTTTTGTTTTCCTGAAAATATCTTAATTTTTCTTTTTATTTTTGGAAGATAACTTCACTGGATAAATAACTTTTAATAACAATCTTTTCTCTCAGAACTTGAATATTTAATCCCATTGCCTTCTGTCCTTTTTGGTTTCTGATGAAAAGTCAACTATTAAGGTTATCAGGTATTCCTTTTATGTAATAAATCATTTTCCTCTTTCTGCTTTCAATATTCCTTCTCTGTCATTGGCTTTTAATTGTTTGGCTATGTTATGTCTAAAGATAGATATTTATGAATTTATTCTAGTTGAAGTTCATTGAGTTTCTTGGATGTGTAGATTACAGTTTTTTGGTTTTTTTTTTTACCAATTTTGTAAAGTTTTTAGACATGATTACTTCAAATATTATTTTTGCCTTTTTTCCTCTTATGTCCTTCTGAAATTCTAATTAAATTTACATTGCCACCTGAGGATGTCTAACATGACTCTAAGTCTTTATTCATTGTTTTTGTTTTCTGGTTTCTTTTCCTCTCAGATTTGATCATCTCTATCGGTCTGTCTTCAAGTTTGTTAATTTTTTTTAAGGTCAACTCTGTTTAATTCTTCTAGACTTTCTTTTTTGTTACGGAGTTTTCCAGCTTTAGAATTTATAAATTTTTTAAATTTATATTTGTATTAGTATTTTCTTTTCAGCAAGGCATTTTTCTCAGTCTTTTAAAAATTATTGAAACTTTTTTCTATTTTAGTCTTTAGGTCATATTTATTATTGCTGATATAATGTCTTTTACTTAATAAGTCTGACCCTTGGAATTTTTTAGGAACAATTTCTACTAATTGTTTGTGGATGGGCTGCACTTTCCTCTTTTTCATGTGCTTTGCATTTGTTATAGAAAACCTGACATTTTAAACGATATAATGTATCAACTCTGGAAATAAAATTCCTTCATAAGATTTGTTATTATTGTTCTTTTTGACTATTGTTTTGTTTGCTTAATGACGTTCCTTGACTCATTCTCTAAAGTGTGTATTCTTAGTTGTATGAAGCCTTTAAGTCTGTGCTTGCTTACTGCTCACCTGCATGCCCATCAATAATTACATAGAAATTTCTTTAAATGCTTTAAAACAATAAGTTTCATAATGTTTATTGTGTGTGTTGTGTGTGCGTGTTCATGTGTTGGACTATGCCTTTGACACTCTGATGATTTACAACTATGCCTAACCTTTCACTTTTGATTGTGCAGAATCTTAAAGTGCCAGAAATGACAGATTAGGACCTTCTTATGTTTTTTCTGAGTAAGTACAAACTTGCCCATGAAAGTATCTTTCTATCTTCAAAAGAACATCTTGGAACATTTCAAAGCCTTCTATGGACATCATGTTCCCCAGCCTTTCCTTTTAAGATGTTCAGGCAGTTTCTTGCTTGCCTCATCTGGCATTGTTGCCTTGGGCACTGTAATGATAAACAATTGATACTCATTACTTTGATAAATGTGCTAGGCATAGAGTTCTAGAGTGGACAGCTATGGGTCAGGTAAAATAAAGGCAAATCTTATGAATGGAAACTTTTCAGGAGCTGTCAGACAAGTAAATTAGTGACTATTCTGAGGGATGGGCTTTGGTGGGAGCTCCAAACATATTTGTTCCTTTCTTTGTTTGCTAGATTGCTGGTTTAAACAACTGGTTTTCAAAGCTTCTGCTGAGCAAAGGAGAAAAATATGGGACAATGACAAATGAAAACACCATAAACCTTGATGTGTTATTGGGAATCAGTCATTTTTTAAAAAGTCCATATTTTTGCAATCCTTCAGTTAATTTCCAGAGTATTAAAAAAGTTGATTTTCAATAATTGTTTTGTTGATATTCTTCTTGCTTTTAAAAAGAGACAGATTGTCGAGGTCCTTATTTTGCTACTCTGGAAAGGTATCTCTCTTGTGTATGGTTTTACATTTTTCTGGGAGAGACCATATTATCTTAAAAACTGGAATACCATTTTGAGTCCAGTAATGATAAAATAATAATATGTAAAATTTGAAAGACATAGCATTCTCATTTTGTAAAAAAAAAAATCCTCTGAATTTTGTATTCATACAATTTCCTTTTGAAGTTTAAAATTTTAATGTGTTGTGGATATATACATTTACAAATATAAAAATTAATATTTTAATTTTATTGTTAAAATTTACAAGATTAATTTTGTCTGAAGTCAGTAGGGAAAATGTTTTCTTGGAAAAATGTATTTATTAATTATAGAGTTGCAAGGTACAAGTGAGAATTTACTACATAAGTAGGCTGCATGCAGGTGAACTTTGGGCTTCTAGGTGGTCCACACTTCCTCTGGTAGTAGACCAGGTATCTTTTGTCTTGTTACATGCCCCTCACCCTTCTCTCTCCCTCCTCATAACAGAGAGGATACCTTGTGTTAATGTGGCAAGTGATCAGAGCCCAATTATGAGTGAGTCCATGAGGCATTTTGTAGGGTTTTTAAAAAATAAAATATAAAATTTTAAAATTCAGTTTAAAGGCTTGTAATCATGCTTAATATTATAAACTCTGATATTTGTCATACAATAGCTAACTCTACAAAAGATGATGTATGACAAAAGAAGATAATTTCAGAGTGTTTCAAGGTAACCTGTTTTGTGCTTAAAAATTCTTGTATTAGCAATTACTGCAATAGGATAAAGCAAAATTATCTTTATTGTATTTTTCTTAAAAAGCAATTAATGTAAAATATAAGAAATAAGTGTTTTTATGACAGTATACTTTTAAAGTGTACAAAACAGAAACATACTAAAATATTTTCAAAAAATTGGCATAAAAATATTGTAGAGATTAAGTTCAATTATATTCAGTTTTACCTTTATTGCATATAGTGTGGGTGTGAAATATATAATTTATTTGACTAGAATTAACAGGCGGTAAATATTTTACACATAGCGATAATATTTTAGGTCTTTTTATAATGAAATATTGCCTAATAACACAGGTTTTATTTTGGAAAATCTGCAGCTATTGATTCTCCAGAGAAAAACTTACTCAAGTCTTTTCTCCTTAATCTATGGATTATACTTCGGAACACTGACTTCTTTATAATCTGTACTTCAATTTGAATAAATGCTCTTTAAGCTAGATTCTGACCCTTTTGATTATTTTAGGTTGACATTTGCTACCAAACGAAGTGATGCATGTGACTTCCAAACCTCCTTCTGTCCACATTATAGTTAATTTTTTTTTTAAGAATTGTCTTTGGGGGAAAAAAAACAAAGCAACTTCTATCTTCATTTTAGTTTTATATTTCACCCAAACAACATTTAGCATAGATGATTCTCTAATTTCTAAAACTTTTCAAATTTTAGTTATTTTTATTTTTATTATTCTTTCTAGTTATACATATCATTTTTCTTTCCAATTACACATATTATTATAATTAATTCCCTGTTTTGACATCTTTATAAAAGAAAGTTCGCCTTCAAATTTCTGACCTTGAGCCTCTCCTTTTACATTTTATATAATTTTTTTACATAATTAATATTCTTCTTAGATTGGATCCTTGCTATTTCCTTTACTCTCAGAAATATATCTAGCTCTGACCTCCTTTATAAAGAGCCAACTTAAATTGGAAACTGTTTGCTGCAATCTACATCAGCATTATTTCTTGATGTTTTAAAGTAAATTCTAATGCCTTACCACTATCAGTGCTGTAATTCATGCAGTGTCCTCTACCTGGAATTACTTTCTTCTAGTTTTTCTCAAGGGACACATGATTTTCAACTTTCAGGTCTCCTTTAAAATGACAATTCTCATTGAACATTTTTGTAATTATTCTTTCTAGACAGTTTTCTCTATCCCGTTCTCTGTCATGTCTCTCTTTCTGCTTCCTTTAAGACTTTTATTTAATAATAACAGATTTATTTACTCACTTATTTTTCCTCACAATTCAGCAAGAATGGAAGTTTTATGAAGAGAAAAGTGAAGTCTGTTTTAGCACTTGTTTCTCTTACCATTAGACTACTGGCTAGCACAATGGCTGGCAAAAAAAAAAATTTGCTCAAGAAATAATTCTTGGCTCAATAAATAATGATTAAAAAATAATATTGAGCTTAGAACCAAAAATCCCTGGGTTTATTCAGGGTTTTGATTTCCTTATCTACTCCTTGGTATTCTGACACTTCATTAATGATTATTAGTATTCTTTTTGTCCCGAAGATACTAGAGAAATTCTACATGTTCCTATCATTACAATTACTCTTTCTGGTAATTTTTTTTTAACAGAAAAATGTGGATTAATAGAAGTACCAGCTATATGATGTCCACGGTTCTTCCAACTTTGTAATCGTATACTCACAACTACTTATTCACCAGTATTCTTTGCTTCATTTCTCATCAGGCCAGCCTATCACCTTCCATCTTCCCACCCCTCTAATCTACATTCACATAATTTCTAGTGATTTTTTAAAAAATAGACATCTAAGACCAGTTTTTATTCTCTTTTATTTATTACCTTACAATTAAAATTCAGACTTTATTTATTTAATTATTTTTTGAGTTGGAGTCTTACTCTGTCGCCCAGACTGGAGTGCAGTGGCCGCTCCCGGCCACCACAGCCTCGACCTGCTGGGCTCCAGCGATCCTTCCGCAGACTTTTAAAAATGCTGCTTACAAACCATCATGACATTGTCCCAAACTACTCTATCATTTTTATAGTCCACTGAATTAGCTCAGATATTCAACATTGCTCCATTGAAGCCTCTGTGAAATGCTCATTCTTCCTAAAACATAGTTTTATATTTCAACGAATGTTTTTTTTTTTTTTTTTAATTGGAGTCCCACTCTGTCGCTCAGGAACTTACGGCCACCCTACCTGCTGGGCTCAGGCGATCCTTCCATCTCAGCCTTCCAAGTAGTCAGAACCTCAGGTGCGCGGTACCATGCCTGGCTAATTTTTGATTTATTGTAGAGTTTAAGCCTTGCCAAGTTGCCCAGGCTCTTCTCGAACTGGTGGACTCAGGTAATCCCTTGCCCTCCGAAAATGCTGGGATTGCAGGCTTGAGCCACCACCCCCGGCCAACTAATGCTTTTAATTCAGCATGGACTTCCTCTCTTCTTAAGACTTTACAAAGCAAATTTGCATAACACTCAATACTTTACATTCTGTGTAGAGGATCATATGTACTATATGTTTTAAATTATGTCCCCCATTCACTTCACCAGAAATATATTTGTGTTATAATTTGGGGTGGGGAGAAGTGTTAGAATATTATCCCACTTCCAAACCACTCAGGTATGTCTCATTTTACCAACTTTCTTCTCTTGATATGCACTATATAATAATTCCCATATGATAAGCATAAAATAAGAGCTTACTAAATCATTTAATTAAATATTAAATTTAAATAATTGTATCAAGTCCTGTTGTATAAAATAAATTAACTAGCATGGATATCTGGGATGTGTCTATGACTAAAGATGTGAATAGTCATACAACAAACCAAATAGTTTTGTGTGTTTATGAGGAAAGAAATGTGAAAAAAATATTCAAAGTTGAGCTGGACATGGTGACATATGCCTGTAGTGGCAGTTACTAGGGTCACTGAAGATGGAGGATCAGTTGGGGCCAGAAAAGTGAGTCCAGCCTGAACAACATAGCTCGACCCCATCTCAAAACATTAAAAAAAAAAAAAAAAAACCCAAATATTCGGAGACATTAGGTAATTTCACTCCTCCTGTGGTCAGCAAGTACTGAAGAAATTGTTCACATATTTGCTTATTCATACTATTTGCTTATACACAGAATATATTCAAATTCATAAGTGTCTATATTTCATAGAATAGCAAACAAATGTAGGTTTGGATTCACACAAAAATATGTTTAAATAATGGCTAAATGATTAGAAAATTGACTTAATTTTCTCATTTCTAGAATGGGTATGTTAATATTACCATGGAATATTATTTCTAGATTTAAATAATTGGCAACATGAAAAGATAACTCTCCCATAGTATACATTAGATAAATGGAAGATATTAATACCTTGGGACAAACAGAAGTCTTTCTAGATGAATCTGGAGAAAAATAAATAGAAACCTAAAAACCCCTGGCTTTAACTTAATTTCCATGAGCTCAGGAACATGCTGTGTTTATTAGCCAATAAAGAGGATAAATCCTCCTCCAATAAGGCTACCAGATATTGAACACAACTATATCAGGCAGCAGTATCTGTCTTTTCTGCTTTCTTCTTTATAGTATATGAAAGGATTGTATTTATGGAAGGAATGCAGTTTTCTTCCATGGTAAATGACAGACTAGAGTTTGGAAGGTTAGTATTGGGACTATTATGGACCACTGCATAAGATTAAAACCCTGCTACATTTTATAGGTTCCGTAGATAAGTATATATGTGTATGTGTGAGTAAAAAAAGGAAGAAAAGTATCATTATCTTTGAAAGTTAAGTGCTCTTTCCCTTATTATACTTCAGGAATTGTGGACAATTTTCTCATTGAACTTTTTCCTTTAGAGACATTTCCCCCATTGTACTCTTTATTTTGGCAAAGTCTTGGTGATGATAAAAAGTTAATAAATCAGGTTAATGTTTATGAATAGATCATATCACTTAGTTGGTTCATTTTTAAACTCTAGTACCTGATGAATGTCAACAATGAACATGCTTGGACATGAAGTCAGTGACTACTTATCCCCTCATAAAGTGCATTGCCCTTAATCAGAGGATATGAGGCAGTAATATGTATAATTAATTGAAAGTAAGAAAGGAAAGCATGCAGAACCTCACAAGTCAACTCTACCATCTTTTGCATTAGATGTTACAATGATCTTTTCTGTAACTTATGCTTAGTTTAATCAGGTCAAGATTTGGTCAAGATTTAGTTCTCTATATCAGAACCAGTTTGTAGTCTTAGTTGGCAAGAGTGGAATCAGTCAACAAAGTAAAATGCCAATAAATGAAATGGGAGAAGATATTTGTAAATTATGCATCTGCTATAAAGTTATTCAAGATTCATAAAGAGCTCCTACAACTCAACAACCAAAAAGCAATCTAATTTTTAAAATGGGCAAAGAACAAAAATACACACTATTTTGCCAAATAAATACACAGGCTAACAAGCACAGAAAAAGATGCTCAATGTTACAAATCATTAGAAGAATGTAAATCAAAACTTCATTGAGATATCACATCACACATACTAGGATAACTACTGTAAAAACAAGAAAATTTGGTGAAGGCTCAGATAAATTGGAACACGTGCACTGTTGGTGGTAATGTAAAATGGTGCAGCCTCTATGAAAAACAATATGGCAGTTCTTCAAAAAATTCAGAATAGAGTTATCACATGATCTAGCAATTCCACCTCTGAGCATACAACCCCCTCCACAAGTAGAAAGTGAGGTCTCCAAGAGTTATGTGTATACTCAGGTTTATAGTAGTATTATTTGCAAAAGCTAAAATGTGGAAACAGACAAAGCATCTATACAGGGATTGATGAATAAACAAAATACAGTATATACCTAAAATGGAATATTATTCAGCCCTAAAAATAGTCAAATTCTGATACAAGCAACATGAATAAACATGAGGCTATTAAGCTAAGTAAAATAAACCAGTCACCAAAGGCAAATACTGTAGGATTCCACTTCTATGACATGCCTAGTGTAGTTGGATTCATAGAGATGAAAATAGAATGGTGATGGACAGAGACTGGGAGGAGGGGGGAATGGAGTTTTGTCATTTAATGGGTACAGAATTTAAGTTTTATGAGATGAAGAATTGTCGGGAGCCATAATCTTACAGGTACCAGTTCTGAAGCTGACTGAAGCGTACTCAGTTCACCAGGCAGGCAGAGCCACTGTGAAAACCATGGAATTGGCAGAGCCCCATGGAAGGGAAGGGACTTCAGATGGCCCTGGAAAAAACAACAATGTATGCTCCTCATGGCATTAAGTTTCATGATATGTTTATCCCGGATGTTTGTTAAAATTTTATCCGTTAAACACTCTGTTTTGAATGAAACCCAATTCTATGAATCAACCAAAACTAGACATGACGTCCAAAGGTCATTAGTTAATGATCTTCTTTTAAACAATTCTCTAACCAAAATAAGGCAGATTTCTGCTTCTCTCCCCCCACCCTGAGACAATACTTGCTTCACCCTTGTATGAGAACATAAAGAAATCTTTCCCAGAACTGAACACAGCAGGACAGGCCATTCTAGAGAAACATTAAACAGTTTAATTATTTTGTAGAAAATAGTTTCACTATTCCACCTTTTCCTCATAGACGCACTAGAGATATTAAATCATATAGACAAGTTATTTTTATAGTGAAAATCAATAATTATGTTGGATATAAAATTAATAATAGAATATGGTGGGCGCCTAGAGGGAAAAGTAGTATGCAGAATTTAGATTGGTTTGACCCATTTTTACCATATACTGGTGTTTATGATAAGAATTTTGCTAGATGGTTTTGGATAAATGGACGCAGGATCAGAGCCAGTGAGGTTTCCACCTGGGAGCAGATAAAGCATAGTGGACCTCTGATTGTGTCTGAAAAGGCTAAAATCCTGTGGGAACAAAAAAGAAAGTATGTGTGAAGTGGGACACAAGATATGGTGTTGGTTAATAGATAGTATGTAAATCATAGATTATATAAAGTATAAGTAAGATAAATAATAGAAATAGAAAAAAGTATAGATATAAAAATTTAAATAGTTAAAGTATAGAATAAGATTTATAAGATAGAATAGAGAAGTTAAGATAGAATAGAGAAGTTAAGAAACATCCCTTAAAGGAAGTAAAAAAGACTTGCCTTACGTCAGCAGGTTTCACACCTTGGGGGCATAAGCTAATATTTGCTGCTATAGTTGTAAAATATTAAATAGATGCATAGGCAATATAAAGTTAAAGGTTAGCATAAATAATAGACATTTTTGTTTAGATCATTAAAGATTAAAAATCAACTGAAGGGGTTTTGGATATCACATGTTGTTTAAAATTGTAACTAGTTGGAAAAATATACATGTAATGTTAAGATTATGCCAAAAGAGCATTATAAATATAGCCTCATGAGCAATAAAGTTTTGCAGTGATTGCCATCCTCATCGAAAGTGTGTGGTCTCTGTCTTTCGCACTTCTCTCACCTCTCCTTCAGGCCGACCCCACTGGAGCAGGTCTCCGACAAAGAATTGTGAAGATTGGTTGCATAATCAAGTGATTTCATTTAACATTAATGAAGTGTACCTTTAAGATGATAAATTTAGCCGGGCTCGGTTGGCTCAGCCTGTAATCCCGCGCCTTTGGGAGGCTGAGGTGAGTGGATTGCCTGAGCCCACGAGTTCGAGACCCGCCTGGGCAACTTGGCGAGACCTCATCTCTACAATAAATCAAAATGAGTCGGGCGTGGTAGCACGCACCTGTAGTTCCAGCTACTAGGAAGGCTGAGGCAGAAGGAACGCCGAAGCCCAGCAGGTCGAGGCTGTGGTGGCCGGGAGCGTCCACTGCACTCCAGTCTGAGCGACAGAGGGAGACTCCAACTCAAAAAAAAAAAAAAAGATAAATTTAATGTTATGTGTATTTTACCAATTTGTGTTTTGAAAGGCAGACAATCTCCAGTCGTCCATTTTGATACTGGTAATCTGGTTGAGCCCAGGAGTCTGCATTTTGACCAAACAGCACTCCTCCATACCCCACCAAAAATCAGATATGGCAGATACAGGAATCTACTTTGTGAAGCTAAATGAACATGATGGAATGAGATGACAACAATCTTCCAAATAAAGTACTCTATGAATCACAATGTGTGTTGCAGATAAGCAAAAAAATGAGGCTTAGTGGTGTGGGGGATTTACTCGAAAAGACTGGATGCAGGGAGAATGTAAATCTCAGACTGACAAATGTCCAAGTATTTTCTCATGATATTAAGCAGACTAGGGGGAGAATTTTGCTGACCTTAATCTCATTCACTTTTGTCACTCCTACTTGGGAAGCATTGGGGAATGAAGTAACTTTGGATCCTGTTCTGTTTATTAAATATAACAGGTCTGTGAAATAAGGACTCCATCATCTTCCTCCTCTTTTCTCAAGGAGCTCAGAAAGTAGCCAAGATAAGGTAACAAAGACCATATTTTCTCTCCTGCTTGGAAAAAACACAAAGTGAGACAGAACATGTATGCGGCCATTTAAAAACACTGGCTAATAGGCAGCAAAGAATAGTGATCCCTGAGAGACAGAAAAAAAATAAGGTGGGCCCTGAGATGCCTTAGTTATTGACTTCAGAATTTCCAGACTGCATGCCAGGGGAAAGGGAACCTAGGCAGAGTCCAGTGGAATTCCTGATTGAGAAGATGAGACTTAGGGTCCAAAGAAAGCAAGGAAGCTAGAGTTCACAGGACAGATTACCACAAAGAAGAAAAATGTACACAGAGAGAACTCTGGGGATATGGAGATTGTTCCTAGAGTACTATTCAGCAGAGTATTGGTCAGCATGTGCAGGTGAGGAAAATACTCCAGACCAATGGGCAAAAAATACTGCAGAGGAATAGATGAAACAGTACAAACAAATAAGCAAAGAGACAAACAAAGAGACTCCCTCCAATTTAGTAGGAGAGGCAACAAGGTTCTATGAGATTTGCTGTAACACCATAGTTATAAAGGGACAGAGCCAAAAATTGCATCCAGGCCTCTCTGACTCACAGTCTCACATTTGTCATGAATGCCATTCTTCCTGTTCAAAGGGGAGGAATAGAAACAACTTTTCAAATCTATAATATCTTTTTAAAGGAAGCCTGTTGTGAGAATTAAGCTATTTTTAAAAATCTATAGAGAAGCTTTCAATGTCACTTCTTAGAGGTATCTATTACATAAAAACGAATCATTGCTCTTATTACCCAATTGAATCCTACTGGAATAATTGTGTTTCCATAGAGCTCAGAAAATTGTCTTGCCAGCTAATTTTCACAGTACCACCATTCTTTAGGGACCGAGTGATTATTTCCTAATTGATCATAAATTTCTTCTTGAGCTAACTGTCTTCAATTAACACAATAGGTGGATCAGGTTTTTAAATTCATAAAAACAGTTTTTCCTTGGAAGACCAAAATATGAAAGAAAAGATCACAGAATTGACATTGATCATAGTGCATTGTTATGCCCGAGACTGAGTAAAGTGTAGCTTTTCTGAAAAAGTTCAGAAGCTGAAGAAGATAACCTTTATGGGTTTGTCTGTTCAAGTTTAAATTACTTCTATATTCAAAGAAGTTCAATAGAAAAGCACCCTTTTGACACCGCTCAGACACTGTTACAATTTTCAGTAGCAAAATATGTATTTATTGTTGACCTACAATTACTATTAAAATAGTTTATTTTCTCTATTGTGCAGGCGTCTATCACTGGGCTCATATATTGTAAGAATTACAACATTCTGTATTCACAATGAAATTTTAGAAATTAAACATTGACTGGCAGTTACAGTTTTCTAACTTTTTTTTTCTTCTTGAGTTGGAGTCTTACTCTGTCACCTAGGCTGAAGTGCAGTGGCATTCTCACAGCCATCGCAGGCTCCATCTGCTGGGCTTAGGCGATCCTACCCCTCAGCCTTCCAAGTAGCTGGAACCACAGGTGCACGATACCACGCCCGGCTTATTTTTTGATTTATTGTAGAGATGAGATCTCACAATAATCGAGAGTCTGGTATGGAACCCCTGGGCTCAGGCAGTCTTCTCACCTTGGCCTCCCAAAGTGCTGGGATTACAGGCTGAGCCACTGCTCCCAGACTAAATTTTTTAAAAGAAATTTTTTTACCATAGTATACTTCCAACATATATCAATATTAGATGCTCAATTTCCTTTTTATTTTATATAATTTAGTGTGGCAATCACTCATAAAATATTAGAAGTCTCATTCTTTAATATTTAAAGAATATTTTAAATACATTAAGAGATATTACATTAAATGTTTCTCATAATTATATTATGCATAAAAGATTAAGTACAGCAGACATCAAATACAAAAACTATTAAAGACTTGAATTTTGTTTCTCTTGGAGATTTTTTCAACAAATTATGATTTTCTAATGTAACAAATGTATAATTTATTTTTACATTTATATCTAATTATTTTTATATAGTTTTATATAGAGCTAGTTTGTATGCTAGTACTTATTAGTCTAGCATATCTCTATTAATCTTGTATTATGACTTACTTTTATAAAAATAATTTAAAATATATTTGATATATCATAGCAACTTGGCAAAATACAATGGTATAGTATTAACTTTATTACTCAAGATATTGTTAACTTTATTAATTTTAACTTTCAAATCAAGACACAATATTTATATAATATGACTACAATTTCATCATAAAATAATAAAAATAAATTTTAATGTTTGAAACGATCAGATTACAGGTGAATTTTGTTTATTTATTTATTTTCCCTGTAGTTTAAATTTTTCAGTGAATATGTTCTTTTAAAAATTTTTCTATGGTAAATTCCAATCACATGCAATAGAAGGAAGGTAAATATGATATACCCTCAGGTACCCATCATTCATTTCAACAACATCAATACAATCTTGTTTTCTCTTAATCCCCACCCACATCTCCTCACTGATTTCTGTGCCATCCCTGCCACAGCTGCTGACTCAACCCAATGGATTATTTGATCAATGCTTTGTAATAATTTAGTATTTATTTTTTCTAAGGCAAATTGTTTTATATACCAAGAATATGCACACTACGATTAGCAATAGCTTGTTAGTATCATACAAATATTTTAGTTTTCAATTTCTCTGATTGACAAATATTTTTATGCAGATTTTTCAAATATGGAACTAAGAAATTTCTCCACAATACACTTAGTTGGTAAGTCTTTTAAGTCTCTTTTCTTCTACAGGTTATTCCCCTTACAGTTTTTTTTCCCCCTTGGGAATTATTTAATAACTAGGTCTTGCATCCTGTAGAGTTTTACACGTACTGGAACTTATAATTTTATTTCTAGTGTTATTAAACTTCTGTGTATCCTGTGAACTGGCAATTATTTTTAGAGCCTTGATGAGCAGTTAATTCTATTTTTAGCAAGCACACTCTGTAAAGTATCAGGTAATTTCTATAGCGTCAAATCAAATCATATAGTTTTGTTTTGTGGTGTTGGAAATAATGTCCTCAGGTGCCGTCATTCTTATTCACTCATTACAAAATTTCCATTTCATTTTCACTTAATTTTTGTAGCTTTCTTTGATTTGCCATTTGTGAGATTATAATACCCTAATTTTAACACATTTCTTCATTTATAAGCCAAAATGTGTCTGTAAATAAGAAACATTTCCTAATGAAAAATTCGGCTATCCTATGTTAAAGTACTAAAGACAGAATATAAGTGATTGATTTTTTTTGTTTATTGATTTTTAGAAAAACAATATGACCCTATAGCATCAAACAAGTGTGGCCTATGAATTTCAATAATACCTATGCATTTATTGGTTTATACATATTTATAGTTACTATTCTTGTTTTTGAAAGAGATTGTGGATTCCATTTCAATAGACTATAAGATTTTTAGACAATATTCCAATAGACTATAAGATTTTTTAGACAAGATTCCAATAAACATAGTTGGTTTGAATATGTCCACATATAATAAAGATGCAATACTTTATTTTCCAAAAATTAATGCTTTATTGGAATATTAATACATATCTTTATCATATATATTTAACTTTTTAAACTAATTTTATGTTTTAGCATTAAAAAATACATAGAGTCAAACAACAAAATAGATTTATTATGTGGAATATTTTTCTTCTGCCATTTAACCCTGTCTTTCCTCACATCGATTTTGGAGGGTGACTCAAGGTGGTTGACAAGTGACACCTGGCACTTGCCCCCTTCACAAAGAAAAAACAAAACAATTGATTTTACTTTCATGTGTGACATTGATCAACAGTTTCAGATAATATATCTATACTTTTATTCTTGATTCACAACATTTGCATATTTGTACATTGACTACTTGCAACAGTACATGAGAATTTAACTAGTTAAACCATATCTTCATTGACTTTACTTTACTTCCTATATATAATTATTTTATTATTTTCCTGTCTTACACTGATTATCTCCGCAACATCAAACATCTATTCTTCTATTAATAGAGGTACTATTTCTAGACTCTCTTTTAGAAATATCTTAAATATATTTCATATTTCTTTCTCTTCCAGATATTGTACAATGTTGATTGCTTAGTAACAATTTAGCAATTAACCTACTAACACAGGGTTGCATTTAGCTTACACTCACTATGAATAATTTTTTTGGACAGAAAAAATATCTGTATTTGAAACTTGGCTAAGTATTTGATGATTCATTACATAATTTTAAAAAAAGTCCTAAATGTTAACCAACATGACTTTAAGTACTTATTATAATATACTTTATTTTATATTTTTTCTGTTTTTTTTCTCAATTGTATATCTGTTTCTAGTATAGTTTCACTTTCTTCTGCATTTTTTTCTGGTCTTAGCATGCTAAAATAAAGGAAACAAAAAAGAACACGGAAAAGACTAAAAAATGTAAAGAAATAAAGCAAAGGACAGAATGTTGCTGACTCAAAAAGGTTGTTGAATAAGCTCTGTTTTTATAAATAGAAGAAATACACTTTACATTATTGGTATGTCACGAAAATAATGTATCAAAAATATAAATCACTATGATTATTAGTAAATAATGCATTTTCTACAGTTTTCCTAGTAGTACCGAGTAATATTCAAATATGAATACTTAAGATGAAACAATCATGAGTTATTTAAGTTAGAGTTGTTTAAGGTTGTTATCATTACATGTTTAAAATTTAATATGAAAAAATTATTTTCCTAGTTGTATATTTTTCTCTGACATAGTGCCTGATTCATTTTGCCATCTCAGAGATAATCATTTGTTGCTAGCGTTGTGTGAAACTGTAATTTTACTTTAAGATGTGCCTTATTAGTGTGCGATATTCAATGTATGAGGAAGACATATTATCTTCTACTGCAAGGATTATTTTAAAGTTCTCTGTGGATTCCTTGAGAGTAAGTAATGTCCTAGCTCTATGAAAGGAAGATTGTACTTAGAAATTATCTTGTGGAGGCTGGGTGCATTGGTGTAATTCCAGCACTTTGGGAGGTCGAGGTGAGAAGACTGCCTGAGCCCAAGGGTTCGAGACCAGCCTGGGCAACTTGGTGAGACTCATCTCTACAATAAATCAAAAAATTAGCCAGGCATGGTGGCTTGTGCTTGTAGTCCCAGCTACTTGGAAGGCTGAGGCAGAAGGATTACCTGAACCCAGCAGGTCGAGGCTGTGGTGGCCGTGAGCATGCCACTGCGCTACAGCCTGGGTGACAGAGTGAGACTCCAACTCAAAAAAAGAAATTATCTTGTTACCAATAGCATTAATTATTTTAGTATAGAGTGAAAGGAGCTTCTATCCCATCCATTATTGAATTCCCCATATCCCACTTTAACAATTTGGCAAGTAGGACTTCCCTTGACTGCTGCTTGTTTTTCCTCTCAAAGCAAATTTCCCATCTTATTCATAAATAATAAACAAGGAAAACATAAATAATTCAAATATATTTAAAAATTTGTAGATGGCTCACAATTGGTCTTAAGCATATAGGGAAATTTAGATTTGAATATGTGAGTACTCAATTCAGAAAACAAGCTTGTGAATTTTAACCAGAACATAGTCTATCGGAATTTCCAAGGAATAAGTCAACATTAATAAGAAGGGGCATAATGCAAAACTATAATTTGTTTTTAAAACTATACCCCTGTCTCTGAAACAAACGCCCAATCTAACAAATCAACTTAGCCATGCTTGGAGAAATGTACTCCCTTTTGTCTCTTTTTCTTTTATGAACTTGCCACAAAAACCTAATATGATTCAGAGAAAACATTAAGCAATATTACTTTCAAAGCGATAAGAATGTCTAGAGATTATAAATTGTAGATCCTGTTGACATTCAAGAAGCTTATAATTTATTAAGTATTTTTACTATGTTATCACATTTTGGGTTATGTGTCAATAATCCCTGAGAAATCAAACAGGAGGCCCTGTAAAGAAGAAAGACCTGATCCTAATTGGAATCAAATATTTTCCTTGTGACAGTGTTTGAGAAATAGACCTTTGCCTAGATATAACCCAAACAATATTTGGTATTGCTTAAACCGTATTTGATCTAATAAATTGAGCAATTTATGAGTGAGATTATTTATCTCATAAAACATGTACTCTGTGGCATGACTGGTACATTAAAATTAAACAAAGCCGGGTTCGGTGGCTCAGCCTGTAATCCTGAGCCTTTGGGAGGCTGAGATGAGTGGATTGCCTGAGCCCGCGGGTTCGAGACCCGCCTGGGCAGCGAGACCTCATCTCTACAATAAATCAAAAAAAATCAGCCGGGTGTGGTAGTGCATGCCTGTAATTCCGGCTTCTCGGAAGGCTGAGGCAGAAGGATTGCTGGAGCCCAGCAGGTCAAGGCTATGGTGGCCGGGAGCGGCCACTGCACTCCAGTCTGGGCGACAGAGTGAGACTCCAACTCAAAAAAAAAAATTTAAAAAAATTAAATAAAATGTTTACAAGATAGGCTAAAGAGTGTTCAGGATATATAAAAGAACTGAGAATTGGAGACAGAAAGCAGGATTGTATGAATATAGGTGGGTTTACTACTGCCTTGAATGAGTACTGAAGAGGGAAGTCAGAATGGTAAGTATATTAAAGAAAGAATTCATAGGTAGATAATTCTACCTCAGAAATGGAAATGAAGTGGTAAGAATAAAAGATGAATATTTTATATGAAAGTCTGTGGGATTAACACTTGATATTATTACCTAATGTAAATAAAGGTGTTAAAAGACACACAGAGTGGAAATAGAGGGTGCTAACTAGATAATAGTTAAAATAAGGAAATGTGTGTTTCAGTCTTTTTAGGGAGACCAGCAGAAGATAGGTTCACAAAAACACTGACATAATTATTAGAGATTTTTTATATTCTAGACATAAAGAAAAAAAAAATAGAAGTAAGGACAGGATAAAGATTGAAACTAATGGGGTGAATATTTTGGAAGAGAGTTGCATAAATTTTTAAAAGAAGTATATTAAAAAACAAAATGAAATAGAATGATTAGCACAGGTAAACATTCAATCTTAGATAAAATTATTCTATTATTAGATGTCTCAATAAAAGGAAATTGGATATACTTTATTCTCTTATGAGACATTTATTTTCAACTGATTTATAGAGCTATTGCATAAATTAAGAAGGAATATGTGCATGTATATGTTTCAATATTTTCAGACTTTACTACCAAAACTTAAATTATAGTATTAGACCTCTTTAGTTTTAAAAAATGCATATTGTATATGATATGGGCAAGCTAAAATGTACTAATTAAATAAATGCATTGTTTCTTTACCCAAGACAGTAAAGAAACTACTACCTTGTTAGCACCCTCTACTCCCACTCTATGTGTCTTTTAACACCTTTATTTACATTAGGTAATAATATCAAGTGTTAATCCCACAGACTTTCATATAAAATATTTAACTTTTATTCTTACCACTTCATTTCCATTTCTGAGGTAGAATTATCTACCTATGAATTCTTTCCTTAAATATACTTTCCATTCTGACTTCCCTTTTCAGTTCTCATTCAAGGCAGTAGTAAACCCACCTATATTCATACAATCCTGCTTTGTCTCCAATTCTCAGCTCTTTTATATATCCTAAATGCATCTCTTCTTTAATCTTCAAATACCCAAGTCAAACTCCTTATAGCTAAATATTCTTTTGAGTTGCCTACTTTTAACTTTCTCTGTGAAATACAATAGTCTTCTACTCTATAGGATACAGGTATGACTTATACACAAACATCTTTCTATATTTCATAGTCATTGATGTACACTTTTTATATTTCCTTTAAGTAATAAACTTCCTAAAAGAATTTCATCTCATAAAAATCTGACATTTGGAATGCATTGTCTCTTTAAATAAATACATACATACATACATACATACATAGTTTGATAAAGAGATGCATTTTTATGTTTACTGAAGATACCAATTCAATGTGTATTCTTGTAGCAAGCAGGGAAAATATGAACCCCACACTGCCAGTCATAATTGTCCAGCCTGGTGGGATCAAAATCCAGTTTGCAAGAAGCAAGCAGAGATGCAGAGGTACAAAACAAGAAAATATCTGGGGGTTTTGGTATTCTTCTTTTAGAAAAATTATGTGAGCTGATACATTATCCTTTTTGCTTATGTTCAACTGGGTTTCTGTCACTTATAATGAAACACTCCTGCATAATACATAAAGTCTTAATTGAAGAAAGTCCTCCAGTTATTGTTAAAGCATAGGTGAGAGAGTGGTGAGTTTGACAAAAGTTGTAGTCAGTAACTTTGGATTTGGACTATGGAGAGTACTCCATAATACCTGGTGCCATAAAAAAGTTATTCTGGCCTCACTAGAAATATATTACATAAAAACATTTTATACCTATATATATTACTCTCTTGTAGACATCGTCAAATAAATTTAACATATAATATGATTATTTTTATTATAAGATATATAATTTATACAGAGTAAAATAATGTGCATTATTTTAAAATATAGTAAACATCCACATACCTATCCCACAATCTAAAAATTAAATTTTTGTATTAATTAATTTTCTTCTTTTTTTATTTTGAAGATGTGGGATACAATTCAGGATTAGGTATACAAGTGGTCATTGTACAGGCAAAATTTGGGTCTCCCTGTGGTCTACACTTCACCTGGTTTGAGATCAGGTACCCTTATTGATGTTACATGTCTCACTCCCTCCCTTGGCAGTGCCCCACTATCACCAATCCCTTTCTTATAGTACTATGGTAAATGTTCCAGGTCCTCTTATGAGTGAGAACATGTAGTAAACGATTCTTTGTTTCTGTGATAGATCACTGAGAATTATAACTCTAAATCCACCCAAATTGCTGCAAATTCCATTTGTTTGTCCTTCTTTATGGCTGTGTAAAATTCCATTGTGCATATGTACCACATTTTAAAAATCCAATCCAGTTTTGATGTACAGCATGTTTGGTTCCATGTTGAATAGGCTGCAATAAACATGTGCGTAGGTATCTTTTTGGTAGAATGATTTGTGTTCCTTTGGATATATTCCCAGTAGGGGGATTTCTGGATCATACGCAAAGTCAATTTCTAATTATTTTAGAGATTGCCACACTGTTTTCCTTAGAGGCTGAATTAGTTTACATTTCTACCAGCATTGTAGAAGTGTTCCCTTTTCTCTGCATCCTAACCAGCATCTGTTGTTTTTTTATTTTATTAATTATGGCCATACTAACTGGGATTAGGTGGTATCTTAGTGTGCTTTTGATTTTTATTGCCCTGATGATTAGTGAAGTTGAACACTTCTTCATGTGTCTGTTGGCTGCCTGTATGTCTTCTTTTAAGAAGTGTCTATTCATGTCTTTTGTCCACTTTTTAATGAGATTTTTTTTTCCTTTCCTGAATTCCTTGTAGATACTGGATGTTAGGACTTTGTCAGATGTACAGTAGGCAAATATTTTTTTTCCCATTCTGTGACCTGTCACCTCACTCTCTTGATGGTTTATTTTGCTTTGCAGAAGTTTTTCAGTTTAATGTGGTCCTACTTGTCTATCTTATCTCTTATGGAATGGACATCTGGTAAAAAATTAAAATTTACCCATAATTTGAAGCTCTTTCTGTGCCTTTCTCTGATCATATCTTTAAAACTTATACTCTACCCCTTAAGATTAACACTATCCTAAATTTTAGGTTGACTACTTCCCTACTTTTAAAATAATACATATATAAATTATATATATAACAAATAATTTATATATACATATATTATATATGATAATTTACATAATTTATATAATATATAATAATTTACATATGTAAGTAATGAGTTTGACAGAAAAGTTGCAATCAATAATATATATGGTAAATTGCATAGCTTGTTAAATTTTGCCTGACTGTACTTTTCATATTTATGGAATCATAATATGAAAATTATATTTTGGCTTACTTTTATCATTAGTCACTTTGTTTATTCAGATTTTATTGAGGCTAACATGGTTTACCATTTTACTGGCTTTTTGGTAGTTTACTTTCTAAATATAAAATTATGTATAACTCTTTAATAGTTTATAAAGATTTTAGACTCATTTTATTTCCTCAATATTAAAAATAGTGCTGCTATAAATATTCTTGAACATGTTTCCTGGTGTATATATACAACAATATCTTGGGTATGTTAACCTAGGAGTAGAATTGCTGGAACATAAAGTATGCATAACTTTAATAAAGTGAAGTAGATGCAAATTATTTTCCAAACTGGTCAAATTAATTTATACTCCCCACCTGTAGAATGTGAAAATCCCTGTTGCCTCACTTCACTGCCTAACAATTTGTATTTTTATTTAATTTTTCCAGTCTGTTGGGAATTGAATATTATTTCAAAATGATTTTTTAATTTTTGTTTCAGTGGCATTTTGGGGATAAAAATAGTTTTGGGTCTGAATTTTAAGCGTATCCACCACTCCCATCTGTGCACATTGTATCCTATAGGTGACTTTTCATCCCTCTACCTCTTTCCCCTTTCCCATTCCCTAAACTCCAGTGTCCATTATGCCATTATCTATATCTTTGCATCTCCTTAGTTTAGCTCCCACTTATAAGTGAGAACATGTGGTCTTTGGTTTTCTATTCATGAGTTAGTTCACTTAGGATAACATTCTCCAATTCCATCCAAGTTGCTGCAAAGACATTATTTCATCCATTTTGATAATTGGAGAGTATTCAGTAGTGTATATATACCACATATTTATCATCCACTGATAAGTTGATGGGCATTTAGATTGATTCCATATCTTTGCAATTGTGAATTGTGCTGCAATAAACATGCAGGTGTAGATGTCATTTTATATAGTGACATCTATCCCTTTGGGTAGTAGATACCTATTAGTGGGATTGCTAGATCAAATGGAAGTTCTACGCTTAGTTATTTGAAAAATCTCCATACTGATTTTTATAGAAGTTGTACTAATTTACACTCCACCAACAGTGTATAAGCATTCCCTTTTCTCTGTATTTGTGCCAGTATCTTTTTTTTTTTTTAGTAGTGGTCATTCTGATTAGTGTAAAGTGGTAACTGATTGTGGTTATGATTTGCATTTCTCTGACAATTAATGATGTTGCATTTTTTTCATATGTTTATTGGCCATTTGTATATCTTTTTTTGATAGATGTCTGTTCATATCATTTGCCCATTTTTCAAAAGGGTTATTTGCTTTTATCCTACTGATTTTTTTTTTGAATTTTGTGTACATTCTAGATATAAGTCCTTTGTCAGATGTATAGTTTGTGAATATCTTCTTCATTTCTGTAGGTTGCCTATTCGCTCTGTTGATTATTTCTTTTGCTGTGCAGAATACTTTTAGTTTAATTAAGTCCCACTTGTTTATTTTTGTTTTTGTTATATTTGCTTTTGGGGTTTTAACCATGAATTGTCTGTCTAGGCCAATGTCCAGAAGAGTTTTTTCTAGGCTTTCTTCTAGATTTTTTATAGTTTGAAGTCTGACATTTAAGTCTTTAATCCATCTGAGTTAATTTGTTGAATAGGGTGTCCTTTTCCCAGTGTATATTTTTGTTTGCTTTGTTGAGGACCAGCTGGTTGTAGATATTTGAGTTTATTTCTGGATTCTCTATTCCATTCCACTGGTCTGTGTATATGCTCTTGTAACTGTACCATTCTGTTTTGGTTACTATAGCCTTGTAGTACTATTTAAATCAGGTGATGTGATGCCTCCAGCTGGGTTATTTTTGCTTAAGACTGCTTTGGCTATTCTGGCTCTTTTTTTGTTTGTTTCCATATGAATATTAGGATTGTTTTGTCCAGTTCTGTGAAAAACTGATGTTTCCAGTTTAATAGTGATTACATTGAATTTGTAGATTACTGTGGGCAATATGATCATTTTAACAATATTGATTATTTTAATCCATGGACATGGATATTTCTCCATTTGTTTTTTTCCTCTATACTTTCTTTTATCAGAGTTGTATAGTTTTCCTAATAGAGATAATTAACCTCCTTGATTAAATATATTCTCATCTATTTTAGCTTTTGTGACTGCTACTGTAAACTGAATTGAGTTCTTGAATCGATTCTCAGCCTGGTCGCTATTGGTATATGGTAGTGCTACTGATTGTGTTGATTTTATGTCCCAAAACTTTATCAAATTCATTTATCAAGTCCAGGAGTCTTTTGGAAGAGTCTTTAGAGTTCTCTGGGTAAAAGATTACATCCTTGGCATGCAGAGATCGTTTGATTTCTTCTTTTCCAATTTGGATACATTTTATTTCTTTTGCTTGCCTGATTTCTCTGAATAGGACTTCCAGTACTAAGTTGAATAGGAGTGGTGAAAGTGGGTATTCTTGCCTTGTTCCAGTTCTTGTCTTCTTCCAATGCATTCCAAGTAATGCATTCAACTTTTCTCTGTTTAGGATGACATTGACTGTGGGTTTGTTGTATACAGTTTGTATTATTTTGAGGGATGTTCCCTGAATGCCTATTTTACTGAGAGTTTTTATCATAAAGGGATATTGTATTTTATCAAATGCTTTTTCTTTATCTATTGAAATGATCATATGATTTTTGTTTTTAATTCTGTTTATGTAGTGGATCATATTTATTGACTTGTGTGTGTTGAACCACCCTAGCATTCCTGGGATAAAATCCACTTGGTCATGGTGCATTATTAATATTGTGTTATGTGCTGTTGAATTCAGCTTGCTAAGAGGTTGCTGAGGATTTTCACATCCAGGCTAGTTTTCTTTTTTTGTAGTGTCTTTTTCTGGTTTTGGTATCAGAGTGATACTGGCCTCGTAGAATGAGTTAGGGAGGAGTCCCTCTTTTTCAATCTTATGGAATATCTTCAGTAAAACTGGTACCAGTTTTTGGGTTTTTTTTAAAGGTATGATAGAATTCAGCTGTGAGTCCATCAGGTCCTGGATTTTTTTTTGTCATTGTTTTTGGAAGATGACAGCTAGAGTGAGTTCAAGTTTTCTGTTTTGCCCTGATTTAAGATATGAGGTCATATTTTTCCATTAATTTGTCCATTTCCTCTAGATTGTCTATTTGTCTGAATATAGAGGTATTCATAATAATCTTGGATGAAATATGTCTCCATTTTCATTTCTGATCGAGCAAATTAGAATCTTATCTCTTGATTTCTTAATTAATCTAGGTAGTAGTCTATTAATTTTATTTATCTTTTCAAGGGACTAATTTTTTTATTATTATTAATTCGGTTCTCTGATTTTCATTCCTTTTTTTTTTTGTCTAGCTTTGTGTTTGGTTTGTCCATGTTTATCTAGTTCCCTGAGATGTGATGTTAGGTTGTTAATATGTGATATTTAAGTCTTATTAATGTAGGCCTTAAGCCCAGGCCAGCTAGAATACAGCCATGCTGATTGTAAGGGTTGAGTTCCTGGGATATGGTGACTGGAGCTGCGCAGGGCTTTCTCTTTTTCCTGAACCACTCTACCTGGGCTTTGACAGAGCACAGCTGTAGATATGCCAATTTCTTGTGAGGGAATATGGTCTTGCAAGGTCCAGGGGGCTCTCCAAGTTCACAGAACTCCTCATTCACCTTCTCCTCTGTGTCTGGAGGCTGCTGGTAGCCTGTGTCAGTCCAGGTGAAAGTTTAACTAGTTCCAGCCCAGGTTGATGAATTTATCTTTTCTTTGAACTATGTGGTTATTATTACTTCAATGAAAGTCATGGGATATGCTGCTGGTCCTGTCCTCTCTGGTGGTGAGAAAACTCTGTCTTGGTTTACTCTATTGGAGAAATGCACTCTAGCTGCCTCACCTCTGCCATCTTAATCCTGACAAGGTGGTTTAAATTTGATATTGTGTAAAAATAATGAGGCTAATTATATTTTTTAATGTTAAAACAATTATTCTTTTCTGAAAAATGTTCATGCCTTTTGTTCAATTTTTTATTAAATTGTCTTTCATATGGATTTCAAAGTGTTCTTTATATAATGTAAATCCTAATATTTTATAACTATATGTGCTGCATATACTTTTTCTGGGAATGTAGCTTTTCTTTTCAGTCTCTGGAAGGCAGCATTGGGTAAAGAATGAATAAGTTTGTAGTTTAGTTTGTCAACTGTTTATGACTACTGTTGATTTGAGTCTGCAGAAATTCTCTTCTTCCTATAAATCATAAAAATAGCTTCTAATATGACCTTCTAAAGTAGTCATACTTTTTTTTTTACCTTTAAGTCTGTAGACTATCTTAAATGGATTTTGTATATTGTATGGAAGTAGATGGTTCACTTTACCCCCACATAAATAAGCAGCTTTCCTTTATTGTATGTTGAATAACCCTTCTTTTATCCACTGTACTCCAATGTGAGCTCTTTTATATTATAATTTTTCAAAAACTAAAAGACGTACTTGTGATTTCTATTGCATTGCATTTGCTAATGTGTTTACACTCATGCCAATAGCACACTGACTTTATTACTCTATAATCATTCTTAATATATCCTATGGATTTATGCTTATCTTTCTAAATCATGTCTTGACTGTTCTTGGCCCTTTTTCTTTTTCTTTTTGAGTTGGAGTCTCATTCTGTTGCCCAGACTGGAGTGCAGTGACCGCCCCCGGCCACCACAGCCTCGACCTGCTGGGCTCCAGCGATCCTTCCGCCTCAGCCTTCCAAGTAGCCGGAATTACAGGCATGTGCTACCACACCCGGCTGATTTTTTTTTTTTATTTATTGTAGACGTGAGGTCTTGCTGCCCAGGCGGGTCTTGAACCCGCGGGCTCAGGCAATCCACTCACCTCAGCCTCCCAAAGGTGTGGGATTACAGGCTGAGCCACCGAGCCCGTCTCCTTTTTATTTTCATATAAAATCTGAGTTAATTTGTAACATTTATCAGCAACCCCCCCAAAAAATGCTCAGAGTTTAATGAATTTGTATTACTCTACAATGAATTTATCAAAATTAACATCTTTAAGGTATAGTATATTCTAAATAATAAACATGGTATATTTCTATAGTTGTATTTTAATACATCTTTAGAATAAACTAAATGTTTTCCATATTTTAGTTTGATTTATTCCTAAGTGGCTTTTTTGTTTGTAACTTAAGTTTAAATTTTATATTAAATTTGTAGCAGTTTCTAACTCTTACTACCACATGAAACCATGATTGGTTTTGTTCTTTGTGCACATGACCTCATTGCCTCCCCAATTTTTTCATTCATAATAAAACTCTAAGTCACATATCTTGAAAAATCTTGTATTTCTGAGGATTCTCTGAATGTAAGCATGCTTATGGGGCCTACAATTAGTTATGAGTAATTAGCAAATATGTGGTATAAAATTTCAAAGTATTCTATTACAAAGTTAATTTTTCTTCTCCCTGATCTTTGGATTCAAATAATAAGAACTTCAGCAACTATTAAACTGCAAGATAGTTTTGGGCTGAAAATTCTCCACTAAAGATGATAGAGGAAAAAAAAAATAGAAAGAGCAAGGGACTCTGGGAGGCTAGAGCTGATACAACTGCTAGCCTAGCTGACCTCCAGCCTCCATAGGTTCATGAGAATCTTTGACAATTTTTCCAAATCTCTGTTTTTTCCCCAAACAAAATTTATGACTCTTACATGAATGGATTTTTATTGTAATAGCATTTACACTTAGAAAAAAGTCTTTAAGTATGACTAAATTCAGGACAAAAGTATGGAAATAAATTTTTAAAAATAATAATATGGTCGGGCTCAGTGGCTCAACCTGTAATCCCAGCACTTTGGGAGACCAAGCTGAGTGGATTGCCTGAGCCTGTGGGTTCAAGACCCGCCTGGGCAACTTGGCGAGACCTCATCTCTACAATAAATCAAAAAAATAATTAAATAAATAAATAGAAATAATAATATGATATATTTATAATATTTTATAATAATGTAGTAATTTTTGTTAATAATAGAAAAGACACTACCAAATAAAAAAATTGACAGACAGCTTGATTCTTGATTCATAAAAAGTACTTTTACATACAAACATGATTGGGACATGATGAATGGTTATCTGCCCAATGTCAACAAATAGTAAGAATATTTCTTCTGTGTCTTCATTATTGTCTATATTAACCTTAAAATGCTAAAAATCAAGCTGAGTTTTCACATATTTTACTTTTTTAAGGAAAACATGTATTTGTTATCAACTAGCGGCATTGGAACATTTTCTTTGTCAAGAGATACTTGCCATTTTAAAGCTGTACAATATGCAACAGCATTATAAAATGAAGCATTCAAGTTTTGATGATCTGTTTCCTCTCTATTGACAACTAAGAAAGGCTAAAGTTGTGCAGCTGTTACATTCCCATGATGCATGTACTTTTACCTTTATAGAAACCAAGCAAACTACTCCTTTTAGTATGCATAAGCTCAGAAGACAGGCACAAAATGAAGTTCATGAAACATTCTTTGAATTTTCTTTACAGAATCTCCGCTCCCCAATGCTCATTGGTTTGGGAAAGAAAAATAAATGGATGATTCATGAGGGTTAAACATTGCCAGCTGATACTTTTTACTAGCTGCAGATGGAGCAGTTTCTTTTTAAAAGCAAAGTTCAAGTCTTCGTGCAAACAACAATTAGAAAAGTTAATGAGTCTCATTTTATGTAAACAATCTTAGTTCAGCTGTGAGGAAGCTCAACCATTGAGTAAGTTATGAGACAACTGTATTTAATTAAATGTTGATGTCACAAGTGGGCAGCTGCATAGACTCAATTTTCCAGCATTAAATTTGTTTATACCGACCTTTTATCAAGCACACTTTTTATCACCTTCTAGCTTTCCTGCTATTTTCCATATTTAGTGCCCTCCTAGATCACCTTATAGATAATAGATAGTGAAAATATGTATTGTATGCCTACTGTTAAAGCTCAGAAACACAAATATACCATAGCATAGAATGCTCAGTGATACGGATTTAAAAATTAGCACATCGTTTAAGAATCAACACTATTAGTAATACACAGAAGTCATCAGACAAATTCAACATTTCATACTGTAACCAAAATATGTTTCATAGGGAAATATAAACATGCTTTTAGGAAATTCATGATGCTCTAGAAAATTTACTGAGAAATAAATCTGTCATTCAATCATTAGAAACAATGTTTCCAAGCAGAAATTTGTAGCAAGATGCAGAGAAATGAAAACATTTTAATTTTACAATGATTTTTACAAAGTTCTATATAAGTCAAATTTGACTTTCATTAAGTTGAAATTCTTTGACAGTACATAATAAAGTATATTTAGAAAGCTGTATAATTGTTAACCTGGAAGATGTTTTCTATATTTTAAAAGGTATTTTAGCCGCCGGATGTGGTACTGTGAACCTATGGTTCCCGCTACTTGGAAGGCTTAGGCGGAAGGATCACCAGAGCCCCAGTAGGTCGACTCTGGGGTGGCCGTGAGTGTGCCACTGCACTCCAGCCTGGGTGACAGAGTAAGACTGCAACTCACAAAAAAAACCAAGGTATTTTAAAAGGTGTGATATGAAGTTTTCTTTTTATTAAAAATATTAAGTATAATTATTAATGTAACAATTTTTAAGCTTCATTAACAAGCACACATAAATTAGATGCTATAAATACCACTTTACATATAACAGTACTTAGCTGTTTAAATGATGCTTTAAGATAAAATCAGTCTTCCTAGAAAAAAAAGTTTTTGTTTAATAAATGAATGGAGAAAAAAATAGGTGCTGTCAATGGTAGAGGGATTTTAATAACTGATAGAACACTGATAGTTTAAGGATTATTTACTTTCTCATTGACTAGTTACCCAGGAATTCCATTGGTTGTTGATTCAAAACTATTAATTGATGGGTCAAATCTAAAAAGAAATTTAACATATTAATCCATTAACATGTTGGCCTTGAAGACAATATTTCATAAGTTATTGCAAAAAATAAAAACAATGAATTAATTTTTTTCCTATTAAAAAAACCTAATTTTCATAGACTTGAGATATTACAGTATATGTATATTTGTATATGTTTTTTCTCCAGTTGCTTTTCTCAGCTAAATATACTTATATCTACTTTAAAAGAAACCCACATGAATTATACTTCTAAGGTTATCTCTTGCTGTGTGTGTGTGTGTGTGTGTGTGTGTGTGTGTGTGTGTGCGTGCGTGTGTATTTGTATATACTGGATATGAGAGGAGGTCATTTCATTTCATGAGAGGAGATCATTTCATTTCATAAGAGGAGGTCAGCACATATCTGTTTCTCCCACTTTGAGTTTGTAATCTTTAGGTTTATACTAAAGATTTTAGTATACTAATTTAGTATAATTTAATACACTAATTTAATTTTAGTATACTGACTATAACATTGTTTCAATTCTATGATATTCTACCCCATATTCCTAACTCATTGTAGCTTGATTTGCTTACCTAACAACATGACATTATGGACTTTCTGGGGCTTCTCTATTGACCTATCACAGCCCAATCCAGTCCCCCTTCATCTCCTCCAGTCTTGAGTACTGTGCTGTTTTAAAAGGTATTTTAGTTCCTACAAGTTTGCCAGATTTTTTAAATATATCCTATATATAATCTCAAATACATGTGTAGATCTCAGTTCTCAATGACTGTACTGTCACATACTCTTGATTGGATCTTCAATGGCAAGTTTTTTCTTGGCTTTATCCAGGCTTTACTCATTCCAATATGAGCTGTCAGAATTCAGGACATGCTACTTCAAATTATGGCATTTTGAAGCTGAACAAAACTGCACAAGCAAAAAAGTCATTCTGTAACCTTCTCCCGTCATTCTGCCCTAAGCTTGGCCATAAAATAATTATCTGACCTACCTACCCTGAGGACAGGTTATAAGACCTACTCTTGTGACTGGTGTCCTGCCATGTACCCAGAGGAAAGAAATGACAGAGATACCAAGAAATAATATGAACAAATAGGCCTTTCTAAGTTCCCCCTTGTATATTGGCATTAGATCACACTCACTTTTGTCCAATTACACTTCTACATGACTGACCACTCTTTATCAAACTTAAGCATAAAAACACAGCTTTTCTCATTTCTTTGGGTCTTACTTTCTGAGGTTCTTGTGTCATGTAAAACATTGGTTAAATGCATTTGTTATTCTTTTCTTGTTTCGCTGTCTTTTTTTATAGGCATATTAGCTATGAATCTCACCATGCATAAGGAAAAAAATAGTACTTTTTCTTCCCCTCAGAGTCTTGCTCTACTTTTTTATCTTTGCCTTGGGAATTCCTAGCTTAACTAATTCTCTCTAGAACCATTCCCTTGCTCAGTTGCTGAAAGGGGAATTACTACCACACTTTTCTCTCTACTATCTGCCAGCAGCCCACAGAAGGTTAAAATACATCTGTGGATTAGCAAACACATATAGAGAGCTCTTGACTTTGAGATATAGAAACTAGGAACACTTATTTATTTAATGTAAATCAATACTTACTGAAAACTTATTATGAAGAAATCAACTTCTAGGCACCTATTATGTTAGATAATAGGCCTCTATTTACTCAATCCATTCTCTCTTTGGAAGATAATAAGTTTCAAGATCATTTTCAAGATTTATAGCATATAGAGATACTAATCTACTTAAGTAGCAAGTATCTAACTACCATGAGAGTTAGCATTGTACCTAATACTTTTGTACTTTAAAAGCTATAGCAGATCAAATAAAGTTTTCACTGGCAAAATGCTTTAAATTAATTCATAATGTTGAATATTTACAAAGGCTTTGTTCTGTAGTCACAGAAAGTTGATGCCATACATAATGTAATATTTAAAGAAATTTTAAGTAAATGGCTCATAGCAATAATAACACATGTGGGATTACAGATAAAGAAAGTGAAGGACAAAAATTTGATTTTCACTTTGAGTTTGTATTGCTTAAATATTTTATAAAAATACTCAGTGTTTTATCTGGCAAATGACACGTTACAATAAAAATAAAAGCAACAATGACTTCTTAATGTTTTTTGAATGAAAAAATTTGATAATGTCCATTGTACATATTTGAAAAATAAAAATTAGGAAAAATACTAAAGTAAACCATTATCTAGTTATAACTATTCTTCTTTCTTTGTTTTTTAACCTTATAAGTAATAGTGAAAATTTTTGACTTTTATTTTGTATAGACATTGTCTTCTTTGGTTTTTACCATCTATGCTAAAACTATATTTGTTATTTGTTCTTTGTCTAAGTCTTATAAAGTACTTGGATTAATTTTGTATTTCATAGCTTTAGGGATTAAATGACAATTCCAATAAATTCTCTATATCACCTTAAAGTCACATAATTTTTCTTCTGTTCAGGACCAAAAGGCTAACTTATTGCTTAAGGTTCATAGTCCTGTGCTCTTATGACATTTTCTTTGTAAAATAATTTTTTGTTTTGTCCGTTGTTTGTTTAACAGGGACTTTGTTCATTATTTTCCATGCCTTCTTAGCAAAATCTGAATTTAAACTTTAAGATTGAGATGTAATTTGGCCTTAGATTGTCTGTCTTTCTTGATTCGACCTTTTATTTAACTTCATTTGAAAAGATACATCTATCTGAGTTCTGCATCCAATTATAAATTATGAATTATTCGAAATTGCTTCATATTATGCAACCCCAATGATGTCCTCTATATTCACCACTTGATTAAATATTTTATGCTCATAAATTTTAATGTACTTAAAATTTGAGTATTGATTTTTAATGTATTAATATATTCAGCCAACAAACATCAAAATGCTATTATGTCTGAGACTATGTGCTAGGTTCTGACTCTAGTCTGGTGAATGAAACAGATAGGATTAATTAAATGTTCTACTTGAATAAGTAAGATGGAGATGGGGAATGATTTAAGTATGAGTGGTCAAGGAAGGCCATTCTGAAAATATGATGCTTATGATAAGGCATAGAAAATGAAGTTATTCAGACAAGTGTGTATAAAGGTTGAGGAGTGTGAGAAAAAAAATTCCAGGGGAGGGGTTAAAACATGTGAAGTTCTTGAGAGAGAGAAAATTCCTTGTAGTCTTAGAAGTTCTAAAAGCAATGTGCTAGGCATAATATAAATTGTGAATAGAAGTGCATTTGGAGGAAAAGTAAAGCCTAGACCATGAAGTATCTTGAAGACTTTGGCAAGAAGACTGCATTTTCTATCTCTCTTTCTCTCTTAACTTTCACTCTCACTGATTTTTCTCTTTTTCTTCCTTCCTTCATTTGTCCCTTCCTTTTCTTTACTTACACAGTGAGTCTGATCTGAACTTCTTACTTGGCTCTGCACTAAGTAGTATAGTATAGTATAATATAGTATAGTATAGTCAATTAGTCAAAAATTTTCTTTCCTTGGCACCCTGTTAGGGTTGGTTTAGTAGGTCTTTGAGAAGAGTATGATTATGTATATCTTATTATTAAATCATTAATATTCTATCAAATTGATTATGAAGTCCTTAAATATATTTTGGATTAAAATCACTCTAATCATACTGAGCAACCCATTTCCTGTGGACAATCAATTTTGTTGGCCTGTGGAGAGGAAGAGTCTAAATATGCTAAGCCTTGCACGTGATTGAGGATTGAATTTCCCCTTGATTTTTTTAAATTTTATACATGGAAATAGAATGTTCTTAAAAGTGGGACAAAAAAGGTGCTGAGAGTGGACAAATCATATACTCTTCTCAAGCATTTCCTTGTCTATCCCAATGCCTGAAAGATAGTTTAGTCTACTATTAGCAGAAGTGAATTGTGTTTCAAATGCTACAATGCTCAACAAAGTCATTATAAGCTTGGTAAAACTGAATTATTAATTTGAGATAAAGCATTAGCTTTAGGCAGGAAGAGGTAGAAATTAATCTTCAACCCATTCTTTAGGAAAACATGAAAGGTAATTGAAATAGAATTATGAATTTAAAATGCTGTACGTCTACATTTGATGTCTCACAAACCCCTTCCAAAATAACAGAAATAAGTTCAGTGACAATAGAATTGGCAAAAATGTTGCTTGAAATGTCCTCTTTCAGAAAATGAAACAATTCTTGTTAACCAAAGACTTGTGTCAGCACCCAAAATACTGTCTTGAAAATGAGTAGAATATCTCAAGAGTAAAAAAACAACAGTAAGAGCAACTGAGTTTATTTAAACTTTAATTAAAGCCACAGTCATTAAAACTATGAATCAAATAGTCTCCGTGAGACTTGGAGAAAGAATGTAACTGATTCTCACTAGGTTTCTGAATTTCACATTCAGCCTAATTGTAAGAAAAACCACTCAAACAGGAAATCTTCCCAGAGAACTGAACGTGCTCACTAAGATCAGAGTGAATGTACATACAGAGCTGTAGGCTGCAAATGTTCTATTCTAGTTGTAGCAGTCTACATTTTTTCTGAAAAGGGAAAATCAAATATTTTAATGGCATAAAAGATGTTCACTTTATTAAATAAAAATTAATAACAAGAAACTCTTTTCTCTGTTAATATAGTGAGGTTTTCAGAAAAAAAAATTTAAACTCATCTTAGTCATATCTTCTTTTTTGACCTACTTCAATTTATTTTATTTTCAAAAATACATAATCATATTTGCTCTGTGTTTATTTTACTAAGGTATTTCATCTATAACAGATATAAAAGCAGGCCAGCAATTAGGATTGTGATTAAGCAAAGCATATTTTTCAAAGACTTAATAAGAAAGGAAAATTATAATCTGAAGAAACCAAGGAATACTGAATAAAATGTAAACAGAAAATCGTGATTAGTAAGTCACAAATCTTCCTATGTGTCTTCCTATTCTGTCCCCCAGAATTTTGGATTTCAGATAACTCTCTTTGTTTATTTAAGTATCTATCATTAATTATCGTATGCAAGGTCTTCATTATATATTCTTACTAAGGCCTCTATATTTGGATACTTTTCTCACTACGTTAGGTCTTTTTAGGACAATCTCTTAACTTCTTTATATCTACTAGATAAAGCAAGTTTCACCTAACCCACAAAAAATCCTTGGCTATTTTTTGTAACAGTTTATATAATTTTTTATCTTACAAAATACAAGCTTTATTTTATTTTAATAGTGTTGGGGCTCAGAAAACTGTACCCCAAAATGAAGACCTCAGAAGCAAAAATTTTTCTGACCTTCTTCTGCTCCCCTCTCAGTCTCTTTCTACACTAAGGCTAGCCATAGAAGCTAGAATTCCTCTTCTCCAAGGCAGTTCATAAACACCAGGACCCCTTTTCTCAAAAACCAGGCATAAAACCTAAAATTATTATATGTAAAAATTGATCCCCCCAAAATGATTTGACTTACTTATTTGGCTGTAGGTCATATGACCCCCATTCCAGAAAGGGTCCTTTCCCACACCCGGAAGGAAGAATGCATGCTAAGAAAGACCAAGAAGAATCAACCCAGATAGGCCTTGCTCGTTTTTTTTTTTTTTTAACTCAGTCTATTAGCTTTGCATCATATCCTTTTTGTCCAATCATATTTCTACATGGCTATCAATACTTTGTGGAATACAAGCATTAAAATGGACAACTTCCCTTGTGTATCATTGTGTCTTCATTCTGAAGGTTCTCATGTATATACATTAAATAAATCCGTATGCCTTTTCTTCAATCAATCTGCCTTTTGCAAGTTCATTTTTTCAGTGACTCTTCAGCAGGCCAAATGGAACTTAACCCCTTGACATCCACAACAACTTTGTCCCTACAATCCAGTTGATATACAAAAAATTGCACGTTTAACGTGTACAATTGGAAAAGTTTGGGTATATGCAAACATCTATTACAATACCACAACAATCAAGGTAATAAATATATACAATGCCTCCCAGAGTTGTTTTCTTGTGTCCTTTATTTTGTTTAATTTGAGGTAAAAGCACTTAATGTGAGTTCTGTCCTCTTTAAAAACTTTGAATGCACAATACCATATTGTTAACTATAGGTATATATTTTAAGCAGATTTCTGACTTATTCATCTTTCTTGACACAAATTTATACTAGGTGAAAAACAACTTCCCATTTCTCACAGTCCTTAGACCTTGGAAACCAACATTATAACCTCTGCTTTTATAAGTTTGGCTATTTGAGATACTTAATATAAGCAGAATCATGCAGTCTTTGTCTTTCTGTGATTGACTTATTTCACTTAGCATGATGTGCTCCAGTTTCATCCATGTTGTTGCAAACGACAAGATTTCTTTCTTTTATAAACTGAAAGCATTTCATTTTCTATACATATATCACATTTTCCTTAACTATTCATCTATCAATGGACACTTGGGTTGTTTCCATATTTTGACTATTATGAATAGTGCAGCAATAAACATGGGAATACAAACATCTCTTGGAAATCATTATTTCAGTTATTTGGGATATATGTTCAGAAGTAAGATTGCTGGTTCATATGAGAACTATACCAAACCAAAAGGCTTCTATATGTCAAAGGAAACAATCTACAGAATAAAAAAGGAACCTACAGAAAGGGAACTAACATTTGCAAATTATGTATCTTATAAGCAGCTAATTTCCAAAATATATAAAGAACTCCTACAACTCAATAGCAAACAATAAAAACAAAAACAAATAACCCAATTAAAAATGGGCAAAGGACTTGAGAAAACACTTCCCAAAAGCAGACATACAAATAATCAACAGGATTATGAAAAAATGCTCAATGTCATTAATTATCAGGGGAAATACAAATCAAAACTACAGGTAGGTATATCATTTTATCTCAAGTTTTATTTTTACATTTTTGTGTAGTTTTATTTTTATAGTTGCTTTTTAATTAATTAATTAGATAACAAAAATTATTTTATTTTAATAAAATATTTCATTAAAAATAAAATATAACAAATATTGGAGAGATTGTGGAGAAACTGAAATGTTTGTACACTGTTAGTGGGCAGGTAAAATAGTGCTAACTAAGGAAAACACTATGAAAATTCTGCAAAAAATTAAAAATAGGCTATATTTCAAAATGTTTTAGGGAATTCAAGACCTTTTAAAAGTTTTATCAACTATTATAAATTAGTCTTTTTTGTTTCTCAATTTCTTCTTTACTATTATTTATGTGTCAATTTGCAAAAGAAAAAATTCAGATCCCACATGCTACTTCCAAAAATATTTTCTCTTGTTTACTATTTTATATTATTTAATTTTTAACTTACCATAATGGCAACTGTAGAAACTAACTAATGTCAATGGGACCTTGTAAGAAAATTGAACACTTTAATATAGTTCAAATTGTTACTGTAAATATTTTTCAAAAGTTAATGTAAATATTGTTCTATCAAATTTTTCTGAAAAGCAAAACTATTGTTTAAAATTGCTTAACTTGTCATGAATATTTTGATAGTTGTTTTCCTATCTGTTATTGTAGTATAAATTGCAAGAAAACTCACACTTTTAAATTACTTTAATTGAAATTGTATCTACTTAAAGTTAATTTAGTCAGCAGTTATTGAATAGTTATTATATTTTAAACTCTGGTCTTGATACTGGGAAACATAATAATTAGTAACTCAAAGACTTAGTTGTTGTATTGTTCCTAATTTATAATTAAATACCCATAATTCATTTTATAAGGGTTATCATATTTATAAAAACGTGTGAGACCAGAAATGAGAGAATATTCAACTTCCTCATTTGGGAAAGTTACAAAGAGTAAGTGACATTTGACCTAAGTCTTCAAATGTAAGTAGAAATTTGTCATGACATAGGGTAATTTGGGTGGCAAGTGTGTTGTTTTTGGAGACTCTAATGTGAGTCCAAATGAAATAGTAGGATCAGATTGTAATAGACATGGTATTAACTAAAGTGATTTTGGCTACAAGAAACAAATACCATTTATCTCAATAAATAAAATGTCTGTAGCACTGTGTTCCAGTGTTGGTTCAGTGGCTCAATAATGCATTCCAGGAGCCAGAACCTTGACTTCTGTTCACTCTGCCATTTTGAATGTGTTGATGATGTTTCTGCTCATGGTTGTGAGATGGCTGTACTAGCTCCAAGTGGCACATACTTTGATAATAATTATGTGTCAGAAGGGCAGTAGCAGGGACGAAAGAACTTTCTCTTCCTGTATGCCTCATTTTTTATTCAATGGCTACATTGTGCTGTGGCTGAGAAGACTTACCTTTGAGATGGAAGTATTGGGTTCAAATTAAAGATCCTCTAGTTAGTAGCTGTGTCATCTTGAAAAAGCTGTGTAACATTTCTGTGTGTCAAGTTTTTAATCTATTATATAGAGGATAATACTAACAATACGTAGAATTGTTATGCTAATATGTGTGAAATTGTTGGAATAATCACTAGAATATAAAAATATATTTGTTGTTACTAATTTCTTCAGCAGATTTCTTCTTGAGTTCCATCAACCAGAACTGAATTGCATTTTTATTCCTTGAACACTTCCTTACAAAGGAAAATGTTGTTACTGTGATTGGCTTAGAATCATGGTTACTATGCATTCCATAGTAACACTGATTCACTGGAGTTAGGCACAACACAAACTAACTTGAAGTTGGGTAAACAACTAATAGAGTGTGATACACGTAAAGGAATTTAGATTTTTCAGGCAATGCAAAACCAGTAGAGTTTATAATTGGATAAGTGTAATAGGAACTAAAAGAAAATTTTAGGACAAGCTGAGTAGAGAAGGTGAAATTATCTATATACAAAGTAGGCTTAATAGTCCAAAAAGTTGATAATGATGTCTAATAGGGAAACTAAGAGATAGAAACATCAAATTTTGTTAAAATTAGCATGCATTTAAATAAAGGCACGTTTTAACTATAGCTTTATATTTATTTTTTATTGACATTTTTCAAATTTTGTACATGATATACTATGCCACTTAGGGTTATTTTATGGCATAATAGACATTTCTAATTTTTTTTCCTAAATAGTGACAAGATGGACACAAATTTTTTAACTTAATAATAGATTATTATTTCCTATATATATCATAGTGCTAATTTGACATTCATATTAATCTGCATTATAATTTAACTAAAAATCTTTATGGCTATGTGGGGGGCTCACTAGACGAGGCTGGCAAAACTACAGAAAATAGCATACCCATGAAGAAAAAAAATATTGGATCAAAATATATAGACTAAAATTTGAATATTTTAAAAATATAAACAAAAATGCTAACCATGTAATATAGTCTTGTGAGAGGAATGGGTCAATAAAAAAAAAAAAACTAATATCACATATCACAAAGCTGAAACATTCAGACTTTTTAAAATGGTCAATTAATTAGCTATGCTAAAGTAAAAAGAACATTAAAAACTTTCATCTGATATTGACAAGCTTTGGTCAGTAAAACAATGACTACTTTTAAAAAAAATTAACTTGGTTTGTTTTCTGACTCACACTTGTTGATGGTACGGAAACTATTTAAAACATCAGAATGGACATCTAAGTCATAAGTGACAAAAATAAAGAAAAAAATTCTGTTTGGGAGCAAACATTTTTGTTTTCCTTTTTTGTTTTTTATAATTTTGTGTTGAGTGCATGTTGCATTGTTTAATTTTATGTATTCCTCAAATTTAATTATGGTTTTCTCTTATACAATATGAAGCACGAGATTTTAAAAAATACATAAAACAAAACAATAATATGACTAGTGGTATAATAAATAAAAAAGCAAAAGAAGCATTGGACAACAGAAAGAGACCCAAACATTATCCAGTTTTATTGTTAATTTGTTTTCACAGATAATATTGTGTTCACATTCAGCATTGTTGAGGGCTATGCTTATAGAAGGATTATATAAACTTTATGAAGATAAGCACCTTGAGCCTTCTAATCAAGACAGAAAATACTATCATGCCTATTTTTTCTACCTAATAGATCAAAGAAATATCAGATGCAAAAAAAATATATATATATATTGTGTAAGATAGTCTTAAAATTGAATTGATTTTTAAAATATTGTAATTTCAAAAGACTAATGTGTAATATATTTTAATTTCCCTAGTATTTAGAGTACAGTCATCTCTTGGTATCCACAGGGGATTAGTTCCAGGAAGGACCCCCAAGGTTACAAAAATCTGCAGTTTCTCAAGTCCCTGTTATAAAATGATGAGTATTTGCATAAACTATGTACATCTTTCCTTATACTTTAAATAATCTCTAGATTACTTATAGTACCTAAATGCAATGTAAATGCTACATAAATAGGTGTTATACAATTTTTTTAAAAAATTGTATTGATTTGTGCTGTTCTATTATTACTTTATTTATTTTCAATATTTTGAAACATGGTTGATTGAACCTCAAGCTATAGAACCCATGGATAGAGAGAGCCACTGGAATACTTTCTCTAAGGAGCTTGAGCAATTGAGTAATTCAGAAGAGATGAATACAGAGAAGGTGAGAAGGATAAAAATAATAGCCTTCTCATTTTAAAAGGTGATTTGAATATTAACATTGAACTTGTATACCTTTGAATTAATCATAATGTTTTCAGATACAAGTAATGTCATTCAAAAAATTAAATCTGCAAAATTTTCTCTAATTTTGTTTTCTTTTTTCTCAAGAAAACAAAACATTTAAAGAAATGGAGTCATAGATTTATGTACTTTTATGTCCAATTGTTTTAAATAATGTTTTCATAAAGCCTTCTTTCCCTCTTTTTAGATCACTTTTCAATTTAGTTCTACATCGTTTGTAAGGGTGGGGATTGACTTTGTTCTCAAGTGGGTAGTTTACTGGTGTGTGAAACTTTATAATATTTCCAGGTAAAAATCACTAATTCTGTTGTTCAGGTAATCTGTAAAAGAGGTAAGAAATGGAAGAAACTGGAAGATAATTAAAAGGTGCTTTAAAGTCACATTGTGAAGAATCTGTAGTGCATGTTTTGAACTGTGCAGTTATTGTTGGGGGTGGGAGAGGTAAAGAAATGCAAATATTTAGATAGCAGGGAATGAAATAAACATGTTATATTATGAAACTAATTGTTGTAAGGAATATATATTTCAATATTTTCCATAAAAAAACCAAAATAATTATGGTCTCTATGATTTATTTTACAGCTTTTACCTGAAATATTTCATTTTTTCTGTTTTCTATTTTATTGATATTAAAATCACTTATTATGTAAACATTCAATGCATTAATTTACATATTATTTCTCTGACTAGAATGTAAGGTTCACAAAGGTATTGACCACATTTTATGTTTTTATTTATCTATCTTTCTGCTTAACATAGTGACTTTTTATTGCCTATGTTCAAATAAATTTATGACAAATTTTGTGTGAATATATTATTTGATACTAATTTTAGGAATATTTGGTTTCATGATCAACATGTTGACTGAAGCTTACCAAAGATACATAAGTATCTGTGCATCAAACAAGTTTGTTTTACAATCCAAAATATACAATTAATAAACTGTATAATATCACTTGTTTTACTTTGCTACAATTATATTAATTTAGCATATTTCCAGGGAATATTATTGTGACTTACTTTTTTACTTAGTATACGCCTAAGTATATATACATACATAAATATGTAGTACAATTTTCATAGATTAAACTTCTTAATCAGGGTTTAAGAGATCATATTGTTGTCTTTATTTGTATGTCTTTTTTTTTCCCCTGCCATGTGTATAGAAGTACTTAAAGTATCACTAATAGATATCAATAGGCTGAAGAGGAAATATTGTGCCATCAGACAAGTAGATGCAGAAGAAAGCATTTCACAAAGTCTAAGTCATTAATGGCTAAAAAAAATTATCCTCTAACTAGAAATAAAGAACTTCTTCAACATGACAAAGAACATCTGAAAAAATCACTAGCTAACATCATACTGAGGCATATCTCATCAAAGCATTAAATGAGAAACTAAATGCTTTCCTCTAAGACTTGAAACAAGGCAAAGATGTTCTTTTTACTACTTCTATTCATCATGGTACTGGAAGTCCTACTAATGCAATAAAACAAACAGCCAGAGGAAAAGTAAGCAAATTGGAAAGGAAAATTAAAAACAAAAACACCTCATCAACAAGGCTACCTGCATATGAACATATGTATACCTAACCCTGAATTGTACCCCCACATCTTTAAAAAAAAAAAAACATGGTCCTTGTTCACAGGTGACATGCTTGTTTATGAAGAAACATCCAATAAACCTACCCCCCCCAAAAAAAACCACCCCACAAAATGTCTGAAAAATAAATATAGTAACATTGAAGAATTCAGGGCTAATACACAAAAATCAGTGATTTTCTTATAAATCTCCAGCGAGCAACTGAAGTTTGAAATTAAAACACAATACCACTTACATTAACATCAAGAAAGAGAGAAATCCTTAGGTATAAATGAACCTATATATATATATATATATATATATACACAAGATATACATGAAAAAACTGCCAAACTATAATGAAATAAAGCTAAACAAATGGATATATTTGTCCTTGGATAGTAAACATGGGGAACATTAATGAAGCACAGGATTTTAGGGCATTGTTTATGACACCATAATGTCAGATATGTTACACATTTGTCAAAATTCATAGAAAAGTACTACACTAAGAGTGAACCCTAGTATTAACTATGATCTTCAATTTAACAGAATGCATCAAACTAGTTCATCAGTTGCAATAAATGTACTACACCATACTACATTTTAATAAGAGGGAGAATTGGAAGGGAATGTTAATATGTGAGTGCTTACTGTAGTTTTTTTCAACTTTTTATCCTGTAAATCTAAAATTACTCTAAGAAACATCTGTTAAATAAAAAGTCATCAGTTACTAGTAGCAATGTTACTACTTGAGGCCCTCATTTTGAGATAGGAGGAAGAAAGAAACTGGGCAGGCAGATAGTTAGTGCAGGTCTCCAGTAAAACTTCCTCAAACCAAGGGTGTTCTGGAGCTTGGGGAGTCAAGCTGCAAGTTCTGGATGGAGTCTATGGATCATAATGAGAGCTCCCATCCTCTTTTGGCATGCTGTCTCCCAATTGGCCCTTATCCTATCTTCTCCCTATCAGTCTCTTAACACTATAATGCCTCTTTCTGACTGGTGCAGTTTCAAGTCTACACACCAATCAGCACTAACTTCCTCGTTTTGAGTCAATAAAAAACCTTGAACTCAGCTCCATCACTGGAAACCCACTTTCAGCTCCCCTTTCACTGCTGAGAACTTACCCGCTGCTTAATAAACTCTGACTGACTTGTTCTTTGGTGTCCACAATTCTTTTTTTCCAGTCGTGAGAAAAGAACCTAGAACTCTCCGAACTAAAAGAGCTGTACTCACGAAACTAAAAGAGCTATACTCAGTATTATAGACTCTAAGTCTATCCAAATCTTTCACAGAAACAAAGAACTGAGTATCATATGTTCTCACTCATAAGTGGACCTTGAACAACTATCATGATACTATAAGAAAAGGATTGACAGTAGTGGAAAATTGCAGAGGTGGGAGGGGCAGGGAGGTGGGATTGGTGATAGTTGGAATCTGCCTGGGAAAGGAGGGGGCACACCTCATCAATGAGGGCACCTGCATGATGAATATTTGTATATCTAACACTGAATTGTACCCCACAATTTTAAAATAAAAAATTTAAAATAAAAAAAAAAGAAACAGCTACACTTACCAAAATAAGAGAGCTGTACTCATGGAACTAAAAGAGCTGAAAGAGAACTCGGTAAACTAAAAGAGCCATAACAGAACTTGCCAAACGAAAAAAACTATAATAGAACTCGCCAAGCTAAAAAATCATAACAATCTGATTAAGGAGAAGCTGTTCACTGGTTGTGTCAAGTCCACACTTCACTTTAGATTGCTGATATAAATACATGATTAATTCAACATATTTGGCATTCATTAAGGTCCATACATACTTTATTCAGATTTTCTTAATTTTTAAATTTTTTTAGAGACAAGTTTTTGCTACATTGTCCTGGCTATTCCAGAATTCCTAGACTCAAGCAATCCTCTCTCATCATCTTCCCAAAGTGCTTGGATATCAGGCATGAGTCACCACTCACAGCCTCATGTTTCCTTTTTAAAATTATTATTACATTGAAGATGGTCTCTATTAATGAGGTCTTCATCATCTATTTCAATATTTTAGTAATGATAATTTCTTTCTTTCTTTCTTTCTTTTGCCTCCTTAATCATGGGGTATACATTCCAAGACAGTGAATGCCTGAAATTCAGATAGTATGAACCGTATATATACATAATGTTTTTTCCTGTACATACACATCTGCAATAATATTCAATGTATAAATCAGGCACACTGTGAGGGTAACATTGTTAACTAATAAGAAATGGGAATAATTACAGTAATATACTGTAATAAAAGTTAATTGAATGTGGTCTCTCAAAATATCTTCTTGTACCGTATTCATCCTTTTTCTTATAAACGCGAGGTGATAAATGCCAACATGATGAGATGAAGTGAGGTGAATGAGGTAGGCATTGTGAGGTGGTGTTGACTGTAGTCGACCTTGTGACGATATATTAGAAGGAGAATCATCTGCTTCTGGTGAACCTGGCTCACCAAGTCATGATGATGTCGATGGTTAGGTGTCAGGAACAGTCCACGGCAGACAGCATGTACAGTGTGGATACACAAAACACAGGGATGATTTATATCCTAGGCAGGATGAAGTGGGATGACTGGAGATTTGCTTACGCTCCTCAGACTGGCACCCTATTTAAAACTAATGAATTAGTTCTGTAAATATTCGTCTAATATTTTTGGACCATGGTTGATCTTGGCTAACTGAATTCGAGAAATCTAAACTGTGGATGTGATATTGTGAAATATAGTTTTGATCTTCAACCCCTGTTTCCTGGCATATAAATTCAAAAATCCTTAGACTATTTGAAGTGACAGCTTTTTGTATGCTAATGATTGACTGATGGCTGGCAACCCTAGGTAGCTCCAGGAAAGGGGCTGGAACCAAAAAGACCAAGGCATAAGTAGAGGGTTGGAACTTTCAGGCCCACCTTTCAACCACCCAGGAGGGAAAAGGAACTGAAGTTTAAGTTGACCATCACTGGTCAATGATTTAATCAGTTATGCCTATGCAATGACACTTGCATAAAAACCTAAAAGACCTGGGTTCAGAGAACTTTATTCAGACAATAAATGGAGATTCCTGGAGGGTGACATGCCCTGGTAGGGCATAGAAGCGTCACACCCCTTCCTCCATACCTCACCCTATGCATGCCTGCATCTGTATGCTTTGTAATATTCTTTATAATCAACTGGTAAACATAAGATACTTGGAGAAACCACATTCACATACCATTATTAATACATATTGCTATAAGTGTCTCCCTGAGTTCTGTGAGCTACTGTAGCAAACTAAACCCAAAGAGGGAATCATGGGAACCCCAACTTGAAACCAGTTGATCAGAAGTTCTAGAGGTCCAGACTTGCAATGAGTGTGTGGCGGAGGGTTGAGGGAAGGGTTATAGATGTAGGACTGAGCCCTCAACCTATGGGATCTTACAGCTATCTCCAGGTCTATAGAACCAGAATTGAATTAGAGGAAGTAATGAGTATTTTCTGATGTATATGATGATAAAATAAATATTTTAAATTGGTAATAGTTATAACATCTTACAATCATACATTTCTTGAGACTTATTTTCAGTTTATTAGATATTTATTATATTCCTTTCATATATTTATGTCTGTATTTTTAAAAAATTTCACTCAGACTTTAAAATTATTATACAAAGGAGTATTTTCTCTTTTTTTCCCCTTTGTATTTCCCTCACTATATCCTTATCAATCTGGTATCAATGCAAAAAGTGATCCTTTAAAATTTTAATTTTCCATAATTCCTATAACAAACATTAGCTTAATAACACAAAACTTGCTCAATTTGAGAAGTTATATTTTTAACAATTACTAAGGAAATTGTCACACTAATAAACTTGAAATTTATGAAAATGTACTCCAAGTCTATGGAATTTTGTCAGATGAATTTAAACAGTGTTTCAAGAACTTTAAAGAAAAATGTGAAAGTTTGTAATGGGATGCACTTGAGAGGTGTAATTTTTCTGTTCTAAATATCCAGTGCTGTCTTGTAGAAGAATGAAGTATCATATATTTATGTATTCTTGAATTTTGAGATTTTACCTATTCTTTGGTATCTAAATGATATGTAGACTTTTGTGCTCCTTTTTACTGCTCCAAAATGCTGCAGAACATATTTGCTTCAATACTCCTAAACATTAGTTTCAAAAACATTGGCTTCAACTTCTCAAAGATTATTTGTATTTGACTCTCAAGGAGAAAAAATATGCTCTGTGAAAGGCATTTCTTTCCAAAACAATTTAAAAAAATATTTTTCAGGATTTGATAAAGATTTTGAAACTATATTTCCAGTAACATTTTTTACCTTAAATTTAAATTTTAGGGGATTGAGAAGAAGAAAACAGGGCAGTTTTTGTTTGCTTGTGAACACTAAATACTCAATTAGAAAGAATTTAAGTAAGTTACAGATATAAACAATGAAGAGAACTTCTGATGAATTCAAAAATCCTATTCACAGGAAGCAAAGTAGTTCAAGGATAATTCCCTGCATATGGAACAATATAATTAGAATGTTTTTCATCCTTTTTATTAGTGTCATTTCTATTTTTTTTTTTTTTGTCTTTTTCTCCCCTGTGATCATGGTTTAATATTAGGGTTTTCAATTTTGTCTTGTGAGAAAGAAAACAGATATTGAAACTATAAAATTTACATATTCAAAATCAATGTTGTATTTTTGTAGATAATACAAACTATAGCAAAAAGAGAACTGATTTTTTGTAGGCTACTGCATTTTAAACAATGTTAAGCATGTGTTATTCCTCTTTTATATGTTTAATTTTCAATTTCATAATGAACACTAATAAAAGGGAGCATGTAGATGCAATGCTTCAGATCACCAAATAGATGAAGCCATTAATTCAAAATGCTAAAGCCTTAATTCAATATCAGCATGACTATTTTTAAATGACATGGATCTACTTGGGAAAATATGTAGAATACTATTTGGTGATATTTTCTATTTAATAAAAAAAGTGACCATTATTTTTGTGGGTGTTTTTCACATATCTTCAAGTATTTATTAAAGAAAAGAACTAGTCTCCTAGGGTTGCTACTTATCTTTAAAAAAATTCAGAAAAAAATGTCAAATCAGATGTAACAGGTCACAAAGTGACCTACTTCCATGGCTACAACTATAATTTTATTACAGTTTTGGAAAACAGTTCAAGCATCTTTAAAAGTCATTTTCAAGATTCTTAAACATAACATTTTCTTTTAAAAATAGATGTATAAATCCAATTTGTAAATACAAGTTTTTTAAAATAATGAATATCAGTAGATTAATCAAGAGCAACAGTTTAAAATATGAATAAAAAGATACAATAAATCAATTTTTTAAAAATTCAAGGCAAAGTATTTAACTTAAAAAAACTAGCAGAACATTATATAGAAAGTGAATGCAGATATAAAAGTAAATTTACTTAGTTTTATAGTAATAGTACACCATATTTTATTAAATCAGGAATATTGATAATCATTTATAAATTTATGTTTTATGAATATTGCCCTTTTCTCATAACATATTAAATTTTTACTATAACTTAAGTCTGAAAATGCTGAACAAGAATGGATGTGAATCTTCTAGTTGATGCTTAAAAAATATATCCTATTCATAATATTCTACAACTTATCAAAATGAAGTCTTCAATGGCTAGGGATCTTGCAGGCACAACAGTACAAGCAACACTATTAGTTGTGATCATGCTCTATGCAATCTGCTTGATGGAGATAAACAATGAACTTTTATACTCAGGGTGAATAGATTAAGATAAAGAATATTTCACTTTTTCTGGGAAAAAACACAAAACTTTTTACACACATTATCTATCTCTATCTCATATCTATCTATATCTGTAAAAATATAACCATATTGACTATATATATATATGCATTCATATAGACACACAATTTTGTATATATTATTTTGATCAATCTTTATGGCTTATTATTTGTGTTTATAGGCAAACTAAGGGTTATGACAGTACTAGGTTGAGATTAAAGGTAGAAGATGAAAAAATGATGATTCTTGGTTAGCCAATCTCTTTTTTTCATCATGGAATTTCAGATGATGTATGGGGTTAGATATATAGGAAGTCAAAAATAACTTTTTAAATTTATAAAGGCTAGATCCTAAATCCTAGTCAGAACCTTTTGAACAAGGTGCTGAAATTTATGTTTGGTAAATACTATGCAAGCAAAGTTACTTTTTTTTTCCCCTAAATCTAAATAATACCAAGAACCGATCACACTAGCAATATGACTGGTACTAAAGCAAGTATTCTTAAAAATATTTTATGACTTGAAAAGGGAGTATTATGTGTGCATGTGTGTGTGAGAGAGAGAGAGAGAAATGCTTCCTTTTTGATAAGTTGTTCCATTTCTTACTAATTTGCAACAATCTGAATAATAATAGGTTTTTCCTCAGAGAAGAGCAAGAAAAGGAGTTGAGGTTAAAGTTTAATACTTGTCTTTGTAATATTCACTCATTTTAATATCATATATATATATATATATATATATATATATATATATATATATATACTATCTAGTTAAACAGTGAATGCAATTGTTTTCCAGAAATAATGCTTGACCTCCCAAGGAAAGAGATTAAAAGAACATTAAGGAAGTTCAATCCATTTGGAAATTACCTCTGAAAACTTTAAAATTAATGAGAAAATGATATTAAGTAACTTGTAAAACCATATTTTATACTAATGTAAATCTGATCTTTTATTGAATATATCATCTCAAGTTATGTTCAAATACATCATAAAATGCAAAACAGAAGAGAGTTCTAAGAATGCAGGCATTGAACAACTAATGACAGCATAGCTTATATAATAAAATGCAACAGCATAAAAAGACAACAATTTGATCTTTTCCCATTACCAAATATATTCAAATCATCTATCTTAAAAGATTAAACTCCAAACTCTTCTCTAATTTATTTTTTATATTTTTCTCATTTCCAATTACGTAGAAATATCAGACTCAGTGCCTTAGAAGAGTATGTTCTTCTTCAGCAGTTTCAGCCAATGCCTCTTTTATGGATTTGTTCTAATTCACCAAATGTTGATCAATGCAATTCTTAATCTTTCTCATGCCTTTTGCATCTTATTTTCTCAAGTTACAAAGCATTAGGGACACATGTACAACTAGCACAACACAACTTTCTTACTGATCTGCATACAACCCTCAGATTTATGATGTATGGGGTTAGACTTATAAGAAGTCAAAAACCACTTTTTAGAGGGGAGGAGAACAAGATGGTGACAGCATAGGTGAACTTGTGAGATTCTCTGAACGTGAGTTCCCAAAAAGACTTTTACTTCTCTTCCCCCGTCGCCCAGCCCACCACCAGCCATGCTAGTGCGAGGCCCGGGGACCTTCGGTCCCATGCAGGGCCAGATATTGCGGGCCCCTGCTGCTGCTGTTCCACTGCATGCATGGGAGTCTCAGGTCCCAGCCCCCTCCCGGCTCCCACCCTGGCTACATTGTCTCCAGCCTGGCACCCGGCACCAAGCCGCCGGTCACTCACCTGCCCCTCAGAGACACTGGTCCCATTCCTGGCTGAACTACCCTGTGGAAGACCCAGGGCCACTCTTGCTGCTCACCGCCTGCCCTTTGGAGCTTTGGAGCTCTGGAACTCTGGGCCCACGCTAGCTGAGGCACTCAGCATGAGACCCCACGCTGGGGGACCCAGACAAGTGGAGAAAAACAGATCTGCAGAAACTGCCTCACCATTCTCCAGGCAGAGACTTCCATTGCCCCACCCACCTATTAATAAATTTTACCTCAGTTCCTAAAGCTACGGCACAAAACAAGAGACAAAGCCCCACCCCTACACTGCAATGAAAAACAAAGGGGAGAGGTCAGAATCAGAGATCAGAGAAGTGACTTTAGCCTGATCGCTTATTTTGACTTATGATTTTATCATTGTAACTGTTGGTTTTGATCATGTTTGTTATTTGCCTTCTGACTTACACTGATCTTGATTTTTTTTTTTGTTTGAGTTGGAGTCTCACTCAGTCGCCCAGACTGGTGTCAGTGGCCACTCCCGGCCACCGCAGCCTCACCTGCTGGGCTCCGGTGATCCTTCCACCTCAGCCTTCCGAGTAGCCAGAATTACAGGCACGTGCTACCACGCCCAGATGATTTTTGATTTATTGTAGAGATGAGGTCTCGCCTGCCCAGGTGGGTCTTGAACCCGTGGGCTCAGGCATTCCACTCACCTCAGCCTCCTAAAGGTGTGGGATTACAGGCTGAGCCACCGAGCCCGGCTTTGTTTCTTGATTTATTGGCCTGTCTCTGTGTAGCTATCGGTACTCTTTAAGGAATCTTTCTTACGTGTCTTTCTTCACTTCTTCCTGGCTTTGTGTCTCTTTCTCGCCTGCTAGTTGGTATGTATATCTGTTTCCCTCTCGCTCTTCTCTCTTACTAACTCCCTATTGACCCCCCCTTCCTCCATCATTTTCCTCTTTTATACCCTCCTTTTTAATCTAGGGACCAAGACTACATACTGCTGAATGGACAGATTGTAAGGCAGAGGGAAATAGGTTCCAGTGTGTTCATATACCTGTTCGTGGATGCTAGAATCAGCATATACATTCTGAACCACAGCTTCCCTCTCAATTAAACATCAAAACTGCAAAATGCACAGATTACAGTCTATGCTCCAACCTGAAAGGTGAACAAAACCAGAAGACCCTCATAAGGAAGAACAGGATATTGCAGAAGAGAAATAAAAGCAACCCCATCTTCCCTCAAAAACAGAATTAAAGAAGGGGAGGGAAAGGGGGAGAGAGAGAAAAATCTACACACATGAAGAAAAACCAAAAGAAGAGTATGGATCTCTCCCAGACCCCTGGGAGGGCACACACTGAGAAAACTGACTTCAGAATGCAAACAATTAAGAGCCCCCAGAATGAAGGGTCTCAAACTACAAACGTAGATATCAAGACAATAATGGAGAGATTAAAAAGAATTGAGGAGACACAAGAAGAAACTAGGAAGGAGCTGATATCTGAGATAACAGTAATAAAGAATACTGTGAATGAAATAAATAACAAACTGATAAGCATGGAAAGCAGAATTACCCAAGCAGAAGAAAGAATCTCAGAGCTTGAGGACCAAAATATAGAAATAATCCAAACTCTTAAAAACACAGAAAATAAGCTCAAAAAGACAGAACAAAACCTTCAAGAGATGAGCAATTACCTCAAGAGGCCTAACCTAAGAGTAATTGGTCTTCCTGAGGCAGAAAGAGAGACAGAGACCACACTGGAGCAAACTTTCCATAAGATCATTCAAGAAAACTTCCCTTATCTAATCAGTGATGCAAAAATTCAAACACAAGAGATTCAGAGAACCCGTGCAAGACAAGAAATGAGAAGACCAACTCCTAGACACATAATAATTCGCCGGAACAAAGTAGGCATAAAAGAAAAAATCCAAAAGGCAGCAAGAGAAAAAGGCCAGATCACCTATCATGGAAGACCAATCAGAATAGCAGCAGATTTATCTACAGAAACCCTGCAGGCTAGGACAGCTTGGAGCCCTATCTTTAAGTCATAAAAGATAAACAATTTCAACCAAGAATAACCTACCCAGCCAAGCTAAGCTTCATCAGTGAGGGAGAATTAAAATCTTTCCCAGATATCCAATCCCTAAGAAATTATGCTGCCACTAAACCATCTCTACATGAAACACTTAAGAAAGTACTAAACACAGAAGAAAAGGAAAAAAGAACAAGGTTTTTCACAAGAGTACAGGGAAAAGAATAAAATATATATGAACCAACCCCAAAACCAAAAGAAAGACAAAAAACAACCAAGTGGAAGAACAACAACTCTATAAGAACTCTATGATAGGGATGAACTCTCACATTTCAATAATTAACCTGAATGTGAATAGACTAAACGCACCACTGAAAAGACATACAATGGCAAAAGGATAAAATATCACCACGCAACAATATATTGCCTTCAAGAGACCCATCTCACTAGAAAGGACATAGACTCAAAGTAAGAGGATTTTCAGGTAAATGGAACACAAAAGAAAGGAGGAGTCGCAATCCTAATTTCAGACAAAATACCATTTAAGCTATCAAAAATTAAAAAAGATACAGAGGGCCACTACATAATGATAAAAGGTTCACTTCATCAACAAGAAATATCTATCTTAAACATATATGCACCCAACTTAGGTGTGCCAACTTTCATAAAGCAACTTCCAGGAAAACTAAAGAAAGATATTGACTCTAGCACTATCATAACTGGGGACTTTAGTACCCTACTCACAACCCTAGACAGATCATCGGACAAAAAATCAGCAAGGAGACATGAACCTCAATGAGATTCTGGACCAAATGGACTTAATTGATACCTACAGAACACTCCATCCAAAGACCACAGTAAACACATTCTACTCATCACCGCATGGAACATATTCTAAGATCAACCACATGATTGGACATAAATCAAGCATAAGCAAATTTAAAAGGTCTGAAATTCTATCATGCACCTTCTTGGACCACAGTGGAATAAAAATAAACATTGACACCAACAAGGTCCCCCCAAAACCCACAAACACATGGACACTAAACAGCACGATGCTAAACAACTCCTGGGTCAATGATGAAATCAAAAGAGAGATCAAAAGATACCTGGAAACAAATGAAAATGAAGAAACATCTTACCAAAATCTCTGGGACACCTTGAAATCTGTGGTAAGAGGGGAATTTATATCCCTACAAACACACATGAAGAAAATGGAAGGAACACAAATTAACAGCCTAACAAGCCACCTAAGGAAGCTGGAAAAGCAACACCACAAAAACCCTAATTTCAGCAGAAGAATCCAGATCACCAAAATAAAAGCCCAAATCCAGGACATATAAGACAAAAAGATAATACAAAAAATCAATGAAACAAAAAGTCGGTTGTTCGAAAGGATAAACAAGATCAATGGTCCCCTAGCTAGACAAACAAGAAAAAATGAGAAAAAAAACCAAATAAGCACAATCAGAAACACAAAAGATGAAGTCACATCTGACCCTGAAGAAATACAAAAGATCATTAGAGACTACTACGTACACTTGCGTGGAAACAAACTTGAAAACCTTAAGGAAATGGAGGGCTTTCTGATATCACACAACCTACCTAGGTTGGAACAAGAAGAAATTGAAACCCTAAATAGACAATAACAATCAAAAAAATTGACTACATAATAAGAAAACTACCTACAAAAAAAATCCCTGGTCCAGATGGCTTTCCAACAGAATTCTACAAGACATTTAAGGAAGAACTGAAACCAATCCTACTGAAGGTATTCCTGGTGATTGAAAAGGATGGAACTCTCCCTAAATCATTTTATGAAGCCAACATCACATTGATACCCAAGCCAGGTAAAGATCCAACAAAGAAAGAGAACTACAGGCCAATATCTTTGATGAACATAGATGCTAAAATTTTCCACAAGATCCTAGCAAACTGGATTCAACAATACATCTCAAAAATCATCCATCATGACCAAGTAGGCTTCATTCCTGGGATGCAAATATCTGTCTGGGGACAGGGAAAAACCTCTTTTCAACAGGGTGCCTGAATGAAACGTAATTGTATACCTAACCCTTAACTGTACCCCACAACATCATAATAAAAAATATTGATAAAAAACCCACTTTTGAAAATTTATAAAAACTAGATCCATTAGTTTGTTTTCTCTTATTGTCCACCTCCACTGACTATACACTCATTGATTTACCAAGTAAAAGTGTTGTTCTCACGTTATTGAAAATTACATTAGCTGTAGTACAGGTAAAAGAAGAGAAAATAGAAGAAATAGCCAAATAAATATTCTCATATTTAGTTTTATGGGAGTACCAGAAAGCCTTCTTGGTTTTGCAACATCTGTGATTCTATTTTTTTTTAATTTTTTGTTAACTAAATTAAATTTATTATTCAATATCACGACAACAAATAGCTCACATAAATTCACTTATGATTTTTTTCTATACGTTGAAAAAAGAAAATAAAATTGAGATTTTAGATGCAACTGGGATACATATACTGGGAGGTTAATGTGTCTCTATACCTCTTACACCCTGAGAAAATGTCATGTATATTATGCATACAAACTCATGCACAGGTGAAGCTAAACTGTGATGTAATACTAACAACACTAACATCTTGAAACATTTTGAATAGATATTGATAGCATGTTGAATTCTCCAGGTATTTCCAATTTTTTTCTTTCTTTCAATGACTAACTCATATGTTTAAAAGTCGCTCAAATTCCAATAACATTCTTGACCCATCGATGCTGCATTGGGTATGGTTCTCAATTATAAAATTGATTACCTCTTTTGGACAAGGTACTCAACATTTAAAATAAAATTGATCAGAGTTGATGTGTTTGCATTTCATTTGTTTCCCATCTCTTGATCTTGTCTCTGTGTGTCTGAGACAGCAAAAGGATCCCAAAGCTTTTTGAGCCCACTATTACAATAATTACTCTTGTTGCCTCTTGTATTAGAATTTCTTAGGCCCATGAGTCTGCCTTCTAGGAAAGAGTTTCCTCTTAGTAAGACATATTTGTCCTGACTTTCAACTACTATTCCAACATCCTTGACTAGGATGATTATTTCTCAGTTTTAGAATAATTTGTCATTGTACATAAAAATGAACCTGTTTTAACCTAATATAGACCTCAGGAGATCCTCTTCTGTCTAAAATATTCATCTTTGATACAAATTTTTTGACATAATTTCTTTGTTGTTTGTAACATAGGTGAGATGAATTAGTGTTACTTAAAATCTCTTAGCATGCTAAGGAAAGGTTCAGAGAACAAGAGATTCAGAGAACATCTGTGAGTTATTACATGAGAAGACCACTTCCAAAGCACATAATCTGACTTGCCAAGGTGACCATGAAAGAAAATCACAAAGGCAGATACAGAGATGGAACATACCACCTGCCATCAGAATTGCAGTAGACATCTCAGCAGGATCTTTACCAGCAAGAAAAGACTGGGGACCCATCTTTAACATTCTTAAAGAAGAGCATTTCCAGTGAAGAATTTTCTACCCTGTCAGCAAAGCTTCATTAATGAAGAAGAATGCAATTCTTCTCAGATATCTCACCCCTAAAAGAATATGCCACCTCCAGACCAGCCCTTCCAGAGAGACTTAAGAAAAGTCTAAGCATGGAAATGAAAGAACTGTTTCATCCCTTACAAAAGTGGTCAGAAACAAAAGTACTGTTTCACCCATTACAAAAGCATTGGTAATCAAGCTGGTGCAGTGTCTCACATCTTTAATCCTAGTATTTTGGTAGGTAACGGCAGGAAGATTGCATAAGCCTAGGAGACTACCTGAGCAACATAGTAAGATCTCACCTAGAAAATAAATAAATAAATAAATAAATAAATAAATAAATAAATAAATAATACAGGACATGGTACCATGTACCTGTAGTCCTAGGTATTAAGGAGGCTGAGGAGGAAAGATCGCCTGAGCCAAGGAGATCAAGGCTGCAGAAAACTGTGATCACTCCAGCCTGGGCAACAGAGTAAGATCCTGACAAAATAACAACAACAAAACAACAATAATAATAAACTAGCAATGGTAAGCATATACTTTACAGACCATACAAACCAATCACAAAATCTGGAATTCAAAGAAGCAGCCTCTTATTAGCAATATGGCAGGAATTAAATCCCCACATATCAATAATCAATTTAAATGTAAATAGACCAAATGCACCAGTCAAAAATCACAGTGTGGCAAATTGGAAAAGAAAAAGCATGATCCCATTTTCATTTCAGGAAACCCATCTCATTGCAAATGAAACTCACAGGCTCAAGAAAGGGGTTGTAGGAAGATCTTCCAGGCAAGTGGAAAACACAAAAGAGCAAGAATAACTATTCTTATATCAGACAAAATAGGCTTTAAATCAATCAATGTTATAAGGAATAATCAAAGGCTCTGCATAATGATAAAAATCCAATAGCAAGAAATATCTACCTTGAAGGGTATATGCACCCAACCTAGGATCACTCAGATTTATAAAACAATTGTTAATCAATCTAAGAGAGGACATAGATAGCCATACAATAATACTCAGAGATATCAGTAGTCCACTAACAGCTTCAGACAGGTCATTGAGGCAGAAAACTAACAAAGAAATCTGAAATATCACCTTGACACTGAACAAATTAGATCTAATAGACATCTACAGTACACTTCACTCAACAACCACAGAATATATATTCTTCTCATCAACTCACGTAGTAAATTTCAAGGTTAACCACATACTTGGTCATAAACCAAGCATCAACAAATTTCAAAAGGTCAAGATCATAACAAGCACCTTCCAATACAACAGTGGAATAAAAATAAATAACACTGATAGAAACCTGCAAAATACACAAATTCATGGAAATTAAGCAACATGCTTCTGAATGACGTTTGGGTTGACACCGAAATCAAGATATAAATAAAAAGATTCCTAGAAATAAATGAAAAAATGACACAACATGACAAAACCTCTGGGAGTACATGAAAGTGATACTGAGAGGGAAGTTTAGAACACTGTACACACACATGGGTAAATGAGAATCTCAACTAAACAGTCTAATGTTGCACTTAAGGAAGATAGAAAGACAAGAACAATTCAATCCCAGATCAGAAGAATGGTATCATCTAAAATAAAGCTTAATAGAATAGAGACCAAGAAAATCATAGGAAAGATTCACAAGTCAAAAAGCTGGTTCTCTGAAAGGATAAAGAAGATTGACAAACCCCTGGCCTCATTAACAAAACAAAGAGACAGAAAGAAAATTCATATGAACACAATTAGAAATGAAAAAGGTGATGCTGCAACTGACCCGAAGAAACACAAAAGAATATTAGTGATTGCTATCAACACCTGTATGCAAATAAACTATAAAATCTAGAAAAAATTTGAGAAATTTCTGGTGACACACAACTTTCTAGGATTGAAACAGGAAGGAAGTAAAATCCTGAACAGAGCAATAACAACCCATGAAATTGACTCAGTAATAAGAAACTTCCCACTAAATAAATCCCTGTGCCAAATGATTTCTCAGTCTAATTCCATGAGATGTACAAGGAAGAGCAGATATGTATGCTACCAAAAGTATTACAAGCAATTGAGAAGGAAGGGTTTCACTGTAGCATATCCTACCTATGAAACCAATGTCATCTTAATACCCCGAAATAACAAAGACACAACAGAAAAACAAAACTTCAGGCCAATTTTCCTGATGAACATAGGTGTAAAAATTCTCAGCAAGATACTAACAAATCACACACAACAACACATTACAAAGATGATTCATGATAATCAAGTGGGTTTAATTCCCAGGATGCAAGACTGGTTCAACATAAACAAATCAGTCAATATATCCACCATATAAACAGATATAGAATCATGAGTCAATGACTAACTCAGTAGACACAGAAAAAACATTTGATAACATCCATCTCTTTTTTTAACATATTAAAAATATTTTATAAATAAGGAAAGCACATACATCATATTTCTGATACAAAACAAAACAAATGACCATATAACTACCACTGAGGTCAGGCCTTAGAGCGTTGCCAGCACCCCAAGAGTCCATCATGTACCCACAGATCACTTATGAACTTCTTCCACTTAATATTATATCACATGCATGCCATTTAGGATGTTTAAAAAGATGTTTGTGGTTCAATATTCAAATATATGAATGTGTGCAATTTATAAATCACTCCATGATTGTTTGTGTTCTCCCTACATATTATGTTCAGTTCTTATAACGTTTTGTTCTCCTGATATGACTATTGATTCTTGCACAATTACCACACTATTTCAAGTATCATAGTTGCATGATATACTCTTTTTAAGATCTCGAAGGGTGAATTAGTCTTGCCAATTCTCTTTCAAAAGCTTCTTAGTCATGTCACTTATTTATTAATTCTTCTCTCTTTTATTTTGAAATAATCTCAAACTTACAGAAAAGTCGCACACCCAGTACCAAAAGTTCTTATTTTTCCTACATGATTTGAGAGTAAATGGCTACATGATGCCCCCCACCTGCAAATACTTCAGTGTGTTTCCTACAACCAAGGGCACAGAAATTGAAAATTAGCATTGGGATATTACTATGATTGAAATTTCAGATCCCAGATCCCATTCAAATTTTCCCACTTGTCCCAGCAAAGTCATCTTTAGCAAATGTTTCCAGTTTAGAATCATGCACTGTGGTCTTTTGTGTGCCTTCAATCTAGAACAGCTACTAGGCCTTTTACTGATTTTTTTTAACTTGACACCTTTGAAGATTACAGACCAGTTATTTTGTAGAGTGTGTCTCAATTTGTGTTTGTCTGATATTTCTTCATGTTTACATTTTTATTTTACATCATTTGCAAGGAAATCATAGGAACAATGCTGCATTTGTTTTTTGTATTTTATCAGATGCATATGATTCCAATTCTTCCGTTACTCATGATATTTACTTTGATTAAGATGCGATCAGTCAAGATTCTCCAACTATAAAGTTGTTTTTCCCCTTTGTAATAAAAAATATTTTCTTAGGAGATATTTGTAACCATGTAAATATCCCTAAACTAATTATTTACTTATGTATTTACAGTATAAATTCATGATTTTCTATTTTATTCTATGAATTATCCTCCATTATTATTGTTAGTTTTAATCACCGGGAGCCCCTTCAGGGGTGTGTATTAGTGTGTGTGTGTGTGTGTGTGTGTGTGTGTGTGTGTGTGTGTGTGTGTTGGACATGTCTTAGTTGTTCCTTGAGCACTCCCTTTCTTTCTTTGAGTCAGAGTTTCACTCTGTCACCCAGGCTGGATTGTGATGGTGCAATCATGACTCATTGCATTCTCAACCTCCTGGGCTCATACTATCCTTCTGACCAGCCTCCCGAGTAGATGGAACTATAGGTGCATGCCACCATGCCCGGATAATTTTTTTCTGATTTTTTTGTAAAGAAGAGGTCTTACTATAGCTGATCTCAAACTTCCAGCCTCAAGCAATCCCAAATCTTGGCTTTCCAAAGTATTGGGATTGCAGGCATGACACTGCTTCTGGCCTCCATTACTTTTTGACACAAAAATGTGCCTGATTTGTCCACTCATCAGTGACTGTCTAGGAGCATCTATTTCTCTAAAGAGCCATGGTTTCCTTTAGTGGAAAATAATATTTAGAAACCAAGATCTGGGTGGTAGATGCTCTCATTGCTACTGGAGTAGTACAGTTTCTAGATTCTCTTGGAGAACAGGGCTAGGAGTGTGTGTGTGTGTGTGTGTGTGTGTGTGTGTGTGTGTGTGTGTGTGTGCAGATATATATCAGGGTGTCTCAAAACTCTTAGTGCAACTTTGATTTGTAAGTTTTAATAATCTCAAAAGTATAAATGCTATGAATTTACAAAAAAACTATTGGGAAAACAACATTAGTATATTTTCATCAAAATCTAGATGATCTTGTTCCAGATCATTAGTGGGAAAATATTTATACATCTTGACACTGAGTTTTGTGAATTTGTAATGTTAAATTTCCATTTGAAGTTTTTATTTGTGACTGTTTTATAGATGAGAATTTGTGAGACCAGTGAATTTGTGGAGGAATTTCTCTTACTTGGCTACCCTGCCACCTTATTACCTATGTTTTGGTGAAAATTAATAGTTCATGGTTTGTTATTAGTGAATAGTATTTCATTGTAGATCATAGATTATTTATTAATTTACCTGTTGATGGACATTTGGGTTATTTCAGGTTCTTGGCTATTATTAATAAAGCAGCTATGGACATTCATGACAAACCTTAATATGGAATATGCTTTAAAATTCAATATCTCTTATTGATTAATAAAACTCTTAAAAACCTAGACATTGAAGGGACATTCCTCAAAATAACAAGAGCCATTTATGACAGACCTTCAGTCAACATCATACATAATGGGCAGATGCTGAAAGTATTTTCTTAAGAACTGAAGCAAGACAAGGATGTCCACTCTCATTAATTCTATTTAACATAGTACTGGAAGTTCTGGCAGTAGAAGTTAGGCAGGAAAAAAACATTAAGGGTAGTCAAATATGAAAAGAGGAAGCTGAATTATGCCTCTTTGCAGATGATATGTTCCATACCTAGAAAACCCTCGAAAGTCTGCTAAAAATCCTCTTGCACTGATAAACAACTTCAGTGAAGTCTCAGAATACAAAATCAATGTAAAAAAATCAGCCTCATTTCTATATACTAACAAAAGCGTCTGAAAGCCATGCAAAAAACAAAATCCCACTCACAATAGCCACACACACACACACACACACACAAATAAATACCCTACATTCATCTAACCAAAGATGTGAAAGATCTCTATAATGAGAACTATAAAACACTGCTAAAATATAAATCAAAGACAGCACAAACAAATGGAAGACCACCCCATGTTCAGGATTGGAAAAATCAGTATAATCAGGATGTTTATTCTACCCAAAGCAATGTTAAGATATAATGCAATCCCTCTCAAACTGCCAGTATCCTTTTTCAGAGATTTGGAAAAGACAATACAGAAATTCATATGGAAACAAAAAAAGAGCTTGAATAACTAAAGCAATAATCAACAAAAGGAATGAAACTAGAGGCTTCATACTCCTATACTTTGAACTTTACTACAAGGCTACTGTAACCAAGAATATGGTACTGATATACAAATAGACACATGGATTAATGGAAGAGAACAGAGAACAGGGAAATAAAACCAAAGATCTTCACCCAGCTTATCTTTGACAAAGCTGATAAAAACAAACATTGGGAAAAAGAAACCATATTTAGCAAATAATGCTTGGAAAACTGGCTAAACACATGAAGAATGAAATTGAACAACTACTTATCATCATATACAAACATTAAATAAAATGGATCAGGGACTTAAATGTGAAACCCAAAACTATAGGAATTTTTGAAGAAAAATTAGGAAATGTTTTCCTGGACATTGGCCTAGGCAATGAATTCATGACTAAGTCCTCAAAAACAAATACAGCAAAAACTAAAACTGACAGATGTGTCCTTATCAAGCTAAAAAATTTTTGCAGAGTAAAAGAAACCATCAAGAGAGTAAAGAGACAATCCACAGAACGGGAAAAAATATTTGCAAGCTATGCATCTGACAAGGTTATGGAGAAAAGGGAATGTTCATGCACTGTTGGTGAGAATGAAAGCTAGTTCAACCTTTGTGGAAAGTAGTGTGGCAATTTCTCAAAAAACTAATAATCGAGCTACCATTTGACTCAGCAATCCCACTCCTGGGAATCTACCCAGAGGGACACAAATTGCTCTACCAAAAAGACATGTGCATACATATGTGTATTGCAGCACTTTTCACAGGAGCAAAAACATGGAACAAACTCAGATGCTAATCAAAAGTGGGCTGGATTGAGATAATGTGATACATATACATGATGGAATATTATATAGTCATAAAGAACAAAAGTATGTCCTTTGCAGCAACATGGATGTAGCTGGAGACATTCATTCTAAATGAATTATCACAGAAACAAAAAACTGAATACTGCATGTTCTCACTCATAAGTGGGCACTAAACATTGTGCACATAGACACAAGGGCAGGAACAACAGATGCTAGACACTGCTAAAAGAGGGAGGTAGAAAGGTGTACTAAGGGATACAGAACCACCCTTTGGATACCATGTCTGCTTCTGGGGTGGGGGGAAGGGCTTGTTAGAAACTCAGTATACGTATGTAGCAAATCCTCACATGTACTCCATAATTCTAAAACAAAAGGTTTTAATATTGAATTCAGAAAGCCCTCTACTATATCATACATACATCAAATATTTTATTTACAAGATGTTATCTGTAGGTCATTTTTAGAAACTGTTGACGTCTTATACAAAACAATATAATGAATAATATCTCCTTTTCAAGACAATTCATCTAGTTGTTTTTATGTTATACTGTTTCATACCCAGTAATATTTATGTTTGCTTTCTTTTTCTATTAAAGAGATATTTTCATTTCATAAAGTTTACATTTGAAAACTATTGTATGAAAGAAATGTGTCTGTTCAATATTGTATTCCACATGCTCTGTAAAAACTGTTTAAAAAAATCTTTTAAAATGTTTGATAAATATAAAACAAATTTTAAATATTTTAAATGTATAAGTAATTTACCATAAGAAATAAAGATAAGATTCAAGAGTTAGAAGAAAAAATGGTGGTGAAAATCATATTTTTAAAATTAAGATAATTTCAGAATTATCAAACTAGAATAAAAATAAATGGCCTGATATATGTTTTAAATTTAGAGAAGCTAAAATAAAGTATATTTTAAAATATAACTGAAGCACTAGAAATTAAAACTCCAATCAAATATAAACAACAAAGCAATTAGCAGACGGATTTAGCATCACATAAAACAGAGTTATTTAAATAAGTAGTAACCTTGGAGTGAAAATTATATAAAGTATACAGAATTCGGCTTTGCTGAAAAGTATGAAGAAAAGGTTTGGAGTCAGAGATGATACAGTGAGCAGTTTAAATACACTTCTAATACCAGATCAAAAAGAATGGAAGAAGAAACAGACAGAAATAATATCTGAAAAACTACTAACTAAGAATTTCTGTAACTCTAGTCCACAGTTTGGAGAAACATATTAAAAACAAAATACATTATCTGAAAATAAATTTATCACTTAGTCACATTTGTGAAACTACAACCAAAAAAGGCAAGGAGAATATTTAAAATTAATCAGTTCTATTAGAGAGTTTGCTGACAAAGGATGAGCTATTAGATGGCAAAGATAACACAAATAATAGCTAAAGCAAGAAAAATAATATTTTTCAATAAGTTGAAAATAATTATCTATCAACCAGTTGAAAACCAGGTAAAAATATCTCCATGGTGGAGCACAGAAACTATGCATAAGAATTGTTGAGCCTCTTCCCACTCGAAGCTAGGTATCACCTACATCTTTTCATTGAGTTGCAAAAGGACACAGCAATGGTGAAATTGAGAAAGGGGGAGGTAAAATAATATGTCAAATACCCCTCAGAAAATTGAAGCAAAACTTTTATCCCAAACTCTAGGATTTTTATTTCTTCACAAATCTAGCATCAGAAAAAATTAATGGTGCTATATTCTCATGACTCTTTCTGTGTATTGCTTTTTTCCCCCTATATTCTTTTATTTTGTGAGTACACATTTTATTTCCTTTTTAATTGTTTTTTTAAATCTTTTTATATTTACAGACCTAAGTGCAATGTTTAATCGACTGTGAAATTTAAGAAAGAAAAAATATGTAAGTATCAGTTTTACTTCTTCCCTTGATCCCAAAAGAGTCAGACCACGATTAAATTGAGCTATATTCTTTGCTTATCCAGAACATGGTACCATTGTGGCACATTGCAATTATACATCAACATAGCATAGGGAATAGCTTAAAGAGCACTGTAAAAGGATTCAAGAGACTTGAATTCTCTTGCTGCCTCTGTGTTAACTCACCAAGCAATCCATCTCTTTCTTCCGCTGTTTCTCTTTTTCACATCTGTAAAATGATGGAGCAGGTCTGAAGTCTGCTTTGCATCATAATCATCTGATGAATATTTTTTAATTAATAAGATTTATTTTTAAATGTATTATTAATAGTTTTTGATAGATAAATTATAATTATATAGGTTTGTAGAGTTCAATGTGATGTTTTGATACCCATATAAAGCATTAAATTATTCAATCAAGCTAACAAATTCTTTAAAAAGTCACCTTTTGAGCATGAAACACAATAAAAGTGTTTTCAAACACAAATTCACCAACTCCCAGAATAACTGAATGCTCACTATGAAACATTTTGAAGATCAGCTTCAGGCAGAACAATAATTATTCTCGATGTAATGACTAAGATACAAGAAAGGAAGAAGATGATAAAGTAGAATAGAGTATGGGTAATGTTAATTTTGAACTGACTGTACAAGATAAAAGGAAAAGCGTTTTGTTATACTAAAATATAGGAGACATTTGAACATAAATAAAATATCAGTTAAGGAGGAGTTAATTGAATATATTTACTGAATTAATGCTTTGATAAAAGCATAAATTTTGTGAGTACACGTTTTATTTCCTTTTTAATTCTTTATTTTTATTTTTATATTTATAGGTCTAAGTGCAATGTTTAATAGACTATGAAATTTAAGAAAAAAGAAATATGTTTTAGGAATCAGCTTTTCTTCTTCCCTAGATTCCAAAGGGGTCAGACAATGAACAAATATAATGCCAAAATTTCTAGGACAAAATAATATAAATTCAGACAGTAAATATTCTGTAAAAATGAAAAATAAGTCAATGAAAGGTAAGAAAATTTAAGAGAAAAATGACTATGTAAGAAAAATAAAAATTTCCAAATAAGCCAGGAAGAATTTCTGCTCATTAAAATAATGGAACAGGGAGTTCAGACGAACTTTGTCAATGAGAACAATAGTAAAATTAAGCCAAGTATGAAAAGTGGCATTATGAAGCTAACAATTTTGTGCAGAAGCTCATGACCAAGATCTTAGAAAAAAATTATGCCAGTGTCCAGAACTATTTTCCACTAGATGTGCACTTTCTAATAAGGTAAACTCTAGCCAAAAGTAGCCTTCAGGCACTTGATATGTGGCCAGTTCCAATGGAGCTATGATGTAAGTTTAAAATAAACAGTAAATTTTGAGTCTGAATATGTATATAATTATTAACAATTTTATTTTTAAAATATAGTAAATTAATTATTAGCAATTTTTATATTGATTACATGCTGAAATAATATTTGTGATACATCAAGTTAAATATTGTTAAGGTTAATTTACCTGTTTTTAAAAAAATATTTTAACATGGCTAAAATAAAATTTTATATTGCAAATATATGGGTCACACTTCTGATTTTAGTGCACCTCTGTTAGGAGCAGTGTCCAAAGCTTTGGCTGATTATCATAGAAACATAGAGAAGCTAAACAAAGTTTTTGTTTGACTCAGGGCTGGAAAATATTTGGAGTTCCAAGCTTTCCAGATCATAGAGACAGAGACATATTAGTAAAGATTTCAGGTTTTTAATTGGCATCACAAATTCCTATCTGACTCTAGGACTAAAACTAAATATTAGTTCAAAGAAATTAAAACTCACCTGCAACTTTTTTCAGTCTCCAACTGTGCTATGGATAATTTGGATTAGAAGTCCCTTTAGCCTAGATGACTGTGAGAAGCAAACATAAATTTCCTCTGGAGGACTATAGTATTATAATATCAAACAGAATTCCAATTTATCTTTAAAATTTATCACATTCAATATAAAACACTTTATCAGAAATAAAAAATAAAATAATAAGCTTTAACTTAAAACAAATAGAAGCAGTAAATAAAAGGTGCAGACTAAGAAGTGATACAATAAAAAACATTTTCATACATCGATCTTAATAGAATAAATTTGATCTTCAAAATGTATTAAAGAATTACAAAAAAACTGATAATTCCAGGAAGAAACAAAGTTTGCAGAAACATATAAAAAGTAAACTATAGAACTAGAAAATGCTATAAATAAAATTAGAAACTCGATGGGTTTCATAGAAGATTAAGTACTGCTATAGAGATAATCAGTAAATAGAAATAGATCATATCTAGACTGAAGAGAAGAAAGAAAAGCTGAAAAATATATAAATGAACATGTAAATAAATGCCTGTGTTAAACAGCTCTAATATACTTGTAATTCAAATTCCAGAAAAACAGGAGAAAGTAACTGAAGCAGAAATAATATTTGAAGAGAAAATAGCAGAATTTTTTATAATCGACAAAACATGTTAAATCATAGATTTAAGAATCAATCAAACCCCAAACACAAAAATTCACAGCAAAGGGAACCTACTTATCAATTGCTGAGAATCAAGAAAAAGCGAAGAATTTTCAAAGCATTCAGAGAATAAAATAAAGCTGACACCTATTTTAACAAAAATGGTGAGAGTAGAAGAAATGAAATGATACTGTGGTAGACAGAGTAGTGATCCCTCTAAAGATGTCTGTCTATGTCCCTATCCCTACAATGCGACTTTGTTAAACTGCATGGCAAAGAGGAATTAAAGTTACAGATAGAATTATGATTGCTAGTCAGATGACCTTAAATTAGGGAGATGTCTCTGGATTATCTGGGTGGATCTCATGGAATCATGAGTTCTTAAAAGTAGAACAGAGAGGCAAAGGGGAGAGCAAGAGAGATGTGAAATGCAGCATGTTTAGTCAATAGAAATAAAATGGAAGTTATAACGCTTTAAATCTGAGTTGCAACTGGTAGTTCTAAGTATGTAAGGTAATGCTTAATATTGTATTCTTCATTTCTTCTGTTGTCATCCCAGGTTCTTGTTTACTAAATGTTTTTGATTGTTGTTTATGTTTTTAGATGTGAAATCAGGAAAGAATGTTAAGTATCATTTAGCTTTGCAGGCAAAATATCAGTTAAACCCTTGTCTAAACTTACCACTTATTTAGAAAATGTTTAAACTACATATTTGCAAAGAAATTTAAGTTTCACATAAGGTAATGCATCATTTCAGATACTTAAACGTATGAGTTATTTAATCATTACAAACAGTATAACTTGAATGCTATGTGATTTTTATTTCTCTGAAGGCTCACAATAATAAAATAAAACACACAGGACTCTACCATAATCATTTGTATAATGGATATGAAAGTTTTATTTCAGAGTGTGTATTTTTCCACAAATTAAATGATACAATCATGGGACATGTAAATAATTTTATCTTTGTTAAAATTAAATATAAAATAATTATAAATATTGTTGAACAAAAGATTCTTATTGCATAATAGAATTCTGCAAGTTGGTTCATGGTGGGACTCATCATACATTATTTTGACAATAGTTGTGATAGCTATGATTTTGTAAGATAAATGGAAGAAATAATGAGTCATAAGTCAAAAATTACTTTGTATTCCTCCATATTTGAAACAAAGGATTTTGAAGTAGGTTAAGAAAAATGATATAAAATTGAATTTATTTGGTAATTTTTAATCTTTGAGCTACTCTTCTGTGAAAGTTTATGAATAGGATGTTGTATGAACAGAATGTGCACAGATTGAAATAAATGCAACAAGTATTCAGCAGAATGAAAAATGAATGCAAAAGCAAAAAAAATATTTTCACTCTCGCACAAGAGCAATACATCTCTATATGGTTTAGTAAATCACATGATCTGGGTAAGGAGTCTAATAATGAATTGGAAATTACACGACTTTACAAGATACATGCATTAATATACTAGAGTGAGTCACTTTCATTGTTTTAAATATTATATTTATTCTTGTGGTGGGAAAGAGAAAATAATTAGGTAAAAATTAATTAACATTTTTTCCTTACTGGAATATGTGCTTCAACTTTAATATTTTTAAAAATAAAATGTAAAGTGCAATCACATTTTTATTTAATAATTTATTTTCCTAACTAAAATATAAAAAGTACAAATGTCAGAAGATAGGAATATTTCAGGTTTTTTTTTTTCCTGTTGCTCAATGATTTGAATTCATTATCTTACATAGACTTATGCTTTATTTTGATCTATATCTGATACAACTCAAAAAAATTCTCAGTTTTTAGAAAGCCATTCTTTTTTCCCAAAAACTTCTTATACCAATTATTCTTCATCGATTTCCTCTGGAGGGTAACTTAGAGTTTTGCTATGAAACTATTTAATATATCAATATTTAGATTTCAATTTTATTTTAAACTCAGTGTCCATCTGACAACTACTGAATTGTAAGATAAATGGAATTATTATTTTTTTAGCTTAGTTTAAAACACATATTCAGTGCAGAATTCACTGCTGAGCTGGATGTCTTCAGGTAAAGGTCAATCCTGGCAATGAGACACCATGGACTTAGAACATCAACTTAAAAAAACAAACAAACAAATAAACACATATTCTAGGAGTACCTTAGTTTAGAATACTGAGCTTTGGCCCTAACCCAAAGATAATTGATGAAGTTTCCAGTCCCATCTATGTCTCAAATTTTGTAAAACAAAGAGCTAAATTTATGGTTTTTCAAAATAGAATATTTTTTAATAGATTATTTTCTTTTGTTTAAAAAGAAAACTACAAAAAAAATATGAAGAGAAAAAAAACTCTATAACTTAAACAGCCAGAGAAAATAAACGTCATACATTTGGTCATTTATACTTGTAAAAATGTGATAAATATTTTTTTTTTTTTTTTTTTTTTTTGAGTTGGAGTCTCACTCTGTCGCCCAGACTGGAGTGCAGTGGCCGCTCCCGGCCACCGCAGCCTCGACCTGCTGGGCTCCAGCGATCCTTCCGCCTCAGCCTTCCAAGTAGCCGGAACTACAGGCGCACGCTACCACGCCCGGCTGATTTTTTAATTTATTGTAGAGATGAGGTCTCGCTGCCCAGGCGGGTCTTGAACCCGCGGGCTCAGGCAATCCACTCACCTCAACCTCCCAAAGGCGCAGGATTACAGGCTGAGCCACCGAGCCCGGCGATAATTATCTTAATTAAATTTTGAATATAACATCTTTGAATATAACATCTTTGACAATTGATTATCCAATAGCATCAGTATCTTCTGAATACCTTGTTTCAATGGATGTGGAATATTTTATATGCATCTGTGGTATAATTTATATATAAATGTCCTAATGCATTTTTATATTAAGATGATATGAGATTAAAAAATCATTCATAAACTTCTATGTGTGAAATTATTTTCTTAGGATATAATTTTAGATATTCTTCTTAATATATGTTGCTAAATTGCTATTGATGAATTAATGAACCAAATGTGAGTATATGGTGATGCCAGTCTGCACAATTGCAAACATTGAACACTATATTTATGTTAACATTTTACATAATTTGATATTTTAAAAATCTTCTCATATTATTTTTATTTTTATCATTTATGATTACTAGCAAGTTGAAAGCTGAATAAATTCTTTTTAGCGTTTCTAGTTAAACCATTTGTTTTTGAATATCTCCCAGTTACTCCCTAGAGATGCTGATATTTTAATTCCTCCTAATTGTGCTTTACTATAACTATATTAACAAATTAAATCATTTACTACAAGCATTTTCTTATTTTTTAATATTTTTATGGTATTTTTGGCATACATAGGTTTAAATTTTGTACTGTCACATCTCAAGTGTTAGGTACTTACATAGATTACATATATCCTTATAAGGCTCTTTGTGTAAAACTGCCAACTTTTAAAATAGAAATTTTTCTAGATCCCTCATGTAGTCTAAAACTCTTTGTATTTACAGCTCACATTTAAATTCATGGGAAAACTATACTTTTTATAACCTTTGGATGATCTTTTTCAACAAATACAACAAAGAAAAACAAAACAAAACAAAACAAATATGTAACAATGACAACAGCAGTTGCATAAGAAAGTTGATTATCTACCTGAAACAGATAAATGTTATCAGGGCATGGTGGTATGCATCTGTAATCCTAGCTTCTAGGGAGTCTGAGGCAGAAGGATTGCTTCAACCAAGGAGTTTAAGGTCTGTGCATATGTCTCAAAAAAATAAAAATAAATAAATAAATAAATGTTATGTGACTGGAATAGAAGTCTGCTTTTTCAAGAAAACAAAACAAAGCTGGCTCTTCTCTCCAGCTCTCACTGATAAGAAGCAAGGAAAAAGGAAATAATCAAATCACTTTACAATCAGTCTTCTTAGTATGGAGGTTTTAATCTAGTTGAGTAATTTCCTGGGAAAGGGTCCCATAAATCATAAAATTACTTCAAACATTACATTTTGCTTAACAGCTAATGACAGACACAAAAATAAATTCAGTTTGCCCCTGAAATTTTCAAGACTAAGACAAGAATACAAATGAACACTCACATATTATAGGTATAAATAGTTTACAATTTAAATGCAACTATCAAACTTTTAAATAGAGTATTATTTATTTTCACACTTTAACAATTAATTTTTGTGTCAATCTGGAAAGTTGAGTTTAAATTAAAATACTCTATTCTTCCTATATCCATGACAGAACAAGGCAACAAATGGAGAGTGTGCTGCTGCCTTCTGGCCCCTAGCCCATGAGCCACACCTCTTTTTTGTTAACTAATATGTGCATGGGAACAACCCTGACCAAGTATCTACTTTGCCGCTGACCCACCCCTTTCAAATAGCCAGTCTCTGACTATCTCTTTAGGCTCAGTGTATTCAAATTAATAGTGTGATCTGCTTTTTGAAAGAAGGTACCAGGGAAGCGGCCAGCCCAGTAACCAGGAGCAGACTCAGGACCTTTTTAAGATTACCAGGTATCTGAAGCATGGTCTAGAATGGAAGGGGTTCTGCTCTAAGTGGGAAGCTCTCCTTAGCCTGTTAACTCCTTATCCAATGAAAAGGGGTTCAGCCACAGGATGTCAAGAATTCTCCTTAAGTTCAAGATGCTCGTAAATGCAGGTCTCTGTGCTTAGTTCCTTCTTGCCTGTGTTTAAGGATAGTACTGAGATGAGGCATACTTGAAAGGGAGAAAAGAAAGGCACAAGAGAAAAATAAAACACTAGGAAACTTTTTAAATTACTCTCACTTTTTACTGCTTATTTTGAAGTTGTTGCAGTCTAAATGACACATCTCTTAGAACTAAATGATGGAAATATTTTTTAAGACAAACATATGCATAAAGTGCTTTAGAAATATGACTGGTGTTACTACACAGCAATAATATCCATCCTTAAACACTTGCAACACTATCCCTCTGATTAGCTTCCATTTTAAACAGTGACTTACGTTCATTAGGGTTCTATTATGCTAGCATTACGGTTTCATGCATAGCAGTTTCAAAACAATTTTGGCACTATAAGGAATGGAATGCTTTAAAAAGAAATCATTTTTGTTCCTTCTGGTTTGCATGTGATAAAGACTGTGTTTGTATTTGGAACTCCTGGAAAAAAAAATAAGTCTATAGCTTGTTAATTTGTTCTATAATATAAATTGAGAAGCAACAAAAAAGAAAATTTATCCTCTATTTACTTTTTTTTTTTTTTTCAGTCAGCATCTCAGTGTGTTGCCCAGACTGAAGGGCAGTAGCACTATCACCGCTCACCATAGCTTCCGTCATCCGGACTTGGGCAATCTTTCTGTCTCAGCTTTCCAAGTAGCTGGGACTACAGGTGTGGACCACCACTCCTGGCTAATTTTTTTATTTTTGTAAAGACAAGGTCTTGTTATGTTGCTTACGCTGGTCTCAAACTCCTGGACTGAAGCAATTTTCTTGCTTTGGCCTCCCAAAGTGCAAGGATTACAGGCACGAACCACCATACCCAACCCTCTATTCACTTTTTGAGTGACAAAATATTTCTATCCTATTATGCCAACTGGAGCTAATATCTCAAGTGTCTGTAATACAGAAAAGAAAATAATGATCAAAATAAATGTGTTATATCTCTATGATAGAATACTACTTAGCAATAAAAAGGAATAAATTACTTATATGTACAAAATCATGGATGAATATTAAAAACATTGTGTTGGGCAAAGGAAGTCAAATACAAGAAGGTACATATGACATAATTCCATCAATAGGACATTCTAGAAAACTCAGATCTAACATACAGTGTCAGAAATCAGATCACTGGTTTCTTGAGCACAAGATTGAATTGGAAGAAGGTACAAGGAAACAAATTTGTCTACATATAGACTAGAATGATGGTTGCAAGACAGTTCTCTGAGTGACCTTTGACCCACTCCTCCTGCTTTTCTTGCTTGTGGTTCTCAATAATAACTGTAGAATGTACTGGGTGTACAATATCCTGAGATGAGGAACTGCCTGAAATAGCTCCAACTTTGTTCTTGTCCCTCCTAGGGAACAGAACATTTTGAGTTACAGTGGGTATAGGCCAGAACAGCCCAAGTTCTATTTCTTTCTCCCCTAGAAACAGGATGTCCTCCAAAGCTTTAGCCCAGCGACTCACATTGCCTGTGAGGCATGTAATCCAGGGAATGCTGCGTTTTGAGGTCCCTCAGCTGTGGTCCAAGTGGGGCACATGCAGCTGAAACTCCATCTGCCTAGGGAAGATTTCTTGAAGCACCAGCTCACAATGAATCCTAGATAACTTTTGTCCCTTGCTATCTATCTGCAAGTAATAAATCTACTTTATGGATTACTTGTAAGTGTTCTGGCTCACTGGGTTCAGACAAGTTGCTAACCAGTACACAGGGAGTCTGCTTCACAGTATTTATATAAATGAGTACATTTTGCTGAATCTTACTCAATAGTATACAAAATGATACATTTTTATATATGCAAGTTACACGTAGGTATGTTTTAAATGTTATTATTGAGATAGAAAATTATGTGCATACATAACTACAAAAAGGAATCAATTTCCTTGTTTTTTTCTTGCTTCACCCTGATCCTTTCAGTCATTTGGCATCTGTCATTTTTTAGGGTTTCCATACAAAATGCTGTTGTTTATCAGAAGCAAAGAATCAATAAATCTCAAACTATTTGTTACCTTTGCATTTTACAGTAGACCATGTATTTTAGACATGTACAGCACATTACCTTTTTTGAACTTTAACTGATATGTCATACTTTTGAGCTCTAGTAAAAACATCTCTATTTTATTTTACTTTTACTTATTATTTTTATTTTAAAAATGTGAGGTATGATTCATGGTTAGGGACATAAGTGGTCATTGTGCAGGTAAAGTTTGGGTACCCTTATTGATGCTATGTGCTCCCTCTCCCTCCCCTGGCAGTGTCCCACTATTGCCAATACCTTTATTATGAAAAATGTTCAGGGTCTGCTTATGAATGAGTACATATAGTACTCAGATCTTTGTTTCTGCGATAAATCACTGAATATTATAGACCCTAAATCCATCCAAGTTGCTGCAAAGTCCTAATTTTGTGTTTCTTGTTTTTTTTTTTTTTTTAGTTTTCAATTTTAAATATGTGGGGTATAATTCAGGGTTATGTACACAAATGTTCATTATACAGGTACCCTTGTTGATTAGGTGTGCCCCCCTATCTCCTGGCAGTTTCCCACAACTGTCAATCTCGCCTCTGCCTTCCCCTGGAAGTTTCCCACTAGACCAATCTCTTTCTTACAGTATTGCAATAATTATTCAAGGTATACTAATGAGTGAGAACATGTAATACTCAGTTTTTTTTTTGTTTCTGTGATAGATCACTGAATATTATAGCCTTTAAGTCCATCCAAGTTACAGCGAAGTTCATAATTTTGTCCTTCTGTATGGCTGCCTAATATTCCATTGTGTATATGTACCATATATTTTTAATCAGTCCTCTTTTGATGGGCAGCACAGTTGGTTCCATGTTTTTGCTATTGTAAATAATGCTCAATAAGAATGTATGCACAGTTATCTTCTTCATAGAGTGATTTGAGTCCCTCTGAATATATTACCAGTAGGGGGATTGTGGAGTAATATGGGAGGTTGATTTTTAGTTCTTTTAGGAATCACCACACTGTTTTCCACAGAGGCTGTACTAGTTTACACTCCCACCAACAGTGTAGAAGTGTTCCTTTTTTACCACATCCTCTCCAGCATTGGTTGTTTTTTGAGTTATTGATGATAGTTCTCTTGACTGGAGTTAGGTGGTACCTCAGTGTGGGTTTAATTTGCATTTTTTGATGATGAGTGAGACTGAACATTTTTTCATGATCTGTTAAAAGTTCATATGTATTCTTTTGAGAAGTGTTGATTCTATTCATATCTTTTCCTCACTTTGTAAGGGGGCTGATTATTTTTTTCTATTTGGCAAGTTTGAGTTCCTTGTAGATCCTTGTTATTAAGCCTTTGTCAGTGTACAGTTGGCAGATATTTTTTCCAGTCTGTGGCCTATCTCCCCATTTTCTCAATGGTTTCTTTGGCTTTGCAGAAACTTGTCAGTGTGATGTGCTCCCACTTGCCTATCTTATTTCTCATGGCATGGGCACTTGGGTTTTGATCAGGAATTGGTTGCCAGTTCCAATTTCCATAAAGGTGTCTCCTGCATTTACTAAGGTTCTTATAGTTTGAGGTTTTACATTTAAGTCTTTGATCCATTTAGAGTTGATTTTTGTGTATGGTGATAGGTGATAAGTAGGAGTCTTGTTTAATATTTTACATGTGGTCAGTCAGTTTTCCCAGCACCATTTACTGAGTAGATTCTCCTCCCCAGTGGCTGATGGAGGAGGCTCTGTCAAAGATGAGTTGGTTGAGAAATTGATGCTTTGCTTCTGGAATCTCTATTTTGTTCCATTGGTCTATATGCTTGTTTATCTACAAATACTATACTGTTTTGATTATTGTAGCTTTATAATAAAACTTAAAGTCTGAGAGTGTGATGACTGTCGCTCTGTTTTTGTTTGTTTTGTTTTTGCTGAGATCACAGTGAAATAAAAATAAACATTAACACCAAGAAGTTGCACCCAAAACCCGCAAAGACATGGACACCAAACAGCATGATGCTAAACAACTCCTTGGTCAATGATGAAATCAAAACAGAGACCAAAAGATACCTGGAAACAAATGAAAATGAAGAAACATCTTACCAAAATCTCTGGGACACCATGAAAGCTGTAGTAAGAGGGGAATTTATATCCCCACAAACACACGTGAAGAAAATGGAAGGATCAAAAATTAACAGCCTAACAAGCCACATAAGAAAGCTGGAAAGTCAAGACCACAAAAACCCTAATTTCAGCAGAAGAATCCAGATCACCAAAATAAAAGCCCAAGTCCAGGACATAGAAGACAAAAAGAAAATATAAAAAAATCAATGAAACAAAAAGCTGGTTCTTCGAAAGGATAAACAAGATTGATGGTCCCTTAGCTAGACTGACCAAGAAAAAGAGAGAAAAAACTCAAATAAGCACAATCAAAAAGTCAAAAGATAAACTCACATCTGAACCTGAAGAAATACAAAAGATCATTAGAGACTACTATGTACAATTGTATGAAAACAAACTTGAAAACCTCAAGGAAATGGAGTACTTTCTGTCAACACACAACCTACTTAGGTTGGAACAAGAAGAAATTGAGATCCTAAATAGACCAATAACAATCAAGGAAATTGACCATGTAATAAGAAAACTACCTACAAAAAAAAGCCCTGGTCCAGATGGCTTTCCAGCAGAATTCTACAAGACATTTAAGGAGGAGCTGATACCAATCCTACTGAAGGTATTCCAGGCAATTGAAAAAGATGGAACTCTCCCCAAATCATTCTATGAAGCCAACATCACATTGACACCCAAGCCAGGTAAAGACCCAACATAGAAAGAGAACTACAGGTCAATATCTTTGATGAACACAGATGCTAAAATTCTCAACAAGATCCTAGCAAACCGGATTCAACAATACATCTCAAAAATCATCCATCATGACCAAGTAGGCTTCATTCCTGGGATGCAAGGCTGGTTCAACATTCGTAAAACCATAAATGTAATTAAATATATCAACAGATGTCAAAACGAAAGCCACATGATTATATCATTAGATGCAGACAAAGCTTTTGATAAAATCCAGCCCCCCTTCTTGATGAAAACTCTCTAACATCTAGACATACAGGTAACATACCTCAAAATAGTAAAAGCATCTACGAGAAACCCACAGCCAGCATACTCCTAAATGGACAAAAATTGGAACCATTTCCCCTGAAAACTGGAACAAGACAAGGATGCCCACTCTCACCCCTCCTGTTCAACATAATATTGGAAGTCCTGGCTCCAGCAATCAGAGAAGAGAAGGCAATCAGGGGGTATCCAAATAGGAAATGAGGAAGTCAAGTTATCTCTCTTTGCAGACGATATGATTATGTACCTTGAAAACCCAAGAGAATCTGTCAAAACCTCCATACACTGATAAAGGCCTTTGGCAAAGTCTCAGGATACAAAAAAAATGTGCAGAAGACAATCGCATTTCTTTACACCAATAATAAGCAAACAGAAACCCAAATAAAAATCACAATTCCATTCACAATAGCCACACACAAAAAATGAAACACCTTGGCATCTTCCTAACCAGAGATGTGAAAGACCTTTGCAATGAAAAACTACAAAACACTGCTCAAAGAAATCAAAGATGACACAAACAAGTGGAAAAATATTCCATGCTCATGGATTGGAAGAATCAACATTGTGAAGATGTCCATCTTACCTAAGGCAATCTACAAATTCAATGCAATACCCATCAAATTACCAGCAACATTCTTCTCAGACCTAGAAAAAAACAATACAGGAATTCATATGGAAACACAAGCATCCAAGAACAGCCAGAACAATCCTCAGCAAAAAAAAAAAAAAAAAAAACCAAAGCAGATGGTATCACATTACCAGACTTCAAACTTTACTATAAAGCTACAATCATCAAAACAGCTTGATATTGGTATAGGAACAGGCATATAGATCAATGGAATAGAATTGAGATTCCAGAAGCAAAACCTCAATTTCTGAACCAACTCATCTTCAACAAAGCCTCCACCACCGACCACTGGGGAGAGGAGAGACTATTCATAAATGGTGCTGGGAAAACTGGCTGACCACATGCAGAAGATTGAAACAGGATCCCTATCTATCCCCATGCACAAAAATTAACTCCAAATGGATCAGAGATCTAAATGTAAAACCTCAAACCATAAGAACCTTAGAAAATGAAGGACATACCCTCATGGAAATTAGAACTGGCATCCAATTCCTGAACCCCACAGATCATAAGAGAGAAGATAGACAAGTGGGACCTTATTAAACTGACAAGCTTCTGCAAAGCCAAAGAAACCATCAAGAGAGCAGGGAGACAGCCTACAGACTAGGAAAAAGTATTTGCCAACTCCAGGTCTGGTAAAGACTTAACATCTTGGATCTACAAGGAACTCAAATGTGCTGAAAAGAAAAAAACAAACAACCCTATTATAAAATGGGCAAAATAAATGAACAGACACTTCACAAAGGAAGACATCTGAGCAGCCAACAGACACATGAAAAAAATGTTCAACCTCACTAATCATCAGGGAGATGCAAATCAAAACCACACTGAGATACCACCTAACTCCAGTCAGAATGGCAATTATCAACAACTCAAAAAATAACAGCTGCTGGTGAGGGTGTGGCAAAAAGGGAACACTTCTACACTGCTGGTGGGAGTGTAAACTAGTGCAACCTCTGTGGAAAGCAGTGTGTCAATTCCTAAAAGCTCTAAATATCAACCTCCCATATGACCCTGCAACCCCCCTACTGGGAATATATCTTGAAGAACTAGAATCACTCTATAAAAAAGATACCTGCACACATATGTTTATCGCAGCATTGTTCACAATAGCAAGAACCTGGAAGCAACCATGCTGTCCATCAAAAGAGGACTGGATTAAAAAAATGTGGTACATATACACAATGGAATACTATGCAGTCATAAAAAAGAATAAAATCATGAATTTCACAGCAACCTGGATGGAACTAGAATCTATAATACTGAGTGACCTCTCACAGAAACAAAGATCCGAGTATCACATTTTCTCAATCATATAGTGGACCTTGAACATACAATGTAAAACTATAAGAAAATGACTGACAGTAGTGGGAAACTATGGGGGGGGAGGAAGATGGGATTAACGGTAGTAACTGTCTGGGGACGGGGAAACACCTCTTATCAACAAGGGTGCCTAAACGAACCATATTTGTATACCTAACCCTTAGTTGTACCCCACAATATCATAATAAAAATATTGATTATAAAAAAAGGCAAATTAACCCAACAATATGTAAGAAAAAGTATTGACTCCCACCTATCAAGTTCTAATAGTGGAAACATAGAATACATAGGTCAATAGTTACACAGTAGTGAAAAATGTTACATTATAACCAATTAGATACAATAATTTTTTCCCACAGATAAGATAATTATGGCTGGAGAAAACTGAGATAAATATATGAGCACGCATGTTCAAGGATCACAGGAATGCCCTTGGTCAGAAAGTGGGACCACACCTTTCTCTGCCTGGAGACCTTACTTCCTCTGCAGAAGTCAAAAGCAAGCCTACATACATGGAGAGACACTATTTCTCTATACCTGAGTAGTGAAAGTTCTCTGGTCAGAATAGTACTGCTCCTCTGTCAGTTTAGGAGCCTTATCAGCAGAAATCAGAGATGGAGTAAGATCATCCTGTGTTAAGTTTTCAACAGCAGGAGTCAAGAGAGTGCTCATCATTCAGGGTAAAACTTCCTCTCTGCAGTATCTATGCCTCTGCCAGAAGTCAAGTCAAGGAGTTCTAGACAAAGTGAGCTTTAAAGTAAGGCTTAGCTTTTAGGCTAAGCAAATAAGTGTCAATAAGAAATAATGAAACAAGAGAGAGAGAGAAAGACAGCTATGAGATTTTTAATCTACCATATGTAGTCTGGAAGACAGCATAGCAATGCTCTCAAACTTTTGAAGGAAACAGAACTGGGATCCAGGAACCTTACACTCAGCTCACATATTCAAATATGCAGACAGATGAAAGACATTTTAGGCATTCTAGGATTCAGAGAGTATGTGACTCTTATAGTCTTTCCTTTAAAAATTACTAAACAATGCACTCTTAAATCTGTTTCCTTAACCTCTATTTTATACTAGCTCTTAGTTGTGCTTGAATCATGTCCCAACTAGTGCCAAAAGAACAAAAAATTGTAATGTGTTTTCTGTTCTAACACCTCATTAATTTAATGCCATATTTTTTTTGTGCATAAGAGGTCCAGTCTCCTAAAGAATTGTTGGTGCAGAAGTGAATGGACTTTGTGCTTATTTTGGAGAACTAGATCAAAACTGTAGTATAAAGACATCATTTCCTCCCACCCCTCAAGCCTTTCATTACTGCTGCCATGCTGTGTGCTCATACATATTAATAAAACTTATAAATTGAGAAAAACAAGAGGATTTAAAAGGATCTTTTTCACTGCACGAGGATAGGAACAATGGAAAATGAAGAGTGTGAGAAGACAGTGGGTGGCAGTTATTGCCCTACTCATAGTTGCTGAAATCAATTATGAATAACATTTTACACTAAAGAATTGTTCAGGAATTCAAAGAGCTCTCAAATAATGATTATAACTTCAGAATTGCAAATGCTTGTTATGATTCAGGTAAAATATGGTACAAGTCTGTGAAATTATGTGTGGTTGCATAGAAAGATCTTCAATCAGCTTTAATTTAAAAAAGGATTTGTATTAAAGAAGAGAAGGACACATCATGTAGGTTGATATTAGTTTATAAGAGGCAATGTCAATAAGACTACAGCTTGAAGGGAGAAGAGATTAAGATTTTCAAAATCCTAAAGATGAATAAAAAATGTGTTTAGAGGCAAAAACAAACACAAAGAACAGATCTTTTAGTTGTGATGAAACAAATGAAACAAAAACATTAAACTAATATTTATGGGGAGTGGTTCAATGTTAAAAGTTCAAATCCTTGATTTTCTCTATGAATGTTTTGCTTCTGTCACATTCATGAAGCAAAGTATCTATTTGTTTACAAAGGATTAAATAAACATTGATAAGGGGAATTCTCCAGTGGCTGTAAATAAGGAGATGACTTTGGAGGGGTTCAAGAATATTCAAACAATTTGCCTATGTAATAGTGCAGAGAATTGCACAGTTTATGCTGTTGAAATAGTAACTGCTAAATGTCTTTCAAACTGTTAGATTAAAATGCTTTCTAAAGATAAAAATCTCATTTATCGTTTTTTTTTACTTCCTTCTTTCCAAATGCTGTTAAGAAACACAAATATTTATTGACATCCATGTGTCTTTCAAGTAATGGAACAGTTGTTTCTTAACTAATACCAGTGAATAAAATAAAAATACTTCAAATTGCTGACATTTTCTCCCTAGTTTATAACAACCAATATGACAGAGAATATCATACTATTTTTCAGAGAAATTATGACTAAAATATATTATTACTGTCATCTGGTGCACTTATGGAAGATTCATTTGTCTCTGGGGAGTTATACTTGGGGGAACCAGATTGAAATGGGTGTGACCAATGTTTATAAATGGGCTTGATCTGCTAGACATATGGAGGAAAATCATATATGATTCATTCCAAAATGTATCAAATGTAATATGAATGACAATTAAACTTTTTACTAAGAGAAAAAGCCATCTGTGTAAATGTAGACTTATTTTCAGTGAAAAAAAAGACAAATTATATCTCATCGTGCATGCATCTGCCTTTGATTTAGTCTCCTCACTACTGTTTTAATTTTAATTTTAGAAAGTTTCCACCAATTTATTTTTACCTAGTTATTGCCTCTGTTGTCATCTTCTGTAAATACAATGTAACCTTGTTAAAATTCTGGAGTACAATTTTGTTGTAGTGGTTCCATCTTAAAGGCTCTCCTCTAATTGACATGTTCAAATCTATGTCCTCTGTTCAAATCAATGCCCTCTTTCCTTAAGTCATATTTGAAGCATTACAATAAACAATAGAAAGGATCTTCTCTATTTATTGAGAAGTCTTTGTTCATTTCAAAAATGAAAGGAATTTGTTTCTAGATCAAAATATGCATTCAGGTTTTATTAAAAGAATTAAGTGAGGACAGCATATGCTATAAAAAAGTTTTTATTTTTTTCTGTAGGTATATCTAAATTATATGAACAATTAATTATTTTAGATAAGAACACATAAATGTCATATTTTCCTTTCTACTAACCAAACATTTATAATAATTATTATAAACATTTATTACCAAACACTTATATTATAATGCCAATTGATTATTTAGACAAACTATTCCACTGAAAACAATTGAGAAAACAGAACAAAAATTTTAAACACTGATACAAACATGCACACACCATCTAGCTGAACATATAAGAACATAATATAGTGTAGGATTATAGCTTTAAGTTGTAGACAAAAGAAAACCAGTAAGCTAAGTCTACCATTTTGAGACACTTTTCCTAAAAGATGCTAATCAATGCTCAGAAAGGTGACTGAGAAAATAAGTAGAGATTGTAACAGTACTTCAAGGCTAAACAAATCATAATTGCAGTTCAACTCCCACTAAGAATTTGAGATAATAGGAAACCTTCCAGAATCGTCTATATGTAAGAAGAATGAAGCAGAAATGAGCCCTAATAGAAATGAAAGTCCAGCTTTAAATAATACCAATTCATGATTAGATTAACATAAAATAAGGTTGCTGCTTTCCCTATGTCAACTGTTTGCCAAAAGCAAATGTAAATCCTTTCTGGAAGAAAGTAACATCAACTTGAACATCAGATTATGTCGATCATTTTTAATATTCAATGTCCAAAACTCAAAAATAATTATATGTAATATACATATTATATATATAAATGCAGACAAGCTGATATGATTGTGAACCAAAACAACAACAAAAAAATAAAAATGAATACAAAACCACTTAGGATGTTGGAAAGAAGAATAATAGTAGTAAATCTAGGTCTAAATCTAACTGACTGCAATATTTCTGTCATTTATTCTCAATCTTATTTAGGAAACACTGTGTTAGTGCAGAAAAAATAGCTTTCTTTCCTATTTACTGACTTTATCCAAAGAGATAAAGATTGAAAGCATAATTACTATATTTGTTTCCTATTGCTTATAAATACAACACAAATCTGACTGAGAATCTCACTGTAGCAGGGTCAAGGTATCATGTGGGCTAAAAGCAGGGAGACACTCAATTTCCATATATTTTTTATCTTCTAGAGGCCACCTACATTCCTTGGCTTGTTGTTGGGAGCCCGCCACGGAGGCCCATGAGCGTTAGGGATCAGGAAGGGCCGTTGACCCTGAGACCACTAGGATGCATTCGGGAGCTATTGACCCCATTTCCTCCCCCTTTCTACTCAGCACTAAACAGATTAAGCTCCTGTGAGCTCAAAACATGAAAACTCTGAGACTGGGATGAACACAAGCTAACTTTAGAAGCTCATTGCTCCCATTCTTCAGCAAACTGCAGTTTTGGTTTTCATACAACTTATAATTCAAACTCGTGTCACATCTAAGAGCCTTAGTATTGGTCACAGGCTTCTGGGTCATTATTTTAGGATTTATTGAAGGTATAAATTGTAGAATATAGTTTTAGAAGACAGCCATTTTGTTGAAAGAATGCAGCTGGGTTACTTGCAGGTAGCCCACTGTGAACTTTGGACTGGGCCACATTCCAAACATTCTGGGACGGGCCACTTTCGTTTGTAAAGTAAATACTTAAGCTTCTATAGAATTGTTTAACTTGGCATAAATTAATCAGCTTAGGATGAAAAAGGTTTATAGAATATGTCAGTCATGGATTAGGTTATCCTTTGTTATGGGATTTTAAGATTATCATATGAAAAGGGCTTAAAGGCAATCATTGATTAAGTTTTCATGGATTAAGTTTTCTGGTGGTTGGGGGACACCCCTCCTACATCTGACTTTGTGTATAAAAGACCCGTTGTAATTCCCAATAACACACATCACTTCTGCACTAGACTGGAGTCCAGTCTCTCTCTCTCTCTCTCTCTCTCTCTCTCTCTCTCTCTCTTTCTCTCTCTCTCTCTCTTCTTCCCCCAACCGCCGACACCATCTCCACCTTTGGGGTACCCTGAACCCAGCTGGAGCTGGTGTCTGGCAGCTTGTGGCATCTTCCATATCTTCAAAGCCAGCTATGGAAAGTTGAATTATTTTGCATCACAACTATCTGACCCTTCTGTTCTGCCCCTTTTACTCCCACTTTTAAGACATCATGTCTTTACATAGTGTCCACCCAAACAACCCAAGATAATCCTCCTCATTTTAAAATGAACTGATTAGTAATTTAAAGATATTTTGGTTTCACTAAAGATTTTTGTTTTTGATGTAATGCTATTTGTCCTATTTTAATTTATACAACAATAACTTACATACCCTCTCAAAAGTTTCTGTTAGATACCATTATAATAAAAGATATTCAGTTATTATTTGGTGAAAAATAAATTGATGAACTGGATAAATAATATGTGTCAAGCCTAGATATGAATACAACATTTTCCATGTGAAATACTTTTTATATATGTGACTGCATTTTTATATATGTGATCACATTTTTAACATTAAGGATCAGTTATTTATTTGGCATTTCATTTTGTATTTAGTTCATATTTGCTTCTCTTTTTATTTTTCTTGGTATGTTTTTTGGCTCTGCTGAAGAAATAGTTATTTTTGTGGTTTCTAAGAGAACTGCAATAATAATGTCTAAGAGAAGATATTTCACTATCTCATGTTAACCTTTGATCTTGTTAGCTTTCCTAACATTGTAAGGGTTGCTATAGTGAAGAATGAAGAATGAAGGTAAAAATCCAAGGATCAGGTTTATTTTGTCTTTCCACCATTTTAATAAAATGTATTTATAATATAAAAGAGATATCAAGTATCACCTCTGGTAACTTATTCATTTTATAGATGAGGGAACTGGAGGAATGGAAATGAAATTCTTTTTTAAAGATCATATATATCATTGTTTGTAGAATCGGACTACTAGTTAATTGTCCCTGAGAGTAGAAAAACAAAAAACAAAACAGAAACTCACATACAAATTTATTGCTTATTCTTTCACTCAACAATCAGTTCAGAAGACTTCTGTGACCAAAGGTATGGGGACTTTTTTCCCATCAGCAAGCAGACAATCACTTCTGCAGAGAAAGCCCTCTGTCCTCTAATTTACTTCTATTCTGATATCTATCTAGCCATTGCATCAGATCCCAAGACTCAGATTAAAGATTAAGAACTAAGTTCCCAAGACTGCTCTTCATATCATATACCAAATACAAGCCTCAGGTTTTTTTGGTTTTGTTTTTGTTTTTTCATGTGGTTCTGATTGACAAGCTATAAATTGCATATCTCATGAACCCCTCTTTGAGTTTTATTAATTTGCTAGATTAGCTCACAGAATTCAGAGAAACACTTACTTAAATTTGCCAGTTTATTATAAAGGACATTACAAAGAATACAAATGAAGAGATGCATAGGGTGAGATATGAGAACAGGCAAAGATCTTCCATGTCCTTTCTGGATGTGTAACCCTCCAGGAAGTTAAATGTTCAGCTATCCAGAATCTCTCTGAATCCTGTTCTTTTGGGTTTTTATAGAGGCTTCATTACATAGGCATGATTTATTACACCCTTGACCATTGATGATCCACTTAACCTTTAGAACCTCTCCAGTGGCCTGAGATTGAGGGTGGGCTGAAAGTCTAATCCTGTTTTGGTGTTTCCAGTGACCAAAAGACCAGTTCCCATCCTAATGTCACCTTGAGGCTGCTAGCCATCAGTCAACTCATTAGCATACAAAAATACATCACTTTGGAGTTTCTAAAGATTTTAGGAGTTATATGCCAAGAAATAGAGCTAAACACCAAACATATAATTCACAATATCATAGTGCCCAACCTATAAAATATTCTTTATCATATCTTTTCATAAGAACATTTCTTAAAAGCTCACCACAATTCCTTATCTCAATTATGTAAATAAATATTATCAACCAATATTGACATATATCTTATAAAAGTATATTTTAAATTTAGATTTTTGGTGTACATAAATTTAATATGTTTTATAATTTTTTGCAACCTAATAACCCTAACAGGAAGAAATAACATCTTACTAGTAAAGAAGCAAATTAATTTTATTTGAAAAATAGAACTAAATTAATAACACATGATTGTAAACATTTAGCATCATATGTCTTCATCATGTGATATTTTTGGGAAAAAACTTAAATAACTGTATTACTGAGATTCAGTAAGTACCATTATGTATCAAAGTGATAAAATGAAATAATAGAAGACCTGTTATTTCCAAAAATAAATTCTACATAGTGTCTGAGTAAGAGGATCCACTTTACCTAGAGTTTATTACATCCAGACAATTTCTGCAGGAAAAAAAATAGACCATAGTATTTTTTTGTTTAACATTTGCCTTTTAGACCATTTATTCACCTACACATCATGTGTGAATGTGCACTTGTGAGAGTTGGTCATAAGAAATGGATCATTCTTGTCATAACCAACTAAAACAAAATCAAGAAGCCAGAGGATAAAAACACTCAGGGAAGTCACATAATATTGCTCTAAGTATATAATTATCTGTGAGCCTGGCTATTGAAATTGCTTGCTATAACCTGAAAGCAGTTTTAGCTATGGTTGTGTGATAATTTTCTGCATCTCTAGGGTTAATTTTGCATACCACTGTTGCCCACCAATCAGAACTTGTCAGCTCGTCAAAGCTTTATTAATGCCAATGAACTTTCTTTCAAGGTCACAAGTAACATTTCTGTTTTTAAATAAAACCCTTAGCCTCCTCTTCTTCAGAAATACAGAAGACCACTCTGTTTGTTTGCACTGAGTTGCACTTCTTTCTTCCTCTATAAAAGGTTCAATTTGGAGATGTGGCTGTATTTTTTATATTTTGACACAATTAATACTAATTCAAAACTATTCATAGTCACTAGCCTTCCAGTTCTTCCCACCAGGTGCAATGTAGACTAGTCCACTTCCCTGTGGAATACCAAGAATTCAACTCAATTGACTCCATGTGGAACAAAGAAATTGTCCCTCTGCAATCTGTCCAATTTTCTTATCTACACAATTTTGAAGTATAATAAAAAAGCCTGTGTTATAAGATGCTGTGTTTCAAAGTACATAATATGTTATACAGTGATTAATATTTGAAAACTAATTTAGTAACTGAAAGTAATGTGTTGTCACAATAAAAACGAAAGGGTATGGCATTAGCTTTGGGAAAAGACAGTGAATGACAACTACAAGTGCCTTGAGGAGATGGTTAGTGAAATTTGGAAGGGCCTTCAGACTCTTGGTGAGGGCTTGCAGAAAAATGAAACAGTGTTATCAAAGAGGAGCCAGGGAACATTCTAGCAACACTTTTATTTGAGGTAATTTGGAACACAAGCAATTTCTAATGAACTTTTGAAAGTAAGTGAGATTTCCAGGTAGAATATAGAAAGTACCATACTGGCTTTTGCTGGTTGTCTGTGATAAAACCTGAATTGTAAAATAACTATGAGGGAAAATGGTATTATTTTTAGCAGAGCTGAATATATATAAAGAGAGTAAAAAATTGGTTTTAGGATAAATATCAAACTCAAAGTTAGGTCATAAATTCTGTTATATTACATTAAAATGTCTTGTTAGTGTTTCATGGTCTCTTCCAGAAACACAAAGAATTCTAAAGGTCTTGAGGGTATTGCTTATAGTTGTAACCTGTTAAGGAAAAGCGCTTCAAAGAATCCTTCTAAGAATCTTAAGCATACAGCTCCATAGGGACTTCATACACATATATAGGCCAAGACAGACAAAGACCTATCTAGAAAATCAGTATTTGGATTCTGCTTAACAGAGTAAATCTCTCTAAGGTTCATAGAATACTTACAGAGTTTTTTTGAATTGTGCCAGCAAAAGTACTTCCAACTTGGCTTAAAAGGGAGAGACAATACAGGGTGTAAGAAGCTTGGAAAACCTTTTTTTTTTTTTTTGTAACTTTGCAAAAGATTTTTAATTTAAAACATGTGGGGTACAATCGAGAGTTAGGTATACAAATGTTCATTTTGCAGGTACACTTGATGAGGTTTACTTCCCCTCACCTAGCAGATTCCCACTACTGCCAATCCCACCTCTTCCCCACAACGTCCAGAAGTTTCCCACTACTGCCAATCCTTTTCTTATAGTATTATGATAATTGTTCAAGGTGCACTTGTGAGTGAGAACTTGTGATACTAAATTCTTTGTTTCTGTGATAGATCACTCAATATTACAGGCTCTAAGTCCACCAAAGTTGCTGTGAAATTCATCATTTTGCCCTTATTTATGGCTGCATAATATACCACATTTTTATACAGTCCTCTTTCTATGGATAGCACAGTTGATTCCATGTTTTTGCTATTATGAACAATGCTGCAATAAACATACATGTGCGGGTATCTTATTTCACAAAGTGATTTGAGTTCCTCTGGGTATATTCCCAGTAGGGTGATTCTGGAGTCATACAGAAGGTCAATTTTTAGATCTTTTAGGAATCATCGAACTGTAAAACCTAATTTTTTAACATAAAAAATCAGGGTGTAACTCTTGCTTAGCTACAAATATAAGCCTTTTCACATGGGAAAGGTAAAGTAACTTAGCCGAAAGAATAAAATCTTGAAATGTCAAGTCAAGTGCCATGAAGATTTTTTATTTTTAGGAAAAAAAAATTAATCCTAATCAAAGAATTTGTTACAAGTACCTGTTTAGACGTAAGAACATCTATGAACCAGTAACCATTACATGCATTCCACTGTTGAAAGCCAAACTGCCTTTTGGAAATGAACAATTTACTGCATCACATGTCTTTCATTACCACTGAATCCTGGATTTATAGAAAACATAAAACTCAACTCTTTGGTTAAGATGTCTTCATATAGAAAAGAACGCTATAAAGGGAACTGCTTTCTAGATTCCTCAACTGCACCAGAGCCTTATCTAGAAGATGATATATTAGGATTAAATTTAGGGGATTCTTGGAGAGACATCATGTATTTTTTATTAATTAATTAATTTATTTATTTATTATAAAGATTAGGGTACAACATTCATGATTAGGTATACAAATGTTGATTATGCAAGTACCTTGTTGAAGAGGTATACTCCTCCTTCCCCTAGCAGTTTCCCTCAACCGCCAATCCCTCGCCCACTATCCTGACACTTAGCCATTACTGCCAATCCCTTTCTTATAGTATTACAATAGTTCAAGTTTCACTTATGAGTGAGAACATATGGTACTCTCTTTGTTTCTGTGATAGATCACTGAATATGATTGACACTAAATCCATCCAAGTTGCTAGAAATCCATGTTTGTCATTCTTTATGGCTACATAATATCCCATTGTGTATATTACCACATTTTTTTTTAGCCAGTACACCTTCCATAGGCAACATGATTGGTTCCATGTTTTTGCTATTGTGAATAGAGCTTAAACAAACATACATGTGCAGGTATCTTTTTTGTAGAATGATTTGAGTTCCTCTGGGTACATTCCCAATAGTGGAATTGCTGGGTCATATGGAAGGTCAATTTCTAGTTTTTTTAGAAATCACCACGCTATCTTCCAAAGAGGTTGCACTAGTTTGCATTCCCACCAGCAGTGTAGAGGCATTCCTTTTTTCTCTGTATCCCTGCCAGCCAGCATCTGTTGTTGTTTGTTTTATTAATGATGACCATTCTTACAGGGATTAGGTGGTATCTCAATGTCTCAATGTGGTTTTGATTTGCATTTCTCTGATGATGAGTGAGGCTGAGCACTTTTTCATGTGTCTGTTGGCTGCCCATATATCTTCTTCTGAGAAGTGTCTATTCATGTCTTTTGATCTTTTTTTTTTTCTTTTTTTTTAGTTGGAGTCTTCACTCTGTTGCCCAGACTGGAGTGCAGTGGCATGCTTCCTGGTCACCGCAGCCTTGACCTGCTAGGCTTCGGTGATCCTTCCACCTCAGCCTTACAAGTAGCCAGAAATACAGGCATGTGCTACCATGCCTGGCTAATTTTTGATTTATTGTACAGACAAGTTGCCCGGGTGAGTCTCGAACCCGCGGGCTCAGGCAATCCACTAGCCTCAGCCTCCCAAAGTGCTGGGATTATAGGCTGAGCCAGTGAGTCCGACCTTTTGATCACTTTTTAATGGGCCCGTTTCTTTTTTTCTTTTCAGCACGTTTGAGATCCTTGTAGATACTAGATGTTAGGCCTTTGTCAGATATACAGTAGGCAAATATTTTTTCCTATTCCATGGGCTGTCTCCCTGATCTCTTGATGGTTTCTTTTGCTTTGCAGAAGCTCGTTAGTTTGATGAGGTCCCACTTGTCTATCTTATTTCTTAAGGTATGGGCATTTAGGGTTCTGATCAGGAATTGGTTCCCAGTTCCAATTTCCATAAGGGTGTCTCCTGCGTTTTCTAAGGTTCTTATAGTTTGAAGCTTTACGTTTAGGTCTTTGATCCATTTAGAGTTCATTTCATTTTTTTGTGGCTATTGTGAATGGGATTGTGCTTTTAATTTGAGTCTCTGCCTGCTTGGTGCTGGTGTATAAGAATGTAACTATCTTTTGCACATTTACTTTGTGCACTGATGCTTTGCCAAGGTCCTTATTAGCGCAAGCAGGTTTTTGACAGATTCTCTTGGGTTTTCAGGGTATAGGATCATATCATCAGCAAAGAAGGATAACTTGACTTCCTCTTTTCCTATTTGTATGCCCCTGATTTCCTTCTCTTGTCTAATTGCCCTAGCTAGGACTTCCAACACAATGTTAAACAAGAGGGGTAATAGTGGGAAGCCTTGTCTTGTTCCAGTTTTCAAGAAAAATGTTTCCAGTTTCTGTCCATTTAGCAAATTTGTTAGCTGTGGGTTTACCATAGATGGCACTTACTATTTTGAGCTATGTTCCTTCTATACCTAAGGGTTTGAAGGTTTTTATCAGGAAGGGATACTGGATTTTATCAAAAGCTTTTTCTGCATCTAATGATAGAATCATATGATTCTTGTTTTTACATCTGTTGATGTATTTAATTACATTTATGGTCTTGCAAATGTTGAACCAGACCTGCATACTTGGAATGAAGACTGCTTGGTCATGGTGGATGATTTTTGAGTTGTGTTTTTGGATCCAATTTGCTAGAAGCATGTTGAGGATTTTTGTATCTATGTTCATAAGGGATATTGGCCTGTAGTTCTCTTTTTTTGTTGGATATTTACCTGGTTTGGGTATCAGTATGATGTTAGCTTTGTAAAATGATTTAGGGAGAATTCCATCTTTCTCAATTGCCTTGAATACTTTCAATAGGATTGGGATCAGCTCCTTCTTATAAGTTTTGTAGAATTCCACTGGAAAGTCATTCAGTCCAGAAATTTTTTTGTAGGTAGTTTTCATATGACAGAGTCAATTTCCTGGGTTGTTATTGGTCTATTTAGTGCCTCAATGTCTTCTCTTCTTGTTTCCATCTGGGAAGGTTAGGTGATGTCAGAAAATCCTCCATTTCATTTAGGTCATCAAGTTTGTTTCCATATAGGTGTACATATTAATATCTGATAATCTTTGTATTTCTTCAGGGTCGGTTGTGATTTGAGCTTTGGTATTTCTGATTGTGTTTATTCGGGATTTTTCTCTCTTTTTCTTGATCATTCTGGTTCATCAATCTTGTCAATTCTTTCAAAGATCCAGCTTTTTGTTTTATTGATCTTTTCTATAATATTTTGTCTTCTATGTCCCATATTTAGACTCTTATTTTGATGATTTGGATTCTTCTGCTAACATTGGGGTTTGGTGGTCTTCTCTTTCCAGTTCCCTTAGGTGATTTGTTAGGCTCTCCACTTCTGATCTTTCCATCTTCTCGATGTGTGTTTTAATTTCTGGATTTAATTTAATTTCCTGGAGTGTTTTAATTTCTGTTTTGATTTCAGTATTGACCCAGTAGTTGCTCAACATTATGCTGTTTAGTGCCCACGTCTTTGTGGGCTTTGTGAAATTTTGTGGGTGTTGATATTTATTTTTATCCCACCATGGTCCGAGAATGTGCAGGGCAAGATTTCAACCATATGGAATTTGTTTATGCTTGATTTGTGGCCAAGGATTTGATCGATCTTGTAGTACAGTTCATGTGGTGATGGGTAGAATGTATATTCTGTGGTTGTTGGGTGGAATAAGCTATAGGTAGCTATTAAGTCCATTTGGTAGAGTGTCCAGTTTAGGTTCTGAATCTCCTTGCTGATTTTTTTTTTTAAGTTGGAGTCTCACTCTGTCACCTAGACTGGAGTGCAGTGGCCACTCCCGGCCACTTCAACCTCGACCTGCTGGGCTCCGGCGATCCTTCAGCCTCAACCTTCCAAGTAGCCGGAATTACAGGCATGCTCTACCACGCCCAGCTAATCTTTTGATTTATTATAGAGATGAGATCTCGCCAAGTTGCCCAGGCGGTTCTCGAACCCGCGGACTCAGGCAATCCACTCACCTCAACCTCCCAAAGGCGCGGGATTACAGGCTGAGCCACCAAGCCTGGCTTCCTTGCTGATTTTTTGTCTCGATGATCTCTCTAGGGTTGTTAGTGGGATATTCAAGTCCTCTGCTATAATAGTGTTAGAGTCAATATCTTTTTTGAGTTTACTTAGTAGTGGCTTTATAAATGTTGGTGCTCCTGTGTTGGGTGCATATATGTTTAGGATGAATATTTCTTGTTGATGGATCAAAGCTTTTATTATATAGTGCTCTTTTTCATGTTTTAAAATTTTTAATAGCTTAGAAATTGTTATGTCTGATATTAAGATCACAACTCTTGCCTTTCTTCATGATCCATTTGCCTGGAAATTCATTTTCCATCCTTTAACTTTGAGTCAGTGTGCTCCTTGTAGTGTGATGAGTCCTCTGGATGCAGCAAATAATTGGGTCATGGTTTCTTTTACAGTTTGTCATACTGTGTCTTTTCAGTGGTGCATTTAATCCTTTTACATACAGGCTGATTATTGAAATGTGACTGCTTATCCTTGTCATGAGGTTCTTATAAGGTTTTTTTTTCTTTTTTTGCTTGTTTCCTTTTGGCTTTGGGGTTGATGTGTTTGTGGGGTTGATGTGTTTGTGGGTTTTCAAATTTCTTGTTGCGCTGTATTCTTGGTTGATTCTATGCTCTGCTGTTTCCTTGGGAAGTGTTTGGTCATTCCTTTTTTTCTCTCTCTCTCCTATGCTTAATACCTTTGTAAATATCTTTTGTAGAGCTGGTCTGGAAGCTGCATAATCTCTTAGGGATTGGATGTCTGAGAAGGATTTTAATTCCCCATCACTGTTGAAGCTGAGCTTGACTGGATAGGAAATTCTTGGTTGGAATTGTTTATTTTTGAAGACTTTGAATACAGGGCTCCGGTCCCTTCTTGTTTGTACTGCTTCTGTCAATAGGTCTGCTGCTGTTCTGATTGGTTTTCCCCTTTAGGTAGTCTGATTTTTCTTTCTTGCTGCCTTTAGGACTTTTTCTTTTGTGCCTACTTTGTGTAGGTGAATTACTATGTGTCTAGGGGTAGGTATTCTCATTTGATGTCTTGTGGGAGTTCTCTGAACCTATTGTGCTTGACCAGTCACATCTCTCATGAGATGGGGAAAGTTTTCTTGAATTATCTCCTGGAATACTTGCTTTAAGTTGTTCTCCATTTCCCTTTCTTCTTCTGGGAAACCAATCAAGCATAGGTTTGGCCTCTTGATATAAAGGCACATCTCTTGTAGGCTTTGTTCTTTCTTTCTGAGTCTTTCTTTTGTGTTTTTTACAGATCAAGTTATTTCCATGTTCTGGTTTTCAAGTTCTGAGATTCTTTCTTCAGCTGGATTAATTCTGCTTTCCATGCTTGTCATCTTGATATTTATTTCCTGGATAACATTTTTTATTGCCAAAATCTCTGTTACAAGTTCTTTCAGTGTTGCATCTTGTCTTTCTTGAGTATTATTCACTCTTTCCATCCATTCCCTAATCCCAATCATATTCTGGAGCCTGCTCTTGGTGACTTCCATTGTTTTGCTACTAATGTCTGATTTTTCAGGAATTTTGTCTTTGGTGCACTTGAAATTGCCTGTGGTTTTCCTTTGTTTTTTCCTCATTTGTGACAGATCGCTGTTTTTCTCTTTAGTTCTGTTATTCAGTGTCAGATGGAGAGACTTTCCCCCTGATGTTTGCTCAGTCATCTATTCCCTGATCTGGGCTCTCGATTTGTTCTATTTTGAAATAGGACAGTGAATGGGATGCTTTGCTGTCTCTTGTAGTTTTTGAAATTTGAATGAAGTAGGAGACGGGGCATTAGGATTCATAAACTACTTGCAAATTACAATGTTCACCTATTGTGGTATGTGTTCCATGAGACCCACTCCCTACCACTACTCTATATGATGATGCAAAGCATAAACCAATGCAAAAAGCAATTGAACACACACACACACACACACACACACACACACACACACACACAGACATACACACACACCCCAAAACAAACTGAAATAACAACAAAGTGGAACAAAACAAACAGCAACAACAACAAACCAAGAAAACTAAACATACACACACATGCCTAGCACAAAGTGAATACAGAAGAAAAACAGAAAGAACAAAAAAAAAGAGAAAGAAATTCAGGTCAAAACCTCACACCTATATTGACACACACCTCAAACTATAAAAAATGAAAATAAAAAACCCCAGAAGAACAAAAGAGCAAAACAAACTAACAACAACAACAAAATTGAAAGATGAACACTCAATCATTCACATAAACACAAAACAGAAAATGACAAATAAAAGAAGACAGTGACAGAAAAAGAAAAAAATGGGGGATGCAGATCAAACCCTCATATACACATTCATGCACAAAGGAAAAATATTTTAAAAATAAATGAACTGGCAAAAAAAATTAAAAAATAAAATAAAATAAAATAAAAAACCCTGCCCTCTTATAGCAGGCTCTGTAATTGTTCTTCTAATAAGATCTCTCCTGCAGTCACCTCTTTCACTCTCTCTTTAGTGTCTGAAGCAGGGAAGGAAGAGGGGCTGTGGAGGTGGGCGGGGTGCTGTCCTCCTCTCCCACTCTCGTATGGTCAGGGAGATCTCCTCTGGTGGGGAGGTACGCGATTGTCTCTTCCCCAGGGTGGTGCCCCAGGCAAGCCTCTCCTGGCATGGAGTTCTCCTATTGTGACTGATGTCCAGGCTCTGCCTAGGTTTGTCCCTCTCAGTCGTGGCCCAGCTGTGTGAGTCTGACTTTTAGATGATTGCTGGGGAGGAGGAGGTTTGTGTCAACCCTGGACTTACCACTGATCTCTTTGAAGTTCTTCCTCCTCCTTTTCTAGCCACACCCTTTGTCCCACAGCTGGCGTTTGGAGCAGGGTAGGGGTGGGGCACCAGGAACTCAGCATTTGTCCAGTCCCTCCAAAGTTTGTGCTTTCAGGATATTTCCTCTGGGTCATGATCAATCCCTGAGTAGTTGATCTGCCAGACACAGACACAGAGTCCGAGAACTTTCTTGCCCTACCTCAAGATGGTGGTGGCATGCCTCTCTTGTCCTCTTCCATGGGACTTTGCCTCTGGACCCCCTCACAGCCCCTGCTGCCAGTGCCCTGCCAGGCACTGAAGTGGTGAGGCAAAGCCTGGAGCTGGCTCTCTCCTGCTGCAATGGTGAGGCAGAGTCTGGGGTGATGGTCTCTTCCCACTGTTTTTTCATAAGAAAGCTTTTTTCCATTAAAAAAATGGCACTCAGCTTCTGTGACCTGGGAAGAACCAGGGACCAAGCAGAGAAGCTGCAGCAACAGCTGTTGCACCGGGGGTCTGGCCACTTTCTCATGAGTCCCCACTTAGACAGTCTCTCCCAGTATTTTCTTCCTAGGAAGGGTTTTTGTTAATTTAAAAGAAAAGAAAATGGCACTCAGCTTCTCTGTCCCATGAATTGCTAGGGCCCAAGCCCATCAGCTGCGGCACCAGCCGTTGTACCAGGAGAACCCTGGCTGTTAGCTCCCTAACCCTCACTCAGTCACTCACATGCCCACTCGCTCACCAGCACGTACACAAAATTTTCCACACACTCACTCACACCAGGACTCGCATAGACTGACTGACTAGGCTGCTATCTTCCTGACCTCCCTATTTTTTTATATATATAGACAATTTTTCTGTTTTTTAATCAAACAAGTTTGCATATTTTATTTTTTTTAGACATGGTCTTGCTATGTTTTCCAGGCTGGCTATGAACTCCTGAACTCAGGCAGCCCTCCTAGCTCAGCCTCCTGAGAAGGTGGACCTCCAAACATGCACCACCAAGGTCAGCTCAAGTCATGTAGTTTGAATGTGGTGGTAATAAACAATGTGTGGTTAAAGACAGGAATGTGTTAAATGTAAGATACATTCTTATTTTCTCATTGTGAGGTTGGGTATAATTCCTGTCTCCTCACTTAGTTTTCTGACAAATAGAAAACACTGTAAATAACATTCTGAGACCTCCAAGCATAGTTGATAAGAAGCCTTGCAACTTCTGCTCACACCGCTTAGAATACGCATTCTGAAAAGAAACGAAATGACATGTAAGGAGTTTAACTATGGGGAGATTGCTGCTGGAGAGGATCCTTGTGTGTTCTCTATTCTAGTTACAAGCATGTGACTTTAGCCATTTTGGAAATTCTACAACAGCACTTCTGACAGTGAAATGCAAGTACAGGTTGAACATTCTTTATCCAAAAATCTAAAGTCAGAAATATTTTACAATCCAAAATTTTTGAGTGCCAACATGAATCTATACATGACAAACTTTGCATCTACTCTCATTTGGTGAGTTGCAGTCAAAATGCAGGTGTATAATACCTAGTCTATTCAGCATCCTCAAGGGAAAATTGACCCTCCCAGCCCCCTTCAGCTGAAATATATCTTTTCTGTGCATGCCCAGATTTTCCCACACAAGCATGCCCACAAAGAGTAATTAAATGACACGTGTGCTGAGCAGATGTGCCAATGGCAGATTCCCCATGATGCCCCACAGTTCATCGACCTAGGCGTATTACTCACTGTAGTTCTTTTGTTTGTTTGTTTATTTTCTGCTCTGTGGTGTAAAGATATTGCTGAAAATGTAAAAAAAAAAAAATTGCTGCAAGAGCTTGAATTTCTGTGTTATAGACAAGGATAGTTTCTACCTCTTATTTCTATCACTCAGAGGTATTTTCAGCCTTTTTATGTGTGAAATAAAAATAGGATAGTGTTAGAATGACCATCATATATCACCCAGAGAAACGGGTAAATTATTTAAGTTCTATGCTGAATGAGATGAACAGAAGTTAATAAAAAACAGAAAAACTATATAGGAAGCTAAAAATGAAGCTCACAATTATATACTAAAAGAGTGTATCCATCAGTGAGCATATGCTACTTGATGGTATGTTGATCATGAAACAAGCAAAGATCTATTACATTAAACTGAAAAATTTTTAAAAACTGTGAACATTCAACAGGCCGGTTGCAGTATTTAGGAAAAAGACAGTGTATTAAATATTTAAAGATTTGTGGTGATAAAACATTTGCTGATCATGAAACAGCAGAAAAATATATTGATGAGTTTGCCAGGATCATTGTCAATGAAAATTTGACACCAGAACAAGTTAATAATAAGAAACATCACCATTTTGTTCGTTTTTTCCTCCCAAGAAAGACACTGACTATTACTGATGAAGCAACCTCTACAGGAATCAAGGATGCTGAGGACAGAATAACAGTGTTGGAGTGTGCTCATGCAGCAGGCACACTAAGTGTACACTTGAAGTAATAGGCAAAAGCTAGTGTCCTCACTGTTTTCAAGGAGTTAATTTACTACCAGTTCATTTTCTATGCTACCAAAAAGGCATGGATTGTCAGGAGCATCTTTATGACTGATTTCACAAATATTTTGTAGCAGTGGCTTGTGCTCATTGAACAGAAGCTGACGACTACAGTGTTTTATTATTACTTAATAACTGTTCTGCTCATTCTCCTGTTGAAATTCTTGTAAAAAATAATGTTTATGCCAAGTGCTTTCTCCTAAATATGACTTCATTAATTCAGCTATGTGACTGGGGTATCCTTAAATCAATGAAGAGTAAATATAAAAACATTTTCTTGAACAACATGCTAGCAACTGTGAACAGAGATGAGAGTGTGGAAAATTTTCAAAAGGAATTGAGCATGAAACACATATATGCTGTTGCTAATGCTTGGAATGCAGTAACTGAAGACAGTTGTGCTTTCCTGGCACAGCCTCTGGCCTGCAGTTGCTGAACATATTTATGCTCAGCAATGATGATGAACAAGGTAGTGACTTTCAAGAATTCCATATGGTAAGTCAGAAAAAAAAAGAGTCTAACCTAACATATGCAAAAACAAAACAAAACAAAAAAGCCTTCAGAGCCTATTAGTGAGCTGGAAAAAGTGGACATTTAATTAATAAGTTTTCTGTTTGTTTGTTTTGTTGTTGAGTTAGGGGTCTCACTCTGTTGCCCAGGATGGAGAGTGCAGTGGTACAATCACATCTCACCTCACCCTCGATCTCCTGGGCTTAGATGATCCTTCCACATAGCCTCCCAAGTAGCTGGGACTATAGGTACACATCATCATGCCTGGCTAATTTTTTAATTTTGTGTGGAGACGACGTCTTGCTATGTTGCCCAGGTTGGTCTCAGACTCCTGGGCTCAAGCTAATTCTCCTGCCTCAGTCTCCCAAAATGCTGAGATTATGAGTATGAGCCACTGTCCCCAGACTTGAAAAAGTTTCTAACATCAATAATGATGCTTCAGTTGTTCATTCATTGATTGATGGTGAAATAGCTCAGATGGCTCTCAAGCAAGGTGATTGTGATAATAGTGACAATAAATATGACATTAACACTGCAGAAAAAGTGCAGAAAAAGACAGCATGGTAAAAAATGTGTAATGGGTTTATTGAAGGAGTAGAACAATACACATTCATAACAAAATAAAAATTATGTCAGTTTCTAAAATTAAAGAGAGGCTTCTAAGATAAGAATCCGCTGTTTATAAGGAAGGTGACACAGGAGGAAACTTTTTAAAAAGCCATCCAGCAAAATGTACCTTTATCCCTAGAGAAATCATTTTCTGGTCTCTCACCTACTTCTCATGTTTCTTCTCACCTAACAAAATAAGATACAGCTTAAGTAACTTTTTATTCAAAACACAGTATCATGGGTAGAGATTGAAAGTCTGCTATTATTTGTTGCTGCTGTTGCTTAACAGTTGATACAGGTATTCTGGTGTTGCTCCTGTGCTTCCTAGTTACCCTGAACACGTTATCTTTTTAGTGTATCAATGGTTTGTCTATTTTTTACTGTTAAGTACTTACTTATGCATCTATGCATGTAAGACGATGATTGCATATTAGCAGCTTATAAACTCAGAGTAAGAAATGATGATGATGCCAGGCAACCACAGATTGTCTACATGGTTGATGGAGATAATGACCCCTCTGTTTTCTGATGGTTTAGGGTACACAAACTTTGTCTCCTGGACAAAATTATTGAAAATATTGTATAAAATTATCTTCAGACTATGCATATAAGGTATATCTAATAAATAAATACATTTTGTATTTAGACTTAGGTCTCGTCCCCAAGATATCTCATTATATATATGAACATATTCAAAAATGTGAAAAAAATGAAAACTGAAACACTTCTGGTCCTAAGCATTACAGATAAATGATACTTGACCCATAAATGGCCATATGAAACAGAAAAATCACAACGATAAGCACTGCCAAACTTCTAAAATAACAAAATCATGATATATAATGACTATTTGTTGTTTTAACCCATTAAGTTTTAGTTAATTTGTCAAGTACACAAAAAATAGGTAAATAGCCGTATTTAGGGGATAGTAAAAAAAAGAGAGAGAAAGTATCATTCTGTGGTTAAAAGTCAATAAGAAAGAACAGAAAGTTTAGCAGGAAATTTGGTTTAATTGTAAATACATTTTGATATTTAAACCATATGAGCAAACTAATATACTAATGAGTTGATTTAAACTTTTTTGAACAATAAAATGACATAGAATTGATAATCTTCTGCAGGACTTTCTCTTTACTGGCATTTATATGTCAAGCCTCTTGTTATCTTAAAAAATCTCTTATTCCTAACAATACAAAACAGCATTATCTTACAAATGTATTCTATCAAAGCATATATACTAAGCTTCAGAATAAAGATTGATTCCATGATACATAAATTACAAATAATATGATTTAAAAGTTTCAGTGTCATAAAGTATATTTATAATTAGAAAAATAAAATCTGTTCCAATGTTCTTTGGAAAAACAAAGGACCTTAGTCTCCTTGGTGTCTATTTCTTCAAAATGATTAATATAAACCTGACTAGTCTCTGGTGGCTGTATTAGAAGTAATCAAGTTGATAAAGATAAATAGTATCTTTCTCTGTTAGTGAAAAGATAAATTGAAGTCATATATTACATCCATCTTTGATTCAAGGTAATGGACAGTGTCTTATGTCAAAGGGATAATTATTTAAATCTCTAAGCATTTTTTGCTACTCGACAATATTTAACAATCGTGTCAGAACAAGGACTTGCACACACATTCTCATCAATGTAATATCAAAATCTTATTTGGACCAACTATATTTTTCAAAGTACTAAATTAAAATGATGATCATTACCACTTTTTATGCTGATTAATATATGACAATATTGAACAAATTATCTTTTAGATAAGTTTATATGGATACCTTCCTTCAAATTTAAAGGATTTTTGTTTCTATTGCTCGTCTTAAACATCTCCTTTGATGAAGTTAAGGAAATAGAATAGGCAGCAACACATACACTGTATCATAAAGTATAAGTAGCTATTGTATTTTTCTTTTTTCTTCTTTTTGAGTTCGAGTCTCACTCTGTAGCTCAGACTGGAGTGCAGTGGCTGCTCCCGGCCACCGCAGCCTCGACCTGCTGGGCTCCAGCAATCCTTCCACCTCAGCCTTCCGAGTTGCTGGAATTACAGGTGCGTGCTACCACACCCGGTTAATTTTTTTGATTTATTGTAGATATGAGGTCTCACCAAGTTGCCCAGGCGGATCTCGAACCCGCGGGCTCAGGCAATCCACTCACCTCAGACTCCTAAGGCACGGGATTACAGGCTGAGCCACAGAGCCCGGCTTGTGTTTTTCAATGACACAGTAGTAAGTGACAGCATTTGCTTCAGTGCTGAGAAAATATGCCTATTAAGAAATGCATGTGGTCATTTTATTATTTATTAATTCAATTTATTGAGTCTCCAAAATGAAGCTATTTCTATGTAATTTACTTTTTAAATTCCTGATTAAAAAAATTTTATGTCATTATATGTATATGTATATATAATATTCAATTTCAACCAACATTGTAAATGTTTTAACTAATTAAAACATTAGTGGGTGCTAAGGAAATACAGAAGGTGGAAAAAATGTATACATTTTAAGAAAAGAAGACCCTAAACATTTACCATTAATACTATAAGAAAGGAATTGGCAGTAGCAGGATACTGCCGGTGGGGGGAAGGAGGGAGGGCATACAACATCAATAAGGGTACTTGATCTCAAATCAGGCAAAGTGGGGTCCAAAGGGAGGTCTAAATTTTACCTGTACAATGACCACTTAGACCTAATCCTGAATTATACCCCACATCTTTCAAGTTAAAAAATAAATAAATAAAATTTTAAAAATTTAAAAATTTGAAATAAAAATGCTTTTGGAATTAAAATAGAGTAAAATAGGTGGGCATGGTGGCTCAAGCCTGTAGTCCCAGCACTTTGGGATGAGGTGAGAGGATTGCCTGAGTCCAGGGGTTCGAGGCTAGCCTGGACAACTTGGTGAGACCTTATTTCCACAATAAATAAAAAAATTAGCCAGGTGTGGTGGCACACACCTGTAGTTCCAGCTACTTGGAAGGCTGAGGTGGAAGGATCATCTGAGACCAGCAGGTTGAGGCTGCGGTGGCCATAAGTGTGCCACTGCTCTCCAGCCTTTGCAACAGAGTGACTCTGACTCAAAAAAATAAATAAATAAATACATAAATAGAATAAAATAAAATTGTAATGGTCAATATGCACCTATAACAAAAGCTGAATACAAATCACGTTTGACTTCTGCAGTTATAAGAGGTGCTCAGAGTGGTTACCATTAGCATTCAGACACTTCTGATTATGGCAAATGACTCTTGACATTTCCTAAATTGTGTATACTTTTTTTGGTGCCCCCAGAATGTGGATATGCAAAGTAATTTAGTTAAATTTTAAGTGAGGAGTGCATTCTAAAGTGAATATATTGTGTAACTTTAAAATTACTTTTAGCAATCCTCAAAACATTCATAAAATACTTTATCCATAGTTTTGGGCAAATGTTAATGAATGCATAAATATATGACACTTTGAGATGGAACAAAGGAAGGAAGAGGAGGAATGTCTCATAGCAGATTTTAGGTATTTGATCCATTCTCAATTTAAACCAACTATGAAACCCTCATAAACAGAAAATAAATGAAGATTCTAAATTCTTTGCTAGTCTTGAGCACTTTTAACATTTAATTTTAACATTAAATTTTATTAAACTTAATATAGCTGGATAAGTATGTTCATTTTTATATAGATAACAGAAGTTAATGAGGTTGATGTTTAATGTGGGTTCAAAAGTCTTGAGGAAATCTGAATGTTCATGTGGTATAGTTTTAATATATATCTGTATCTGTAGCTACATCCATATTCACATGTGTATCAATTTGTATTTACCTTATCCAGCTAAGATCAAGTAGAAAATATTTCTAGTCAGTGCTTGAGCTAGATTTTGAGAGATGAGTAGGATTTAGTTAAGCGGGGAAATGAGCGGAAGCACTTACTGGGTAGAACACATGAAGGCACTGAGGCATAACCAAACACAGCGTTGCCAAGGTACAGCGAGTTGTTCAGTATGTCTGGAGCACAGGTGTGAGGGGAAACTGCCAAATTGTGAGGCTGGAGAACTAATTGGAAAGCAGATTATAAAGGGTGTGGTATGCCAAGCCAAGGGGTCTGGATTTTGTCCCAAAGGTTACAGAGAGTCATTTATCAAACAAAACTCAACTCATCATGTGAAGTTCAAAACAGGAGCCAGAGAAAAGAAAGAAAACAGTGGAGGAGGAAATTATTTCTAATGCACTCCTCATCTCCTCCATGCAATGATTAGTTTTTGAAGGATAAGGCAGAGTTAGTAGTATTATACATACATTATGCTTCTATTTGTAGGGACAATTCAAAGTAATGGTGCAGTCAAGAATGAAATGGTATCTGGTAACACATTTACTATGACATATCAGAGCATAAGTACAGTGGTCCTGTGGGAGGCAGCATCCAAACAAGAACCGTCAGTTACAGTCAACTAGAAAATTTGACAGTAATTTATATCACTTTCTAAGTACTTGAGCTGTGAGATACCACCCCGTGGACCTTCATTGCCAGTGGGCTCAGAATCTCTGGGAATCGTTTATTATTTGGTCGTGCACATTACGAATATTTATCAGGTAAGCTGAACTCTTTTCAGCCTCCCATTTATAACAGATGACATTTCTCTTTTAAAGTAGTGTATTTGAATGACTCTAGAGTTACAAATAAGTAAATTGAGATTTTTGCCCCTCAACGGTGTTTCTTTTTAATGCCTAGTATGGGTCAAATCAAGTGCATCAGAAAACATTAGTTCAGTTTTGATTAACATAATACATGAAAATAAGAATTTACATCTAAGATGGACAGAAAAGCTATGAATGCAAGTTCTGATATTTACAAACAATAGCATGTTGTTCTTGGCTAACCTTAATTTCTGAATTGGAAAACAGACAATACCCATCTTTTAATGTTCTTGAGTAGTAGATTAAGTGATATAGCATATCAAATAGCAAAAATAATGTCAGTACCTAATATAGTATACCATGAGTGACAGACACTATTTGTGCCTTGAAACACAGTATTAAAGGGAGATCACTGTAGTCTTGTGGAGTCAAAAGAATGCTTTTCTTAACAGATGTGGAAATCCCACATATGCACACAAAATCCCTTAGTAATTATTATTTTTTTTACTTCATGTCACATTGTAGAGGTTACAGTAATACACTGAGAGCATCAATAAGATAGGTGCTAAAAAGGAAACTAAAATTTTAAGGGACTGAAGAATTGCTTCAAAATAAAGGTGGACTGAACTCTACACTATAACTGTTATTCTTATACAAGTTACTGTTGTCAGTGCAAAATAGAACTGGATAGATTTGATCTTGCCATGAATAACTACCTTCCCAAAGCAAAATGTTCACTCATACGTAGTGAATTACAAAGCCCCAAGGTACAACTTAGCAAATTGCTTCTTTTTAGGCATTGACTGGGACCCCTGAAGAAGAATAAAATTCTTGTGTGCTAGTAAACTCTGTTCTCAGACATATTTTCCCCCCACAGGATTAATATAACAAAAAAAAAATTGTATGTCTATGGTGTATTACCTTTGTTTTGTTATACAATGACTCAAGGGTTTAGATTTGCTTAATGTTATGCATATCTTTATTCCATTTTAATAGTCAAAAATGGGAAGGAACATTGTTCTTTTACCATATAGGTATTAATTTAATCATAATGAACAAAAGCAGCCATATCATTAAATCAGTAGTAATGGCAAGTAATTTTCCCATCGAGCCTGGAGCATGTTGCCTTAAGAAATGTTATATGAGTTATTCAAAATGCTTTGAGATATTTCTAAATATTTACTTTATGCATCAAAGTTTATTCATTATTTCTCTTGCATATTTTCTGAGACTTACCACTTCCAGATATGCACAAAAAGTATGTGTATTTTGCAAGATTATAGGACTGATGCCCTTGCCCATGAAAAGAGAGCAAGAGCCCTCAGAGCCTTCATGCTTTCTCTAAATGTACAATTTAAGAGGAACTGAAGAATTTGCAATTATATTTTGATGATCAAAAAAACTGTACGTAAACTTCTATAATTAGCAAATGTTAGAAATATGATTATACTTTTGAAACAGATGTTATGAAACAAAATTCAATTTATGTACAAACACCTTTTATTGTGATTTATGTATGCCTATAAAATATAATTATTTTATCTCCAATTTGATAGGAAGCTCTTGATATAGTTTATGATTTTTTGTTAAAGCTCAGATAATAGCACATTATTCCTGTTCTTACTGTCAGCACTTCTTCAGGATATTTTATCATAATAACAGGCCTTTGGAGTCCAAGATAAATTTCTTCATAGTCCATCTATTATGCACCAAGAGAAAGCATACAAGCAGCCTATGCGCTTCATGATTTGTAAATTCTTAATCACATTTTTGACAGACTCTGTATGAAGAACTAGCAGAAATCAATCTCTAGACTTTTTGTGTTTGAATTATCTTACTCTGTAACATTTCTTTCTATGCCAAAGCAAGCATGATTCTCTAACTATCTTGACATCAATGGAAGAAGAAAATAGAATAATTGAGAAGCTCTATCGAGGTTCCTGAAGATTTTAAATTGGTATTTAGAAATAATACTTAGGGCTACAGAAATAAAAAAATAGAAACTGTACACAAATATGATATTGTATTTAGCAAATTGGTAAATAATTTTGAAACTACTTATAATACATGCTTAGGTTGCATAAGAAATATATATTACTGAAACACATAGGAGCAATATCTAATCTGTATTGATAGGCAAAGAATATCTTTGAGCGAACACTTGAAAGATCACTGGTGTAAGCTAGGCAAAGGGGAAAAGAGAAAGAATTTCCTAGAAACTCTTAGAACATACATCCTAAGAATCTTTCTGTTCCAATTATAAGACAGGGCAGATTTGTTATAAAAACTTATAAAGATTTTTCTAAAATAAGGTTATAGGATTAAATTATAAGTGGATTATTTCATTTATATAAGCCTGATCAATCAAATTACATTTCTTAATATATAAAAATTTAGTGTTATTGAATGAGGAAACATAACTGGACAAAAATACATACAATTTTAGACCTTTATACTTAATTAGTATTGAACAAAAATCTGAAATATGCCTTTTGGTATTATCAGTAACCTGAAACACAAATTGGTTAAAAAATATATTACAAATGATACTGTTCCCTTATGCAAAAAATTGAGAAAATAATTACGCCCACAAGCAACACTATAGGACTACACATATTGCCTATGCACTTGCTACCCTATGAAACTCCATAGCAGTCCATACATTTAATGAAAGTTATTTTTAGTTGGTGTTATCTTTTTTCTGTATAAAAAAATAGAAATGTTGACTTTTTCTGTCTTAATTCTGTAATGATTACCATGTATCTCAATCACATAATTGGAATAGATGTCTGTATTTAAATATAAATAAAAATAACTAAGCTTTTATATGTTCTCATAATATATCTGTGAAGAATATTGTATAATCCAAGATAAACTAAAATTTAAATTAAGTGAAATCTAAGTTTGAAATAAAACTGCAGTATGTCTAAAATGGAACTAATAGACCTTTCTGCATATAGGTATAATGAAGAATAAACTAGATAACTTATATAAAACACCTAAAAATTCTGAAATAGCAACTTACTCCACATTGTTGTAAAATAAGAGAAGAGATAACAAGATAAAATTGTATTGCTTATATTAGTTAAAACAGAGGTGATATAAATTAATTTGATAATCTTCCCACAAACTGCTCCTTTAAACATTGAGAGAGCACTGTCAAAATTGCCATGATTCTCATAGTTGACTGTAACCCCAACTTATTCTATATTATTAAAAAATGCGCATTAAGAGAATGAAAAAACAAGCCATAGACTGGAAGAATATATTTGCAAAACACATATTTGTAAAAGACTAGCATCTTAAATATTCAAAGTACTCTTAAAACTCAGCAATAAGAAAGCAACTCAATTAAAATGGGCATAAAATCTGAACAGACACTTCACCAAATAAGATATTTAAAAGGCTATAAAAATATGAAAAGATGCTGAATATTATATGTCACTAGGAAATTGAAAGTTAAAAGAACAATGAAATAGCTTTACATGCATGTTAGAATGGCTAAAAAACAAAAACAAACAATTATTTGTAAAAAATACCCAGCAATGGGAATTTTCATTGTTGGTGAATTGCAAATGGAAGATGGTCATTTTTTTCTTCTGAGTTAAATATGATCTTATCATTTAATCCAAGAATTGTGTTACTTATTATATATCTAAATTAGTTAAAAACTTATGTTCACAACAAATTGCACACCAATGTTTGTAGCAACCTTATTCATAATTGTCAAAACGAATGTAACCAAATTGTAGCATATCCATATAATGAAATATTATTCAACCATGAGAAGTAATCTATCATTCCCCAAGAAGACATGAAGGGACTTTAAGTGCATATTGCTTAATGAAAGAAGCTGTAAGATTTCAATTATATGCCATTAAAAAAAACCCAAATCTATGGGAAAGTATAAGGATCAATAGTTTTCAGGAGTTAGGCAGGAGAGAGGAATGAATTGTAGAGAACAAAAGCATTTTAGGGAAGTGAAACTATTCTGTGCATAATAGCATAATGGTAGATACATGACATTGTACATTTGTCAAAACCCATTAGACTGTACAAGACAATGAGTGCAATCTAATGTAAACACAAACTTCAGTTACTAGCAATATGTCAATATTGATTTATTGATTGTAACAAATATATCACACTAATGTAAAATGCTAATAGCAAAAACTGTAATGGTGGAGAGAGGAAATATTAGATAAATATATTATCTGCTTAATTTGTGCAAACATTGTTTTAAAAATAAGTTAAGAATAAGTAACTGGTAAAATTAAAGATTCCCACAGCTGATTCCTATACTAACAACATTTTAAAATATCTTAGTTGTTTTGCATTGCCTCTTACCATCAGCAAATAAATAATTCTCTCTAAAACATAAAATTGCAAACCTTCCAAGTCAGGTAACTATTTCTATCTGTCCGTTGTTTTGAAACGTCCTCCTTTTCTAGCTAGTCATACAGTTGTAAAACATGATAGTCAACTTTGATGGTGAAGCTTAAAGCTTCTCAATTAATGAGGACATTAATTGGTGACTCTCAGAGTGTATCCTTCAATCTGCTTCACCTATGAACTACTTACTTGAAATCCTTACTACTTATTTATTGTTATTTTCCATATGTTTTTTCTGCTATTTTAGAAATTGATTTTGTTCTGTTATCTGACTACATAAGTGACTCATTTGACAATGATTCAGGCATAAGCGTATAGATGTATTGGAAAATATATGCTATATTAAATACTAGTTTTAAAAAAATTCACTGCAGCATTTAGTAAACTATTCCACTTCACATCTAAAGTTGGAAACATGTTTTGTGTAGCGCTAGATAATTTGTTTCAATTCTTGTTTATTCACTGAGCTATTATAAGTAATATTTATTGAGTCTTAATTACTTTCATCTATATTTATAAAATAGATACTTGTATTACCTTTTCATTCAGTATTGCTCCCAAATCTGTTATACTAATTGTCTTCTATTAGATGCTCTGACTTTAATTTACTTTTTAAACTTTTTATATTTATTTATTTATTTATTTTTGGAGTTGGCGTCTCACTACTGGAGTGCAGTGGCATGCTCATGGTCACTGAAGCCTCGGCCTGCTGGGTACAGGTGATCCTTCCGCCTCAGCCTTCCAAGTAGCTGGAACTACAGGCGTGCGCAACTGTGCTGGCTAAATTTTGGTTTTATTGCAGAGACAAGGTCTCGCCAAGTCACCAGGGCTGTTCTCGAACCCACGGGCTCAGGCAATCCACTCGGCTCGGCCTGCCAAAGTGCTGGGGTTACAGGCTGAGCCACCGACTCCTGCCAATTTACTTTTTTCAAATGAGTAGCATATATGTTCAGATATTTGCTTAAACCTTATTCTAGGTGTGTTGGTGGGTGTGTTTTTGGATGAGATTGTCATATAAAAAGGTAGACTGAGTAAAGCAGATTGCACTCCCCAGTGTGAGTGGGCCATATTCAATCCACAGAAAGCCTTAATGGAAAAAAAAAATGGTAGAATAGAGGAGAATTCATTTCCTCTGGGACAGTTTCCTGCTGGGACAGAATTTACTCACCCTGCCTTTGCACCATCAGGTTTCCTGGGTCTCCGACTTGCTGACTACAGATCTTGGGATTTCTCAGCTTCTGTAATCATGTGAGCCTATGTAACTCCTACCAGTTTTGTTTTTCTGTAGAAGCCTGGCTAATCCACCAACAACATGCCTACTTGAGAGTGGATTTTTTTTTTCATATATTTCAACTAAAACACCCCATTGCAACAGAGTGAATGCAAAATTATTTATGAGAATGTAGCTATCACATATTAAACTAAATTTTAAAGTAGATTTGCAAAAGTATACAACTATAGCCATTCTCCTTCCTATGTTTTCTAATTTAAAAATAAAGGTTTTATTTTACATTTTACATATGTATGTATATGTTTGCATCTGATATGTTTATCACTACAGCCTCAACTTCCTGGGCTCAGCTTCTCAAATAGCTGGGACTATGGGCATGTGCCACCACATCTGGCTAATTATTGTTTTGGTTTTTATGGCTTTTTTGTTTGTTTGTTTGTTTGTTTGTAAAGAGAAGGTCTTGCTATGTTGCCCAGGGTGATCTTGAACTCCTGGCCTCAAAGCAATCCTTCCACTTCACCTCCCCAAAGTGCTGGGATTACAGGCATTAGTCACCCAGTCTGGCCATTATTTTAAATTAATAAGTAAAGCCGGGCTCGGTGGCTCAGCCTGTAATCCCAGTGTTGGGAGGCCGAGGTGAGTGGATTACCTGAGCCCGCGGGTTCGAGACCTGCCTGGGCAACTTGGCAAGACCTCATCTCTACAATAAATCAAAAATTAGCCGGGCGCGGTAGCCTGTAGTTCCAGCTACTTGGAAGGCTGAGGTGGAAGGATCGCCGGAGCCCAGCCCGCTCCCGGCCACTGCACTCCAGTCTGGGCGACGGAGTGAGACTCCAACTCAAAATTAATTAATTAATTAATTAATAAGTATTTTTTTAGTTTTAATATCTAATATCATAAATATTGACACATATAGCCCCCCAAAATGTTGGGAGGACTTCAATGAATTCTGACAATCTAAAGAAGACTTAATGAGGTCAAAAAGTGTGATAAAGCCAGCATCAGGTTACAGTGTATTAAACTGGATGTTGTGAACCACATTGAACCCAAGAAGCTGAACTGGAATAATTCTACCAGAGGAGGGAGGGCAGGGGGCGGGGGCGGTGATGAGATTCTGGGAAGTTGTTACAAATGGAGAGAAGTCAATCGATTTGAATGACAATTTCAAAGTCAGATCGAAGTATAACTAACTAATTGGAAAAAGAACTGAGAAAGAGGAGAGATCATACAAGTCTCCAACTCAGACAACTCAAAATCACACATCAAATGGAAATAAATAAGCAGGTTTTATTCATTTAACTTGAATTGATTTTTTAAAGTATTTTTCTGCTATCTGTGAGAATCCAAGCATACCCTGAATGCTATATTACATTTCTTTTTATTTGTGTTCTTTTTTTTTTTTTTGTAAAAGTCAGTGCATTACCTTATTGAAAAACATTGAGAGAATTGGGAATTTTGCTTTCACATGTGAAAGGCATGTTTATATGGCACTTTTTGAAATGAGTCAAGGGTTTTGGCAGTTTAGGCCTACTCTGACTTTTTTCTAAAAAATCACACTGATGATTATTAGGATTTCTTTCTATTACATATAAAAGTTAAGCCTCTTTAAGATTAAAAAAAATAATTATCTGACCTATATGACAGCTTAAATAAGTCAGAGTCAAGTTATTAATCCTTGAAAAAATTTGGGAGGCTACAAATATTCACTTTGTTGTTTTTATATTCAAGCTCCTAATAAAATTAAACTCTATAGAAATTACATAGAAATATCAGGCCGGGCTCAGTGGCTCAGCCTGTAATCCCGCGCCTTTGGGATGCTGAGGTGAGTGGATTGCCTGAGCCTGCGGGTTCGAGACCCGCCTGGGCAGCGAGACCTCATCTCTACAATAAATCAAAAAATCAGCCGGGCGTGGTAGCGCATGCCTGTAATTCCGGCTACTCGGAAGGTTGAGGCGGAAGGATCGCCGGAGCCCAGCAGGTTGAGGCTGCGGTGGCCGGGAGCGGCCACTGCACTCCAGTCTGGGCGACTGAGTGAGACTCCAACTCAAAAAAAAAAAAAAAAAGAAAGAAATATCAGAAGAATAAAGTAGGTTCAGTGTAATGTTTTTAATTAATTAATTAATTATTTTTTAGAGACTGAGTCTCCCTCTGTCACCCAGACTGGAGTGTGTTGATGTGATCATGTCTCACTGCAGCCTGAAACTCCTGAGCTCAAGCTTATCCTCCAGTCTCAGTCTCCCAAAGTTCTGGGATGATAGGTATGTGTCATCGTGCTGGATTTTTTTTTACTTTAGTTGAGCTCAAGTATTGGTCCAGATTATTTTATTTTCGTATACAAGTCTTAAACTGCTTATATGACACACTGCTTAAAGTTTAACAGACTAAGCTGTAAAATTTTCAGAAAATAACTATCAATACATTCCAGATTTATCTCTCTTCTCTTGCTTTAATTTGCATGTGCTTGCACTAACTCATCCTGAATGTCTAAAACGTTTGGTCTCTCTCTTCATCTATACTGGATTTTTTAAACTACAGCCCTTTTAAACCATAGCCCTTTAGAACCAAGCAGACAAATAAATAAAAAAGAAATGCTGCTCTTTTGACATTTTTTGGCTGAAAAACAAAAAAGGAATATACTTATTTTATCTTTCACATTTACTTTGCAGAAACCCAGCCAACACTAAAATTTCTTCACATAGAGGAGAAATTAAATGTCTTGTTCAACACCAATATTCCACTTAACTTTCTTTATGTCAGTCACTTGTTTTTTTTAAAAAAGTGTTGTCACATAAATCTCTCCATATGATAGAATATCAAGTGGCTAAATGATTTGCTTAGAAGAAAACTAATCCATTTCAGAGACAACATTAAATTTTTTCCTAATTAATTTAAAAATGTAGAATTGAAAATAAAGAGGAAAAATAATTGCATTGAGCAACAACAACCAAAATAAAAAATTCAGTTCTTCTAAATGGAACAATACGTAAACATATATTTTTCTCTCTCTATCTCCCTCAGTTCTAAATGCAATCTTGTTTTTACTTTCTCAAAACTGTATTTTGTGTATTGCCCACCTTCCATCTAGAAATAACATGCTGCTGTGAGGAGTAAAAGCATTTTAAGAACAATAGTTCCAATATGATTACTTGATTGATAAATACAGTAAACAGAAATATTGAGCTTTCAAAATAGAGGAAAACAAAAAAGTATGTAAAACTGGAAAATACATTATTCACAAATCTTGTGCATCTTCTCAGCCATCCCCAAATATGCTCTTCCTTCTTGATCATGGCTTCCACCTCACTGATGCAGGATAGTCCTTTATATTTTGGACTTCAGAAAAATAAACACTGTGATTTTTGAAATTTAACTTCATGAGCTTCCAACATTAAAAAGTTGAGGAGATAGTTTCAACTTAGGATGCACTATAAGCAATTGGAAGGAGAAGATAAGAGAGAACCAGGAAGAAAAATGTTTTCATCTTTCTCTCCTATCTGAGCAGTTGGACTATTCCTCATTTCAACTAGTTCACAACAAATTTGTCTGCAAATCCACTGGCTGTGTCAATGCCTTCAGATAGACAGCATGATAACATAACATATCACACTGCTTCATAGATTTTCTTGTTTCAATCCATCCCTTTATAATTGCCATTATCTTGGACTTGCATCTCTCAAATGAATTGTTAACACTTTGCTTATTAATTAATTAATTATTTTCTAAATGAGTAAGCATAAGCAAGAAAACAACGACTTCTTTAATTTAGGCCATTAATGAAATGCTTACGATAGCTATCCCAATTTATTAGGGAAAAAAAATGAGTAAGTCACAGTAAATGAGTGGGAATTTCTTACCCATAGTCAGATTGTTTCTTATCATACATCAATCCAACTTTATTTTGACTAATGTAGCAAGTATATGTTTTCCTATCTGTTTACTTCTGAATTATTTGTCTTCATATTTAAAGTGGTTTTATGGTGCCCTGCATATAATAGAAGGTATTATTTTTATTTATTCTGGCAATCCATGCCAGGGGTTCCCAACTCATGCATCACGGACTGGTAGCAGTCTGTAGCCTATTAGGAACTAGGTAGCACTGCAGGAGGTGAGCTTCTGGCAAGCCATTGAAGCTTCTTTGTATTTACGACCATTCCCCATTGCTTGCATTACTGCTTGAGCTCCTCCTCCTGGCAGATCAGTAATGACTTTAGATTCTCATAGTGGGAACCATATTGTGAAATGTGCATGTGAGGGATCTAGATTGCATAGGCTTTATGAGAATCTAATGCCTGATGATTTGAGGTGGAGTTGAGGCACTGATGCTAGCACTGGAGAGTTGCTGCAAACACAGATTAACACAGTAAGGTTTAGCTGCACAGATACCATAATAAATCCACTGCTTGCAGACTTATATCAAAACCCTATCAGTGAGTTGATGTGCTTCGCTTGTACAGCTGCATCTGGTGGCAGGCTTTAAATCAGAATTCAACACCTATTTAAGTACACCTGTGGCCTGCCCATTATTTTATTTACCACTTCTGTCTGTGCCTCTTTTTTTATGGCAATCTGTATAATTATTTCATTATATATTACAATGTAATAATAAAATAAATAAAGTACACAGTAAATGTTATGTACCTGAATCATCCCAAAACCATCCCCTGCCCTCAACCCTGGCCTGTGGAAAAATTATTTTCCAGGAAACTAGTCATTGCTTGCTAAAAAGGTTGAGGACCACAGATCTATGCCTTTTAATTGGTGTTTTTTGACTATATTTAATGTGAAAATTGATTTGATCTTTCATCTTTTTATTTGCTTTTTAAAACACTATTTCTTCTTTCTGTTTGATTTAATAGAATAATTTTCTGATTTGTTTTTATGTTTTATTTCTTACCCATATCTTTCTTTGCTGTTTTTGGAATTTAAAATCATTGCTCCAAAAAGTTACAGAATAATTTTTTAACATATCACAGTTTCCCTCCTGAAAACAGCATATCACCTCATATACAGAATAATAATCTTTACATAGACCAAATTCAATTTCTTCTTCATTCTTGTGCTATTTTATACCATGGATTAACTCCAAAATATATTGTTAGTATTTTTTCTTTAAGCACTTAAATGTCTATCAAAGAGACATAAAATATGAGAAGAAATTTTGAAAATACTTCCCCAAATATTCATTGCTCTTTCGTTTTTATTTTTAATTTTTTTCACCTTTAAATTTTTTATTTTAAAATTGTGGGGTACAATAATAAAAGGCTCTGGTAAAGTCTCGGTGTATAAAATGTGAAAAAGACAACCGCATTTCTATACACCAATAATAAACCCAAATAAAAAGCACAATTCCATACACAATAGCCACACACAAAAAAGAAATACCTTGGCATCTTCCTAACCAGAGACGTGAAAGATCTTTACAATGAAAACTACAAAACACTGCTCAAAGAAATCAAAGATGACACAGACAAGTGGAAAAATATTCCATGCTCATGGATGGAAGAATCAACATTGTTAATATGTCCATCCTACCTAAGGCAATCTACAGATTTAATGCAATACCCATCAAATTACCAGCAACATTCTTCTCAGACCTAGAAACAACAATAGAGGAATTAATATGGAAACATAAATGACCACAAATAGCCAAAACAATCCTCAGCAAAAACAAACAAACAAACAAACAAAAAACCAGGAGGTATCAAACTCCCAGACTTTAAATTTTACTGTAAAGCTACAATAATCAAAACAACCTGGCATTGGTACAAGAACGAGCATATAGACCAATGGAATAGAATTGAGATTCCAGAAGCAAAACCTCAATTTCTTAACCAACTCATCTTCAACAAAGCCTTCACCACCAATCACTGGTGAGCAAACTTATTCGGTAAATGGTGCTGGGAAAGCTAACTGACCACATGCAGAAGATTGAAACAGGACCCCTACATATCCCCATACACAAAAATCAACTCTAAGTGGATCAGAGACCTAAATGTAAAACCTCAAACTATAAGATGTAGGAGACACTCCTATGGAAATTGGAACTGGCAGCCAATTCCTGATCAAAACCCCAAGTGCCCATACCATAAGACATAAGATAGACAAGTGGGACCTCATCAAACTGACAAGCTTTTGCAAAGCCAAGGAAACCATTAAGAGAGCAAGGAGACATCCCACAGACTGGGAAAAAATATTTGCTAACTGTCTGACAAAGGCCTAACATCTAGGTTCTACAAGGAACCCAAACATGCTGAAAAGAAAAAAAACAAACAGCCCCATTACAAAGTGGGCAAAAGATATGAGTAGACAGTTCTGAAAAGAAGACATATGAGCAGCCAACAGATACATGAAAGAATGTTCAGCCTCATTGGTCATCAAAGAAATGCAAATTAAAACTACAGGGAGATACCACCTAACTCCAGCTCTTTCCTTTTTAAAAGTTGATTCTTATTCCACTCATGTCATCTTCTTTACCTGCTGAATAAATGTATTTTTTGTAGTGTTGTTCAGCTGATAATGCATTCTTTCAGCTTTTGTGTATATGAAAATATTCTTATTTCACTTAGAAAAGTCAATTTTGGTGGATTCATATTTCAAATATACTAATCATTTTGTATGGACTTTTAGAATACAGTTCCACTGGTCCTCCTTGAATTGAATTTATAAGGATAAATTGACTGTTTTTCTAATTTTGTATCTCTGTATATAATGTTTCTGTTTTCTCTGGTTGCTTTCAAGATTTTTTCTTCATCACTGGTTGTCAGAAATTTAATATGATTTGCATTGTATGGTCTTCTTCGAGCATCTTCTTCTTGAGATTCATTAAGATTCCCTCATCAGTGGTTTATCATTTTCATCAAATTTTGAAACAATCTCAACCATTATTTCTCCCATTTTTTTAAATGAAAACTCTAGTTACACTTATTTTAGACCACTTGGTATTCTTTAAACACTCACTGATTGTCTGTTCTATTTTTATAAATATTATTTTTCTCTGTTTCATTTCAAGTAATTTCTATTGCTAGGTCTTCATATTCCCTAATATTTGATCCTGAGGTATCTAATTTGTCAGGTATATTCCATCTCAGACAATATTTTTCATGACATAAATTCAATATAAGCAATATACATATCATTCATTGCTCATCAAACTTACTTTTACTATATTTTTGAACAAGTGAAACTTATAATGTATGTTTGCCTACTATTTTTAATAGTTATGTCATTTCTGATTTGTTCATGTCAATTGATTTTTTTGTTGTCATTGCTGCCATATTGTGGACTTTATTTATTCTTTTGCTGCTTTGCATTGCCACATTTTTTTTTTTTTTTTTTTGAGTTGGAGTCTCACTCTGTTGCCCAGACTGGAATGCAGTGGCCGCTCCCGGCAGCCTCGACCTGCTGGGCTCCAGCGATCATTCCACCTCAGCCTTCCAAGTAGCTGGAATCACAGGTGAGCGCTACCATGCCGGGCTGATTTTTTTTTATTTATTGTAGAGATGAGGTCTCGCTGCCCAGGCGGGTCTCGCACCCACGGGCACAGGCAATCCACTCACCTCAGCCTCCCAAAGGTGCGGGATTACAGGCTGAGCCACCGAGCCCGGCAGCATTGCCAAATTTTTAAAAAATAAATTGGTTGGTGTCTTAGTCTGTTTTATGCTGCTATAACAGAATACCACAGAATGATAATTTATAATAAACAGAAATGTATTTGACTTACAGTTCTGGAGTCTGGAAAGTCCAAGATTAAGGAACCACATCTGGTCAGGGCCTTCTTACTGTGCTATAATACCGGGAAGGCATTTCATGAGTGAGAGTCAAATGGTTTACTCTAATGTTTAAATTGTGCATTTATATAGGAATAAATTGTTAAAAATTAGGGCATTCTAAAGCCATTATGAAATAAATTTTTTTGGTGGTGTGTTTGTATCTTGTGGTTAGAAACAGGAATATATAATATATATATTCCTACTTCTACAATCCCCAAAACAAAGTGAACTATTACTATAAAAGCAAGTTCCAGATCAAATTCAAATCTCCATATGCATATTTATTAACAGAGAACCCAAACATGATCTCTAGTTCAGAGATATTCTACTGTTTACTCCCAGGTTAATGATAGATAAATTACGTAAGTTCTCAGGGAATTAGATGCAGCAATGTGTTTAAAACAGAACATGTAGACCTTCTTTCTTAAGTCTGCTGGTCTCTATATACAATTTGAGAATAATAAATTCTGTGATTTAGACACTTTTTCCAATGTTCAGTTTCACTAAGACAAAGTAAATCACAAAGAAGATGGAGAGGGAACAGCAAACAATGGGGAGATAAAATTCAAACAAGTGTGGAGTTCCAGAATCCAGAAGGGTTAGGATAATGCAGTTTGTCAGTAAATGCTGATGGTTGTCCTTTTTTTACTCTCTGCTTTGTCTTGATCAAACATTACTCAAACATCTCTCCTCCTTACAGACCGCTGAACTTTTGCTTGTTCCAAGAATGGATAAAAAAGAAAAAAGGAAACATCGTCTTTGTCAGCTTAGCTCATGTGTTTGTTAATAGTGGGAAACAATTTTCTGTCAAACCATGATCATTTCCTTTTTTGATTACTCTAATTCCCCTTAAAAAGTTTCTGCTAAGCATTGCTTATCCTGCCTTATAAAATAACTTTTGCTTTCTGAGTTTCATATACTTACATATAAAATAACTTTTCTTTCTGAGTTTCATATACTTACAGATTTATGAAATTAGAATATTCTGTCTCCTGTAATATTCTTTTTTAATAACTTCCTTTTATCTAAATTTGAATTTGTATTTACTTGACAGCTGTTTTTATGCTGTTATATTTTAATTCAATGTTACACATATGTTTGTGTAACATATATATCATATACATAGTCATATATCTACATATGATAGTATTAAATTTTACCAAGATCTTATGTGCTTAGTAGATAGGCATGCCACTCACATGCTTCTGTTGATCTTCTAAAACGAGATCATTGTTGCATCAATTCCTATAAGAAATTATCACGTAATTTGCTTGTCAGTAACATTGGAGTAAATGGTGAAGTCTCTCCTAAACTACAGACTACGTTTGGATCGCCTGTAAAAAAAAGACATTTTTCTTGATGAGAGTCAAGCAAATACTGGCCTCAACACAGTGGGTCTATTAGTTATTGTGTATGGATGCATTCACAATTGCCATAGAGACTGTGTGACCAGCAAAGACTATATTTGCTATCTGATCCTTCAAGAAAATATGTTTAAACTTAGTTTTATATAGTGAGATACATCTGAAAACGAGACAAAATTTCCAATTGTAAAGAAATGATTGTCCTCTCATGTAACATCTATGCAATTTTTATATAAAACAACTATTTTCTTGAATCATTCCTAAAATAGAAGGTGAGCCAGATGGGTATAAGAAGCACACCCATTCAACTATGTATTCCTAAGCATTTAGTTTAATGCTTATTAAATATTAGTTCTTTTTTTTGCCAAAAGAACAAAAGGGAATAAAAAGGAAGAAAATATTTTATTTTTCAAGTATATATTTATCAATTTGATATCCATCATGCAATTTTCTCATTATTGTGTGTATTTGTTGATCAAAATACGGTTACTTAGTGTTGTGAGTGCTTCTAATGCACTCATAACCATTACAGCATGATTGTAATAATGTCTACGTTTTGAGAAACTTGACAATAAACTTTTTTTGCCAGTATTTCTATTTAGTTATTTTATGCCTTTTTGAAAAAAAGAGTTTTTGGCACTGTATATCATTTTTTTGTAGAAATGTCCAAAGGTAAATAATTCACTACATTTTAAATTATATTTTATGACATGTACTCATTCATTTTGTTTAATTTTGTTTCTAATGCTATACTTTTAAAGATTTTAATACAAATTATTTGGGGCCTTACCAGAGATGAGTATCATGAAATATTAATAATATCATTAAAAACCCAATAAATCATTAAAAACAATGCCAGTAGATAGAAAATGAGTAAAAACACATCTTTTTAAAAATCCTCATTATAAAGTATAAGACACCCATAACATTATGGGTTTTTATGCAAAAAGTTGATGATGGTGCCCCAGGGTCAAATTCCTAATTATATTTTTGTAAGATTAATATTAAAATCAATTTAAATTCCAAGGGAATTTTCCATCTAGTAGTGTAGAGAAAAGGCCTTAAGCAGGGTAGTGCCTAAGGAATATCAGCCTGGGACAATAATTTGCTAAGGATAATTAATGAAAAATCAAGAGTTGAGGATATCATGCAAATTAAAGAAAAAAGTTAATTGCATGGCTGTGATTTCCAGTCAGTAAATGAATGAAGTATTCAATGTACTTAAATTATTGATTTTATACTTTTTCGAAATTATTACAGTTTTGCAATTTTCATTCATGTTAGTTTTTATTTTTGTCAAATCATGACATATGAGCTCTTTAAATACTATGAAAGTGTGAAAAGTACGATAATAACAATGACATCAATAATAATAACAATAACAATAACTATATTTCCTCTTTTTTCTCAACATTTTTCTTTTCTCAGAGGGAAAAAAAACTTAGATGTGTGTATGTACGTGTGTGTGTGTGTTGGAATTATGACTAGATAAAGAGTATTTATACATATTATAATTCTTTATTTTAAATTTTAAGTGATATTTTTTATGAGAGGTGAAGTGTTTTTTAACACTTTCGAACTTACAGTTTTCCTCCATCTATCATCCACATAAAATTATATCTTCAATGTATCTTAATTTCTTTTTCAGTGTTTTTGTTACTGTATTATATAAAGAACATTATATTATATAAATACTATTTAATATAGATTCTAGTCATTTATATTGTTATATTCTCCTTCTTGAACAACTTTTGCTGGAGTGAGTCATTGCATTTTTCCATATTTAATTTTTTATGTTATTTTTGCTAATTCATCCAAACTCTATGAGATATTTGTGAGCTGATAGCCTATGCATATAAAAGAAGAACAAAACCCACATTTATTTTGTAACCTTTCTTGAACCCTCTCCTGTTCCTTCACATTTTGCAATCTAGATCTGCTATTTTCCATTAACTTTTGTTTGTTTATTTTCTAGGATATTTTTCTTATCATTTAAGTTGAATTCTCTGTGTGTGGATTTTCTTCTTCTTTTTCTTTCTGCTTGTTTAGTTGCATGTATATAGAAGAACACATTCTCAAATAATTTTCTGAAGTTGTACGGAAGGTAAGTGTGACATTATACTTAGCAAAATTTTTATTATATTATCACATTTGATAATACAATAAATTAACAATATGTCTTCTTAGAGAGCCATTTCTACTAAGAATAATGAAAAAACTTTTCGATCATTTGATTAGTCAGAATTCACCAAAGAAACAGAATCAACAGAAGATACACACACGTACACACAGACATAGACATGCACATACATACAAATATGCATATATACAAATATACGTGTGTGTGTGTGTGTGTGTGTGTGTGTGTGTGTGTGTGTGGTATTAGTTCACAAGAGTATAGAAGATGAGAAGTTCCATAATCTGTCAGCTGCAATTTGGGATACCCAGAAAAGTTATTGGTGTGTGAGAAGGCCTGAGAATCGGAGAGCTCATGGCACAGATTCCATTCTAACTTGGAATGCCAGAGAACCAGAAGTGCTGAGGGTGAGAGAAGATGAATGTGCCTACTCAACCAGTCATACAGAGAGTCAGAGAACACTTTCTTCCTCTGCCTTTCTGTTCGATTTAGGTCCTGAGCATATTGGATGAGACTTACCCACATTGAGAAAGGTAATCCATTTTATTCAATCTACTGATTCAAATGATTTCTTTCTTTTTCTTTTCTTTTTTTTGTTTGAGTGAGAGTCTCAGCCTGCCACCCAGGCTGGACTATAGTGGCATGCTTATGGTCACTGCAGCCTCAACCTGCGGAGCTCAGGTGATCCTTCCACATCAGCCTTCCAAGTAGCTGGAACTACAGACATGCACTACCACACCTGGCTAATTTTTCTTGATTTATTGTAGAGAGAAGGTCTCATCAAGTTGCCCAGGTTGGTCTCAAACCCCTGGGCTCAAGCAATACTCTCACCTTAGCCTCCCAAAGTGTTGGGATTACAGGTGTGAGTCACCATGCTGGCTTCAAATGTTAATTTCTTCCATAAACAGTCTCTTAGACACTCCTAGAAATCATGTTTAACAAAATGTTGGGACACAGCATGACACATAAAATTAAATATCGATTACCAGTCAAGGTGACACATAAAATTAACTATTGTAATTATCTTCTGAATTCCAGTGATACATTGAGAACTCTACAATTTTTCCTATTTCAATTCTTGTGGTGTGACTGATTTAGTCACTAAGAACCATGAGCATCATATAATTATCTGAAATATTTTAAAGCCAGATAATTATGTGATTTGGCATTAGTCATTTTATTTATATGCAGAGTACTTAGATCATATTTTAATTTGGAGATTCATAAATATTAGACCTAGAAAACATTCTGTTACTTTCTTAATCAATATTTTTAGTTCTCTCTGAAATGTCTATGCAATACATTTTGCATATCCTTAATTGATATTCTAGTTTTTATAGCCTTCTTTTTAAATTGTCTTTCCTTTATTTATTTATTTATTTATTTATTTTTGAGTTGGAGTCTCACTCTGTCACCCAGACTGGAGTGCAGTGGCCGCTCCCGGCCACCGCAGCCTCGCCTGCTGGGCTCCGGCGATCCTTCCGCCTCAGCCTTCCAAGTTGCTGGAATTACAGGCATGCACTACCATGCCCGGCTGATTTTTTGATTTATTGTAGAGATGAGGTCTCACTGCCCAGGCGGGTCTCGAACCCGCAGGGTCAGGCAATCCACTCACCTCAGCCTCCCAAAGGCGCGGGATTGCAGGCTGAGCCACCGAGCCCGGCTTGTCTTTCCTTTATTTTAATTGTTCTTCTTCTTCTTTTTTTTCAGCAGAGTGCCTCAACTTCATCTTACACCTTCTCTATGGACGTCTACATTTGGAACATCATATTTCGATTTCTGAGACCCATTTTAATTTTCTGATATTATTTTAAGCTGGTATTTACATGACAAATCTGACATTTATCTCTCTATAAGATATTAACTCATTTTCTTAAATCTATTCTGACTTTACTGTGTCTGGGTGTTCTTTCCCTCTTCATTTGCATTTGTCTATTTTCCATTTTGGAGGATTCCTTTGAATATCTGGCAGTTCATGGCTATCCACTCTTATTTAAGAGTAATACACTTAAAATTATTGGAAGCATGGTAGGCAGGTGTTTTATATGTAGGAAATGGAGATAGCTGTTCAAGTCTTCTGTTAGAAAAAGAGTTCCATGACAAGTCAGTTTTTTTTTCACTAGAAAATCTCAAAACAGAAATATTTTCTTCAGCTTCTAAAGATAAAGAAGACATTACTCCAATATCAAGTTCTGTGATATGAGTGTAATAGCTGTCATTTGTAAGTTAAAAATGTGTATGGGATGAGGTTATCACCATTTTATATGTAGGTTATTATTTAACATCTTTGATTTAAGAATCATGTCTATTTCTCTCTACTTATGCTTAGGGTTTTTAAGATTTTATGTCTTTATGGATTTACTTCAGATAAAAAAAAAGATGACAGTGAACACTTGACTTCTTTGAGTAAGCAATTTAATTTCAGTATGTTTATTCCAAATCTAATACTGGGATGATTGAAACATCATGAGCACATCAAAGGTCTCTTTGAACACACAGAGACTAGAGAGTGGTGGCAAATGCTGAAATCTGAGTGTTCCATCCCCTGCTATGTGTCAGGCTTACACCAGAACTGAAGCTCTGCCTTGTGAATGAGAGGGAATGAGTGATCCTGAGATGCTTTGTGTTGGTTCTCCCATCCTAGACACATATGAGTAATTGTTCCCATGCAGAAGGGGTCCTGGTCATGACACAGTGGCAAGTGACTAATGCCCAAGTAGAACAGAGAACAAACCTGCAGCTGGTCAGCCTCCAAGTGTGCACCTTTCAGCAGCAGAGTCCAGTGACCTGCTCCCAGGCTGAGAATGCTTGCCTGCAGAATGAACATGGCTGGCACCTGCTGCCAAAAGCTGGCGGTCAACTCCTTCACACTGCCACAGCTCCATGGACCTACAGGACAGATAGCTCCGTGGCAGGGAACTCACTCTCTTTCAAGTGCTGAGTGAAGACTTGAACAGGGAGGGAGTGACATGAAAGACTCCCAAAGGGTTTCCTTGAGGGAAGATTTCTGGGTTGCAGACCACAAACAGCAAATGGAGGTCCTATTCCCCTACCCATTCTCTACAGATTATTTGCAACAGGGTCTTAATACCAACCTGACTGGATTAAAAGTGGGAGATAAAATATGCAGTAGGTAGGCTTGTCACAGAGTAGAACATGGAATAGAAGTGAGTGCCCCCGCCACCAATGAGTGACCTATATTGAATGACAGAAAGTACTCCAGTACAGAGAGTCATTGGCTAGATTCAGAGCAACAAAATAAAAAAGGAAAGATAGAGAAGGAAGACAGGATTCTCACAAATGAGAAAGAATTAATGAAAAAATGTAGGCAATCTTCAGAGTCTTAAAAAGACAACACCCAAAATAGCAGCTATCAGAGCACAAGCAATGGAATCCCCCCTCCCCCGAATAACCTGCCTCAGATGATAGTTACACAAATCATAGATTGGCTGTATAAAATAAATAAAGAGAACTATGAGAAACTAGAAGCAAAACTCACTGAAGTCACACAGGAAGAAAAAGTGGAGTTGGCCAATTATAGAAAGACCCATTCAGAAATAATGGAAATGAAGAATTTCATTCTAGAAAGTAAAAAAAACAGGAACAAGAATAGGGAATAGGATCAATCAGGCAGAGAAATGAATCTCAGAGGTTGAAGACCAAAATATGAAGTTAAATTAGTCTGTCAAAAATGCAGAAAACAAACAAAAATCTCAGAAAGAAGGAACAAAACCTCTAGGGACGTGGGACTATGTGAAGAAGTTTAATCTATGACTGACTGGCATCCCTGAAGCAGAAAGGGAAACAGAGACCACTATGGAATAAGCATTCCATGAGGTCATCCAAGAAAACTTCCTACATCTTGCTAGAGTGGTGACTATTCAAGCACAAGAGATCCAGAGAACACACTGCAAGGGATTGTATGAAAAGACAATCTCCAAGACACATAGGAATCTGCTGCCACAAAGTAAACATAAAAATAAAAAAAAGGGAATAAGAAAGAAATGTCAGACCACCTAATGTGGAAGACCTACCAGAATCGCTCTATAATTATCTGCAGAAATACTACAAGCCAAAAGGGACTGGAGTCCCATTTTTAAAGTTCTTAAAGATAAGCAATTCCAGTCAAGAATTTCCTGCCCCACTTAGCTAAGTTTTATCAATGATAGAGAATTAAAATTTTCTCATACATCTAATTCCTAAGAGAACATGCTGCCTCAGATTAGCCCTTCAGAAGATACTTAAAAAGGTGTTGAACACAGGAAAAAGAAAAAAAAAGAAAGGTCATACTCATCACAAAAGTACAGGCAAACACTGAGTTAATAGAGCATGCAGAGTATACACAAAAAATGACATAATAAATAATCTGTCTAACAGTCCTAGACAGATAATAGAGGCAAAAAAAAATTATCTGGAATTTTTTCCCACCTTTAAATTTTTTTATTTTCAAATTGTGGGGTGCAATTCAGGGTTAGGTATACAAATATATCTGGAACTTTAACTCAATGCTTGATCAAATGGATTTAACAGACATTTACAAGGTACAGATCCCAACATCTATAAAGTAAACATTTTACTCATCAGCACATGAAACATACTTTAAGATTGAGCACATTCTTGGACATAAATCAAGCATGTACATATTTCAAAAGATAAAAATAATACCACACATCTTCTCAGATCACAGTGGAATAAAAATAAATATTATATCAGCAGGATTTCGTTAAAACCCAAAAGACATGGACACAAAACAGCACTGATGAACAACTTCTGGGTCACACGTAATTCAAGAGAGAAATAAAGATATTCCTTGAAACAAGTGAAAACAAAGACAAATAATACCAGAATCTCTGAGATGTCATGAAACAATGTTAAGAGAAAAATTTATAGCATTGCACACACACATTAACAAAATAGAAATATCACAAGTAAATAGCCTTATGTCATACCTTCAGGAGGTGGAAAGGTAAGATCACCTAAATCCTAACTTTAGAAGAAAAACCCAGATCACTAAGATAAAGTCACAATTGCAGGACATAGAAGGAAAAAAAAAATCATAGAAAATATCAACAGCACAAAAAGTTGGATTTTTGAAAGGATAAATAATATTGATGGACTCTTCGCCAGATTGAATTTTTTAAAAAGAGAAAGTTCAAACAAGCACAATTAAAAACACAAAAGGCAAAGTCACAACAGACCGAAAAGAAATTCAAAAGTTTATCAGAGCTTACAATGAACACCTGTATGTAAAAAAAAACAACTCGAAAATATAAAGGAACAGAAGACTTTTGGACCTCACAGAAATCCCAAGCTTTAAACAAGAAGAAATTAGAACTATGACCAGACTAATGGCATTCCTGGATATTGATAAGAAACCTCCTTTACCCCCACAAAAAAACCAACCAACCAAACAAAAAAAGTCAAGGACTAGATGATTTCTCTGCTGAATTTTACAATATATAAAAGGAGGAGCTGAAAACATATTATTGAAAGTATTCCAGGCAATTGAGAATGATGGAATTCTCCCAAACTTATTTAATGAAGCTAACATCATATTAATACACAAACCAGAAAAAATTCAACAAGGAAAGAGAATTGCAGGTCAATCTCCTTGATGAACATAGACAAAAATTTTCTCAACAAGATTCCAGCAAATTAAATCTAACAACACATCTCAAAAATCATCTGCCATGAGCAGTGGGCTTAATTCCTGGGATGCAGTGCTAGTTTTACATTCGCAAAACCACAAATGTAATACAGCACATTAACAGGTGTAAAACCAAGAAGTTCATGATTATATCATTAGATGCAGAAGAAACATTTGACAAAATCCATCATTTCTTCTTGATAAAAACAAAAAAAAAAAACAAAAAAAAACCCTTGAGCATCTCAGCATAGAAATAGCATTTCTCAGAACAGTAAGAGCAATCAATGATAAACCTACAACAAAAATTGTGCTCAATGGGCAGAAATTAGAAGCATTCTCAGGAAGAAATGGAACAAGACAAGGATGCTCACTCTCATCCCTGTTATTCAACATAGTGCTGGAAGTCCTAGCCAGAGAAATCAGACAAGAGAAGAAAATTAGGGGTATCTAAATACAAAAAGAGGAAGTTAAGCTATTCCTTTTTGTGGACAACATGATTCTACATCTAGAAAGCCCTAGGGAGTTTCTCAATATCCTCCTTGCACTGATAAATGACTTTAGTGAAGTAATGGTTTACAAAATCAATGCAAAAGACAGAAGCATTTCTGAACACCAGTAACAAGCAGGTGGAGAACCAAATTAAAAGCAGAATCCCATTCACAATAGACACACACACACACACACACACACACACACACACACACACACGAAGAAATACCTTGACCTCCAGTTAACCAGAGAGGTGAAAGACATTTCCAATGAGAACTATAAAATGCTGCTTAAAAAATCAAGAATGACACAAACAAATGGAAAACATCCCATGTGCATGGATTGGTAAAAATCAATGGTGTCAAGGTGCCCATCCAAAGCAAAGCAATCTGTAGATTTAACGCAATACCCATCAAATTGTCAGCATCAATTTTCACAGACCTAGAAACAATACAGAAATTCATATAAAAGCAAAAATGAGCATGAATAGCTAAAACAATCTTCAGCAAAAGGAACAGAGCAGAAGGTACCACATGTCCAGAATTCAAACTTTATTACAAGGCTACAGTAACCAAGAAAGATTGGTAATTTGTACAGTGATAGGCAGATAGACCAATGGAACAGGACAGAGAGTCCAGAAGTAAAAACATGCTCTCTCAAACAACTTATCTTTGACAAAGCCACCAATAGCAATCATTGAGGAAAGAAAATCATATTTAACAAATGGTTCTGCGAAAACTGGCTAACCACATGCAGAAGAATGAAACTGGATACCTATTTATCACCATATACAAAAATCTACTGAAAATGGATCAAAGACCTAAACATAAAACCTCAAACTATAAGAATTCTAGAAGAAAACAAAGGAAACATCCTATACACATTGGAGTAGGCAACAAATTCTTGACTAAATTCCCCAAAGTGAATGCCATAATAGCTAAGATAAACAAGTGGGACCTCATCAAACTGAAAAGCTTTTGTTCAGAAAAAAAAAATCAAGAAAGTAAAGAGACCACTCACAGAATGAAAAAACTGCAAATTATGCATCTGACAAAGATCTAAAATCGAGAATCTGCAAGAAACTCAAATGAAATTTAAAAAAAATGCCATTAAAAAGTGGGCAAATGACATGAAAAGACATTTCTCAAAAGATGACATACAAGAAGTCAACAGACATGAAAAAATGCTCAGTCTTCCTTATCATATGAGAAATGCAAATCAAAACTACAATGAGATACCAGCTAACTCTGGTAAAAATTGTTATTATTAATATGTCAAAAAACAACAGATGCTGGCATGAGTGTGAAGGAAAGGGAACACTTTTACACTGTTGGTGGGAATACAACTAGTTCAGTCTCTATGGAAAACAGTGTGACAACTTCAAAAAGAACTAAAAATTGATCTTCCATATGATCCAGCAATCCTTCCCCTAGGAATATACCTGGAGGAACATAAATTGCTTTACCAAAAAGACACCTGCACACTCATGTTTATTGCTGCACTTTACACAATAGCAAAAATGTGAAACCAACTCTGCTGCCCCTTGAAGGTAGACTGGATAAAGAAAATGTGGCACATATACATGATAGCATATTATGCAGTCATAAAGAAGAACAAAATCATGGACTTTGCAGCAACTTGGATGGAGTTGGAGACCATCATACTAAGTGAACTGTCACAAAAACAAAGAACTGAATACCACAGGTTCTCACTCATAAATGGGTCCTGAACACTAGTCAAATTAGCACAGGGGTGGGACTGGCAGTGCTGGGTACTGCTAGGGGTGGGAGGGAGAGACGACATTGGGAGGGCACATGAAAGCACAAAGCATATGTGATTCATTACCAGGGGTAGTGATGACCAATTAGAAGCCCAAATTTCACCTGCATGCAGCATACTTGTGTAGTTAATTCTCATTTGTACCCCATATCTCTATAATAAGAAATAAATTAAAAATAAAAGAAAGTAAAATCGAATACTATATAAGCAGACATTATTCAACACATCATCAGTGACTATGAAATATTCTTTTGAAATATTTCAAAATATGAAAACATCAAAAATTAAAGAAGATGAGCATTTATATTTTATTTTAATTTTACATACCTGGAAAATTTTATTATTTCTCATTAAAACTTTTTTGGGGATTAATTATTTTTTTCATATAGGCTGTGTCAGAAATTAACATCTTTTTGTAGTATGTTTCCAATGCAACACACAATCACACACCCAAAAACACACACACACAAAATTTAATTCTGTCATATTGTAGCACCAGTTGTGGTCACACTATATAGTTGGAGAAATTGGTATTTCAAGAAGGTATTGTCAGGAAGTAGCTAGAAAGGTTATTTCTAATTTCCATTCTATTTTACATAGGACAGTAACTATGTTGTCTATTTCATAGGTTAAGACTTTTGGTATGTTTGATATATCAAAAAAGAATATCTTACTAGAAAACATTTGTGAGCAACTTCTGAAACTTTACATTAGAAATAATCAACTAAAAGTGAAGACTTTTTTTTTTCAAATTTAGAATTATGCTTCTCTTAAACCCACATTCTATTTCATTACACTATATCAAGTGACAATCAAGTACCATGAAATAAAGCAGACTAATGAAAATATTGCATATAAAGTAAAAAAAGACACTATTTCCTAAAGTATACCACTTTTTAAAAAAAGTAACATAAAATAGCAATGAACAACCTAGGATAAGAATAAATGGTTGAGTTTGGAAGAAATAGTGGTGGAACCAGTTGGACTTTGTGAGTCTCTGTGTGAGTGAGTGTATGGATAATTTTGTGCACATGTTTGTGAGTAAGTGTGTGTAGGGGAGAGACTGACTGAGTGGGGACTGAGGAGCAAGTGGTCAGAGCTTCCCTGTGGAAGAAGTTGGTGTCAAAGCTGCTCTGCTTGGACCCTAGTGCTTCTTGGGGCACAGAAGATGAGAATCATTTTTTGAAATCAGCAAAGTCCACCCTGGGAAGAAGCTGACAGAATGACTGTTCTGCCTCACCACTGCAGCCCATGGTCAGACACTGGCAGCAAGTGGTATGGAGGGAGAGCAATGTGAGTGTCAGAGGCAGAGCCCCACTGGAGAATATGAAACAGGCACTCTGCCACCATCTTGAAAGCTGGGCAGCGAAGTGTTCTGGTTTGCTCATCATAGAACAAAAGACCTGATCTCTGTGGGTGGTGAGTTCACTACTCAGGGATTGATCATGACCTAGAAGGAGTATACCAAAAGCACAAACTTTGGAGGGACAGGACAAGCAAACACTGAGTCACAGGTGTCCCACTCCCCACCCTGATTCAGCTGTGGGACAAAGGGTGGGACCATACTCTAAATCCATCCAAGTTGCTGCAAAGTCTATATGTTTGTATTTCTTTATGACTGCATAATATTCCATTGTGTATATGTACCACATTTTTTCTCCCAGTACAGCTTTGATGGGCAGCATGGTTGGTTTCAAGTTTTTTTTTTTTTTGAGTTGAAGTCTCACTCGGTCGCCCAGACTGGAGTGCAGTGGCCACTCCTGGCCACCACAGCCTCGACCTGCTGGGCTCTGGCGATCCTTCCACCTCAGCCTTCCAAGTAGCCAGAATTACAGGCATGCACTACCATGCCCGGCTGAATTTTTGATTTATTGTAGAGATGAGGTCTCACTGCCCGGGCGGGTCTCAAACTCACAGGCTCAGGCAATCCACTCACCTCAGCCTCCCAAAGGTGGAATATTACAGTCTGAGTCACTGAGCCTGGCTGGTTCCAAGTTTTTGTTACTGTGAATAAAGCTGCAATAAACATGCAAGAGCAGATATCTTTTTTATAGAATGATTTGAGCTCCTCTGGGTATATTCCCAGTAGGGGAATTGCTGAGTCATATGGAGGGTCAATTTCTAGTTCTTTCAGAAATTGCCACACTGTTTTTGAAAGAGGTTGCACTAGTTTGCATTCCCACCAGCAATGTAGAAGCATTCCTTTTTCTCTGCATCCTCGCCAACATCTCTTGTTGCTTGTTTTATTAATGATGGCCATTTTTACTGTGGTTTTTATTTGCATTTCTCTGATGATTAGTGAGGCCGAACACTTTTTCATGTGTCTGCTGGCTGCTTGTATATCTTTTTTTGAGAAGTGTCTATGAATTGCTAAAACAATCCTTAGCAAAAGAAACAAAGCAGGAGGTATCACACGTCCAGACTTCAAGCTTTACTATAAGGCTAAAATAATCAAAACAGCATACAAAACAGGCATACAGACCAATAGAACAGGATACAGAATAGAGAAATTGAGCAAAGCTTCAATTTCTCAACCAACTCATCTTTGACAAAGCCTCCAACAACCACTGGGTGTTGAGGAGAACCTATTCCGTAAATGGTGCCAAGAAAACTGACTGATCATGCAGAAAGTTAAACAGAACCCCTACCTCTAACCATACGCACAAATTAGCTCTAATTGTATCAAAGACCTAAATGTAAAACCTCAAACTATAAGAATCTTAGGAAATGCAGGAGATATCATTATGGAAGTTGGAACAGGCAGCCAGTTCCTGATCAAAACCCCAAGTGCCCATATCATAAGAAATAAGATAGACAAGTGAGATTTCATCAAACTTACAAGTTTCTGCAAAGCAAAAGAAACCATTGAGAGAGCAAGGAGACAGCCCACAGGATAGGAAAAAACATTTGCCAATTGTATATCTGACAAAGGCCTAACATCTAGGATCTACAAGGAACACAAACACACCGAAAGGATAAAAGCAAACACCTCATTAAAAAGTGGACAAAGGACATGAATAAACACTTTCCAAGTAGTTCCTTAATCCTAGCTCCCCATCCTCCACCTCTTTTAACTCTCAGAACTACAAGAGACAGGAAAGTGGGAACACTGAGCTCATGTTCAAAATAGAACACATTAAGATCCCTGGTTATGGAAGAATAGAGGGCTGAAAAAACATCAGGAGTGAAGCTCCATCCACTGCCATTGAATCACAAAACAAAAGAGAAAAGAAAAAGATCTGTCCCAAATGAGAAAAAATCAATGGGAGAACATAGATAATTCCCAGTGTACCCAAGAGAAAAGACTGAAAAATCAGACCTCAGAGCTCAAACAATGGAAGTTACCAACGATTGGTTCCAGATATGACAGGGATTAGGAATTGGATGGAAAGAGTGAATAAGGCTCAAGAAAGACAAGACACTATACTGAAAAATCTTGTAACAGAGATTTTGGCCATAAAAACCTTCATCCAGGAAAATAAGTAACAAGATGACAAGCATGGAAAGCAGAATTAATCAGGCAGAAGAAAGAATCTCAGAACTTGAAAATGAAAACATGGAATTAACCTGATCTGTAATAAAAAAAAAAACATAGAAAGAAAGAAAGCTCAGAAAGAAAGAACAAAGAACCCAAAGATGTGTGATTATATCAAGAGGCCAAACTTATGCCTGACTGGTATCCCAGAAGAAGAAAGGGAAAGAGAGAATACCTTGGAGCAAGTATTCCTGGAGGATATCCAAGAACACTTTCTCCATCTCACTAGAGATGTGACCATCCAAGCACAAAAGAAACAGATAACTCCCACAAACATCAACTGAGTAGATCAACTCCTTAGACACATAATAATTTGCCTACACAAAGAAGATACAATGACAAAATCCTAAAGAAAGTAAGAGAGAAAGGTCAGATTACCTACCAGGGAAGACCAATCAATATAACAGCAGAACTATTGGCAGAAACCTACAAGCTAGAAGAGACTGGAGTCCAATCTTCAAAGTCCTCAAAGATAAACAATTTCAACCAAGAATTTCATACCAAGCCATGCACAGTTTCATCAGCAATGGAAAATTAAAATCCTTCCCAGATATTCAATCCCTAAGCAATCATGCAACTTCCAGACCAGCTCTACAGAAGATGCTTAAAAAGGTATTAAGGAAATAAGAAAGAAAAAAAGAATGACCATGCACTTATCAAAAGAACACAGAATTAACAGAGAGTTCATTGTGACTATAAAATTAAAAACATACACATATATCAACCCCAAAACTAAAAGAAAACAAATAAACAAAGAAAAAAATTTCATAAGAACCTTATGATGGGGATAAATTTTCACATTTCTTTTTACTTTTTTTTCTTCTTTTTTATTTTTTTATTTTAAAGATGTGGGGTATAATTCAAGGTTAGGTATACAAATGTTGATTATGCAAGTACACTTGTTGATGAGGTGTGCCCCTCATCCCTAGCAGTTTCCCTCAACTGCCAATTCTACCCCCACTCTCCTGGTAGTTTTCTACTACTGCCAATACCTTCTTATAGTATTATAATAACTGTTCAAGGTCCACTTATGAGTGAGAACATATTGTACTCTGTTCTTTGTTTCTGTGACAGATCAATTTCAGTAATCAGCTTAAACATGAATGTACCACTGAAAAAACACAGAATGGCAAACTGATTTTTAAAAAGGATGTAATAATTTATTGCAGGTGAAAATGAATCTCACCACAAAGGACTCACACAGGCTGAAAATAAGAGGATGGAAAACAAATTTTCAGGTGAATAAATTGCAAAAGAAGGCAGGAGTCAGAATCTTAATGTCAAACAAAACAATCCTTAAATTATCAAAAATTTAAAAGATACAGAAGGACACTATACAATGATAAAAGTTTCAATCCATCAACAAGAAATATCCATCTTAAACATATATGCACCCAACACAAGAGCACCAGTATTTATAAAGCAACTACTAAGTAAACTAAAAAAAGATATTGACTCTGACACTATCCTAGTTGGGGATTTAAATATCCCAGTAACAACCCTAGGTAGATCATTGAGGCAAAAAACCAACAAAGAGATCTGGAACCTTAACTTGATGTTTGACCAAATGGACTTAATAGATACCTACAGAACACCCCACCTAACAACCATAGAATATACATTCTACTCATCACCACATTGATTGTACTCCAAGATCGATCACTTCTTAGGCCATAAATAACACATAAACAAATTTCATAAGATTGAACTACTGCCATGCACCTTCTTGGACAACAATGGGATAAAAATAGATGTCAACACCTACAAAACTCCCCCCAAACCCACAAAGACACGGACACTAAACAGCAAGATTTTGAATGACTCCTAGGTAAATACATAAATCAAAACAGAAATTAAAAGATTCCTGGAAACAAATGAAAATGAAGAAACATCTTACCAAAATCTCTGGGAGGTCAGAAAAATAGGGGAATTTATACATCTATGAACACACATCAAGAAAATGGAAATATCACAAGTTAACAGCTTAACAAATCACCTAAGGGAGCGGGAAAGACAAGACCACCAAAAACCCTAACTTTCGCAGAAGAATCTAGATCACTAATGTAAAAGTCCAAATATCATAGAAAAAAAATCAACAAAACAAAAAGCTGTTTTTTTAAAACAAACAAGACTGATGGACCCTTAGCCAGAATGACCAAGAAGAAGAGAGAAAAAGCTCAAATAAACAATATCACAAATGCTAAAGATCACATCACAACAGAACTCGAAGAAATACAAAATATTACCAAAGATTACTATGCACACCTGAATGGAAACAAACTCGATAACCTAAATGAAAAGGAAGACTTTCTGACATCACACAACATCCCAAGGTTGAAAGAAGAATACATTGAGATACTAAATAGATTAATAGCATCCCAGGATATTGACTTTGTCAAAAGAAAGCTACCTACAAAAAAAAAAAAAAGGCACTGGACTAGACAACTTTCCAACTGAATTCTACAAAACATACAAGGATGAGGCAATATCAATCTTATTGAATGTTTTCCAGACAATTGAGAAAGATCAAATTCTCCCCAAATCATTTTATGAAGTTAACATCACACTGATACACAAACTGGGTAAAGATCCAACAAAGAAAGAGAACTACAGGCCAATATCTCTAATGAACATAGATACAAAAATTCTCAACAAGATTCTAGCAAATTGGATCCAACAACACATCTCAAAAATCACCTACCAAGACTGAGTATGCTTCATCCCCTTGGGTAAAAACCCTTGGATACCTAGAATAGGGATATCCTCAAAATAAAAGGCACCATCTATGATAAACCATAGTCAGCATATGGCTAAATGGAAAGAAACTGGAAGCATTTCCCTTGAAAACTGGAACAAGAGAAAGCTGCCCAAGATGAGACTCTCATCCTTCTTGTTCAACACAGTGTTGGAAGTCATAGTTAGGGAAGTTAGATAAGAGAAGGACATAAGTGGTATCCAAATAGGAAAGGAGGAAGTTAAGTTGTCCCTCTTTGCTGACAATATGATCCAATACCTAAAAAATTCAAGAGAATTTGTCAAAAACCTCCTTGCCCTGATAAAGGACTTTGGCAAAACCTCAGAGTACAAAACAAATGTGCCAACGACAGTCACATTTTTATACACCAAAAATAAACAGACAGAGAACCAAATAAAAAGCACAATCCCATTCACAATAGCCAAAAAAGAAAAGAAAAGAAAGGAAGGAAGGAAGACTTTGGCATTTCCAAACCAGAGAAGTGAAAGACCTTTATAATGAAACTATAAAATACTGCTCAAAGAAATCCAAGAAGGCACAAACAAATGGAAAAATATTCCATGTTTAGAGATGGGAAGAATCCACTTTGTTAAGATGTCCATCCTACCAAAGGCAACCTACAGATTCAATGTAATACCTATTAAATTGCCAACATCATCATCTCAGTTCTAGAAATGACAATCCTGAAATTCATATGGAAGTATAAATGACCATGAATAGTCAAAACAATCCTGAACAAAAGAAACAAAGTGGGAGGTATCACACTTCCAGACTTTAAACTTTACTATAAGACTACAATAATCAAAACAGCCTGGTATTGGTACAAGAACAGGCATATAGACCAATGGGACAGCATAGAGATTTGGGAGCAAAGCCTCAATTCCTCAACCAACTCATCTTCAACAAAGCCTTCACCAACAACCACTGGGGAGAGAAGAACCTACTCAGTAAACGGTGCTTGGAAAATTGGCTGACCAAATGCAGAAGATTGAAAAAGGACCCCTACCTATTATCACACACAAAAATCAACTCTAAATGGATCAAAGACCCTAACGTAAAAACTCAATATGCAAGAATCTTAGGAGACACTCTTATGAAAATCAGAGTAGGCAGCTGATTCTTGATCAAAACCCCAGATGTCATGCCATAAGAGAGAAGGTTCATTAAACTGAAAACTTTCTGTAAAACAAAAGGAACCATCAAGGAAGCAGGGAGACAGCCAACAGAATGGGAAAAAATATTTGTCAACTGTATATCTGACAAAGGCCTAACATCCAGGATCTATAAGGAACTCAAATGTGCGAAAAGGAAAAAAACAAGCAGCCCCATTAAAAAGTGCTCAAAATACATGAATAGACCCTTCTCAAAAGACGACAGACATACAGGCAGCCAACAAACACATGAAAAAGTACTCAACCACATTAATCATGAGAGAAGTACAAATCAAAACCACATTGAGGTACCACCAGACTCCAGTAAGAATGGCCGTCATTAATAAAATAAAAAACAACAGATATCGACGAGAATGCAGAGAAAAGGGAATGCTTCTACACTGCTGGTGGAAATGCAAACTAGTGCAACATCTTTGGAAAACAGTGTGGTGATTTCTAAAAGAACTGGAAATTGACCTTCCGTGTGATCCAGCAATTTCCTTACTGGGAATATACCCAGAGGAACACAAATCATCCTACAAAAAAGATACCTGCACATACATGTTTTTTGCAACAGTATTCACAATAGCAAAAACATGGAACCAACTATGCTGTCTATTGAAATTGAACTGAATAAACAAAAAATGTGGTACATATACATGATGGAAGATTACACACCACAAAGGACAGACACACAAACTTAACAGCAACCTGGATGGATTTAGAGTCTATCATACTCATTGATCTATACAAAAACAAAGAACAGAGTAGCACATGTTCTCACTCATAAGTGGATCCTGAACATTTACCATTATACTATAAGAAAGGTATTGGCAGCGTGGGGACACAACATCAATAATAAGGGTACCTGATCTCGAACCAGGTGAAGTGGATATTAAAGGGAGATCCAAACTTTACCTGTACGATGACCACTTGTATACCTAATCCTGAATTTTACCCCACATCTTTAAAATAAAAAAGTAATAAATTTTTAAAAAAGAATATAATCGTTCAATAATAGACTTTCAAAATGTATTTTCACAACATTTTTTTTGCATCCTAAGGCTTTCTAAACTCTTTATTCCTATCTATCTTGATTTTATTTCAGAACATTTGTTACATCATTATGCTTGAGGGAATTTAAAATCTTTTCCAGATTTAACAAAAATGCATAAAACCTTAAGTTTTTCCAAGAAGATTAATTACCATCCTAACATCATTAGTCTCTTTGCTATATTGCCAGTAAAGACCTTAACTTTCTTGAATAATGCATTGCTAAACAGATTTTATAGAAATACCATTTAAACAGTGAAAGTAGGTTTAGTCAGCAAAATATTTTGCTAAAGAAAGCTGTGCAGGACAGTGGAGTATTTCTTTTCATAAATGAAAAAGTGTTGTTTCTGTGATGTGAGATTCTAGATTCACATGAATCTATAGTTTCTTATTTTAAGTAAAAGCTAACCTGGTCAGTTAATAGGTTCTGCCAAGAATGGTCTTCATTCTATATACTAGGTAACAGAGAAAAGGAAAATAGAGAAAATAGGATGAGTCAGTATTAGATTACAAAAATAGTGAGACATTTTTGTTCAGTTATATTCCAAGTCTCCAGGATTACCATGCCAATCAGATGATTTTAACAAAATTAATTGTAAAAATTACTCCCTAAAGACGTTCTTTCTAAGATTATTTTATTTGAATTATATGATCAATAAATAAGTTTAGCAGTTTTGGAAGAAATCCAATTCCCACATTTTTTTTTTCCCTGTTAACTCTCTGGCTGCATGTCTTCTCTAAAGAATGCTAGTCATCTACATCTTGATTTCATCGCTGCTCTTATTTAAATGACAAAGGTTATGTATGTGCATAATTTGAATAGAACTAAAATAACTAGCTATATACAATTTGCTATGATATATCCATAAGTTCATTTCATGCAACATGGATGTAAAATACTCATTTTTCCATATACTTGTTGAAAATTGGAATCACGAACTCTTTGCATCTTACTCAATCTGGCTATGGGCATATAGATAACCAAAATATCCAATACTTGTGATACCTATAGTCTATAATCAATTAATTTAAAAAATTTAATACTTAATTCTTAACTTAAAAATTTGCCACTTTTTCACAAGTTCAAGTATTTACAGTAAACACATATTGAACATGTGCTTAATTCTGTGTTTTCTCTCTGTTAGGATTATATGCTGACAGATTTGTTTATTTTTAATTATGAAAATATTCCATGATATCCTAGAGCAGTTCTTATATGGATTCTATTATAAAATGTTCAATTTATCAACAAACTGATGAAATACAAAGCCTAACATTTGGATTATTATCTCTGCTTATTAAATTAATAGATTCAATATAATTAATGTAAACATAGGTCATAGATATTTCAAATTGCTCAATTAATTAATTTTCCTGAATAATAGATACATAAATTAAATTAGTCAACACAGACATTCCCACATCTTCCTGATAATATCTAATCAAATAAGAAAATAAAAATATTTATAACAGATTCACTTTCACAGTCATATAAAATCACATTTTAATTTCATAGATATTTATTATTTACAGAATATTTATAAAAAGAAATAATGAAATGTATTTTTTCCTCATTCTTATTTCTATATTCTCAACTGTAATTCATCAATAAAGAAGGTTTCAAATTCTCTAGATTCACTAATATTTAAATTGTCATTAACAAAGTAATAATGTCAGTTATGACAAAATATTTTAAGTTTTATTTATTTTGAGACAAGCAGTAAATATTTGGGATCTGATGTTAGTAAAAGATTGTTAACACACACGATCAAATAAGAGGTGAAAATCAGATAGGATTATAGTGTAATCATGCTATTTGTTATAACTGAAACTTTTATTCCCCCTCATAACAGATGCCTTCAAAGAGTTTAGTTATTAGAAATACATATACATTCTAAATTCATTGCAAAGAGAAACAACTCAGTACAGTCTTATTATGTGTCACGTATATTCTTAGGCCTAGCAGAACAGATAATATTTTTAGGACATATTCTTTGATATTATTAACCTTATGACACAATTGAGTAGAGGTGAATATCTTCTTATGTTTTACAATATGGTATCTAATATCTGCTCCTGAAAAAAGCATTCCTCTTATTTGACATTTATTCTCTTTAGAGACTAAATTGTCTTTCATATAAAATTTGCCACATTTTATTATAATGGTTTAAGCCCTTCATTTGAAAATGCTCTACATTCTTTTCACACTCTGTGCCAGTTATGAATTTATTGCCTCTCAGCTCCAAATCCACCCTTTACTACCTGTTCTGCAATAATGGACCACTGCCATATGTACACAAGATAAATCTTCCAGCTAGCCTTCCTCTAAGGGCTGTGACCATTTACAAAAGTGACTGCATAGGGGAAAATAAAATGTTCAGTCCTTTTGAGAGATTACAAGACACCGGCTCTTAGTGAATGCTAGTTTTTAAGGAACCTAAATTTCACTGTGGTCCACCAGAGAGGGCACGTTCAGTGCTTTGGTGGTATATAGAGAGAGTGAGGTCAGACTCACAATGGGCCTGAAGGACCTAAAGGTCCAGCCTGTGCCCCGCCCCCAGTTTCTGAATCTGTAATTAGAATAGACTTAGTCACTGAAGACTCTTCACACAGTCTTCATGACTCTTTAGATAAAAGGCCACTTGCAAAACCAAAACAAATTTATTTTAAAATTCTGACAATTATCAATAATTATCAGTAGTTATTTAAGAACAAATTTTTTGTTTGGGATTGTATTTTGTGTAAAGGAAGTTGATGTACCTGGAGGAATGCCAACTCAGGTAGGGGGAGAAAGCCATCACATATACATTTTAAAGCAAAAACAGTTTCATTTTAAACTCAAGTGGTAGTCACTAAGCCTCACAAGTGGAGCTTAATGAAAGGGAATTTGATTTAGAGAATTGTCCTAAAGAAGTTAAATGGATAGCAATTTGAGAAAAATAAACAGACAAATACTGAGATCTTTTTAATTATGAGTTTTATATTAGTGCAAAGAGATAATGTAGCAGAAACCACCTCATAGCAGGCTCTAAAAATAGTCACAAAGTAAATTATTAAATTCAAATAATTGACACATTAATGAAGAATAGCAAATTTCAATGACAAGTCTTATAATTAGATATTAACTTTTAAAAATATATAAAAATCTAGATATTAAAACCCCCCATAGAACATTTGTGGAAGCATGAGTTAAAAATTAAGGCTACAGATGTTATTTCATTAAAGAAATTTATACAAAATACAATTCTTTCTAGATGACAGTCTTATTCATCTGATAAATTATCTAAAATTTTAAGAAAAGATGTTACTGTCAGAGTATTTAAATCTTACAATAAGTAGTGAGCCTTAATCACTTCTAGCCTATTGATTTTGATGAATCCTGTGGTAAATGAAATGCATTAAATGATCTTTAATGCACTAAATGAACTTTTGAATTTCTTTTTTTTTATAATTAATCAGTATTTTTTATTATCGTTTTGTGGGGTACAGTTAAGGGTTAGGTGTACAATTAGTTTCATTCAGGCACCCTATTGATAAGAGAAAATTCAAATAAATAAAACCTGTACTTCAAATGAATTTGTAGAAATGAACTTATTTTAGAAATTCTGAAATAGGTCTTACTATTTCTTCCTTTTTATTTCTTGGTGAACATCAATCTATAGACTATAGCGTTAAGTTTCAAAAGACTAAAGACAAAAAATACAAATTCACCCCATCAATTCTATAATAAATCAAAGAGGTCATGTATAATAAATTAAAATCATTGTTCTCAAACATTTATTATAGAAAGCTATATCATTTTATGTTTTATATACTTAAGAGGTATTTACATATGACTAAGAATTTATATTTATTATGATACGAGACTCCACACTTTTCTGAGCATTAATGTCAAAAATGTAGATGAAAGTAATTATGAACATGAATGAAATACAATAATGGTTTGCCTGGTATACCTCCTCATCAGATACGTTTATGAATGCAATTTAGTGTTTATATCCAGGAGCATTTATTTTAAACATATCTGTGAAAAATGAATTTTTATCCCAAAAGTACTTAAAAAATAAAGTAAAAGTGCTAAGACTTGTAATTCTGCTAGGATGCAGTGAACATGCATATTTTAATTGAGACAGAGAAGCTAATTTAAATGATCATAATTTAAACTTTTTAATTAGATATTTTCATTGACATCTTCTGCAAAATTATTTCAATTGTAGCTCTCAGATCTCCAGAATACCCAGAGCACCAAGTTAAAACTAATTAAACTTAGGTTATAAAGCCACAATTGAAATTGTTAGTTTAATTGGTTATTTGGGAATTAAATCTTTTGCAAAAGTGTTTTCTGAAGTTTTTCTGTCACCTATTTTGAATATATCATTGATGTTTTAGTAGTTTTTTACATTAAAGAAGCAACATTTTTCCATACAATGTTGACATGTATAAACCTAAAATAGATTATTTAATAAATGGAACAATTATTCTATGCATAAAAGAGGTGTTGAAAGTAATGAATTGTGGCGAACAAATCACTAGAGTTAGAATTAAAATTAACATTAAATACAGAAACAAATGTAGAAAAAAGGTAAAATTATGTGGGTCTTTAGCAACTTAATTTAGTAGTATTAATGTGCAGACAGAAACAATAAGCTTATTTTTTTAAAATATTTAATTTTAAACTAAACCGAGCTCGGTGGCTCAACCTGTAATCCCGCGCTTTGGGAGGCTGAGGTGAGCGGATTGCCGAGCCCGCGGGTTCGAGATCCGCCTGGGCAACTTGGCAAGACCTCATCTCCACAATAAAGCAAAAAATTAGCCAGGTGTGGTAGCACGCGCCTGTAGTTCCAGCTACTTGGAAGGCTGAGGCGGAAGGATCGCCGGAGCCCAGCAGGTCGAGGCTGCGGTGGCCGGGAGCGGCCACTGCACTCCAGTCTGGGCCAGAGAGTGAGACTCCAACTCAAAAAAAAAAAAAAAAAAAAAAAATTTTAAACTAAGTTTGGATTTACAGAAATTTGAATAAATAGTATACAGAGTTTCCATATATTCCTTATCACCTTTCCTAATGTGAGCAACTTATACAATTATATATAATTACCAAGAATACGATATTAAGATTGATACAATATCATTAACTAAACTATAGCCCTCATTCAGATTTCATTATTTTTTCTATTAATGTTGTTTTCACCTTTCCAGGATCCTATGGAGAATTTTTACATTGCATTCCATGATACTTTTTCCTTTATCTCGTCCAGTCTTTCCTTGCCTTTTATATCCTGACATTTTGGAAGAGTACTGGTTAGTTACTTTTAGAATGACCTTCAAATTTGGTTTGCTTGATATATTTTTGTGATTGGAATGAGGTTATGCATTTTCAGCAAGAATGTCACAAATATCATATCATGCTATTAGTATATTATAACACAGGGTTTACAATGCCAGTATGTCTTATTACTAGAGATATTTGCTTGGTCACTCTGTTAACTTGGTATCTTCTGGGTTTCTCAACTGTAAAATTACTACCTTGACACTTGTGTTTAATAAATATTTTGCAAAATATATTTGAAACTATGGATATATTATTTCTCCTCTAATCATTTTTCACTAATTTTAGCATTCACTCTCAGATCTTGTCTTCAGTAATTATTACTGTGGCATTTGTGCGATGGTATTTCCCTCTTTTTCTTTTACACATGTAAAATTATTCTGTTAGAAAAAACTGTTAATTCTCCTTCATTTATAAGTTTATATATATGTATGTATATCTCAGTATGAGATATACATATATATCAGTATGGACTCACTCATGTTTATTTTATTTATAGGGTTATAATCCAGTGTTATCCTTATTTAGTATTGTTGCTCAAATTAATCCAGCTTTAATTACTAGGAGCTCTTTCAAATTAACCCCTCGGTTCTGTTAAAAGCCCTCATTTTATTTATTTGTTTTTGAACAGTTTATTACTTTATAATGCCATAAGGTATTCCAGGTTCAACTTATATTTTCCCTGGAATCAACTAATCCTCTCAGGACCCCATGTTCCTTTTATTGAAGATGAAGTTTTAGTAACAAAAAGTGATTGACTGGTATGCTCACTGCTATTGTTTTAATTGTTTATTTTGGAGGCAAGCAAAAAGTGAATGAATTATTATTGTGGTTCTAAAAGTCATATATATGAAAACATGTATACTTAGAGCAATCTTCAGTCTCTTTACAATCCTTAATATCCTGACCTAGTCCATTCTACTTCGTTTCCACCCACTCCTTGTAAGTAACTAATCTCATGAGGTTCTTGTTTATCCTTCATTTAGATTCTGAAAGAGTCAAATTTGCTAATCTGTTTTTTTTTGGGGGATATCTTCTGTTTCACTGAGATTTTCAAATTTAATTAACAGAGATCTGCAAAATCGTCTCATAATTTACTAAGCATTTCTTCTATTTCAATGATTATTTGTCATTTTTTATTTTTTAATCATCATGCTTTCTTTCATTTCTCATGATTATCTTGTAGTTTTATTTATTTTAAGTTTTTTTAAAAACATGATTTTAATGTATTGATTAAATCTATTACTAGTCTCTTTTTCATGTATTTTTATTATTTTAGATAATTTCTGTTTATTACTTTAACTAGAAATTTGATTGATATATTTTTTCTTTCCTTTTTAGTGATAAGACTATTTAATGCTATTTATTTTCTGAGAACTACTTTCAATTGGCTTTTGTCTTTTAGTAATACCTATTTAAATTTCCTCTATGGTTTTTCATGACTTAAAGTCCCCCTTTTTTAGTGTTGATTCATGTCAATATATTAATATCTCTTTGCATAAAAACAAATCACACTTTAAATCTTTTTAGTGGAGCAAACACCTTCTTCTCAAGGTTTTACACATCATTTTCAGAAAACTGATCATTTATAAGTTACACATAAAACATCCATAATTTCCATAAAGAAGGAACATTGCATGCATTTCTCACTGATTGCAGTGCAAAAGAACTAAAACTCACAAACAAAAACATAAAACAGAAAGATCCTTCCTCTTTGAAATTAAAATAAACAAACACAAAATCCTGTTACTAGATAATTCCCTAGTAAAAGGAAAAAAAATACATTCATTATATCATGGAAATAATCTAGATATGAACACTTCTGTTTGAAAATATTTTCCTGCTTAGTGTTCTAATGTTTCTATTTTGCATATGAAAATTGATAGGAATTTTGTGTTACACTACTTCATTGCTGTGTTACATGGTGAATGGCTTGACAGGTACTGTCTTATCCTGGTGGGTGAGCAGGTACATTCATGACTTTAGGGTCTCTGCAGCACAGTGGCTTCAGGTGGGCACTCTGCTTATATGGACAAAGACAACTGAACAACAGACAGTTGACTGATTCATAGGAAGCCCCTGGAAGTTATGTCCCGTCATCACCTTTGTTCTCTTCTCTGTTGACGATCTGATGCCCCTGAAAATCATCTCTTGAAATCTTTCCCACACATTTTTGTTCCACCCATTTTCTTTTTTGTGTCTTTTAGAAAATAATCTCCTAGCTTTATTACTTCCTAGAGCTACATGGCATTGTTTGAAAAAGATATTCAGAGCATTCCTTTCCTTCAGATCCATAAATTGACCTTTCATTATTTCTGAGGTATTATCTGCAATCTTTGACACGTTTCACATTTGCAGACTGCTCAAACCAATGACATTTTAAAACTGCTTGTTTATAAGATCAGTGTCAGCCCAGACAGTTAAGGGTTCTAGAGGTCTTGAGAATATATCTGTCCTCAGGATTGACCCCTACACTTGAACTTCAATTTTTAAAAATATTTTTCTTTCTCACTGATCTCTCTCTTTCCTTTTTATTTATCTTTTCTAAGTTATTAGTGTAGTGACTTCTAGCCCAATTTTGAATGAAAACATGATATCCACAATTTTCATCTTTATTTTCTGCCTCCATATACACATATTTTTTCCTCAGCACTTCAATTTCTGTTTTCTTTTTCTGCTTTTTAGGTGATTTACCCGTTTCTATTTTTTAATTATTTCATTTCCATGATTGTCTATTTTACTCTTTCCTGCCTCCAATGTATTTTAATGCAGTACTTTTATTTTCTTCATTGAAAACCTCATTTATTTTACCTCTCTTCTTATGTATCTTTTTCTGTGCATTTTCATTCTAGGTTACTATCTTCTTATAACATTCTGCTCCTTTTTATAAGAGTAGGCCTTCTGTGATCTACTGAGGTACCATAAGAGTTCAAAACATTTTTCTCTGGATATTTAGATTTAGATTTTTCTCAATAAAACATTTTAGTCAGATTTTTGGGGTGTAATTGATACACAAATAAATGCACAAAGTTGTGCACAATTTGATTAATTTGATATATGTAAACACCTGTGATATATTCACCACAATCAAGGTAATAATACTATTGAACACCTCCCAAGGTTTCCTTGGGTCCTGTGTGTGTGAGTGTGTGTGTGTGTGTGTGTGTGTGTGTGTGTGTGTGTGTGTGCACTATAAACACTTAACATGAGATCTACCTTATTAACAAATTTTGAAGTACACAGTATAGTATTGTTAACTATAGACACTATGACATAAAGCAGATCTCTAGAATTTATTCATCTTGCTTGACTGAAACTTTCTACCTATTGAATAACAACTCCCCATTTGCACCACTTCACTCCAAGATCAGTCCTGGCATCTAATATCTTATTCTCTGTTTTATGAGTTTGACTATTTTTGGAAAACACAAGGGAAAACTTCTTGATATGGTCTTAGATATAATATCTTGGATAGGACACAAAAAACACAGGTAACAAAAACTAAATAGACAGTGAGACTACATCATACTAAAAGAAGCTTCTGCACAGCAAAATATGTAACCAACAGAGTGGGAAGGCAACTTAGAAATGCAAGAAAATACTTGCAAAATATATATCTGATAAAAAGTTGATTTCCAAAATACATAAGGAAGCTACAACAATAACAACAAAAACAGACAAGCCAATTAAAAAACAAATGACAAAAATCCCTTACCCAATTTAAAAATGAGAAGTTGAGTAATATAAATTTTAAGTCTTCGAGTCTTGACATTCTTATTCTTCTCTCTGTTTTCTGACAGCTATTTCAAAGAATAGAATATTATTTGTTACTATATTTTTAATTACATTAATTATCTTTCTACAAAGCAAACATTATTCAACCCTTTTTTTTGCCAATGTCATGAGTTTTTGTGAATGCATGTATAATTTCATGAATTATGCTTAAGCGATTTCTCTATTGTAGGGTGAAATACATTTCTTAAATCTTTAATTCCAACTCTTTGTGAACAGCAATCAGTTTATTTCAGATGAGTTTACCTTTCTTCATTTTTTTTTCCTTTCTTCTAGGACCCATTGACATTGCTACTATGATTTATTTAAACCTTGAATCCAAAATCTTCTTTATGCCTATGATATTTCCCTATTCATATAGTGGAAACTGTCTGTATTCTTTCCTCTAACTTCTACAACTCTCCTCTCTGTCTGCTTCTGAGTGGACATAGAGCAATGCTGGGAAAAAATATTCGAGTAATAGGTGAAGCGTAGGCCACATGGAAAACATGTATACATCAATATCTTTAGTCATTAGGAATAATGGTTTTGAGATAAAGAGAAAACGGATGTACAAACAATATTGCAATTATTGATTCCCTTTCACAGTGGATATCTAAATGTGTTTTTACATTTTAATATAGTACAGATAATCTTACAGTTAATTAGATATTATAAATGTTACCTTTTTTAAATTCTAGAAGCCTCATTCATCATGCTTAGTTTTTAGTAACTTTATGGTTTCTCTATTTTTTAGTTATCTTAGTGCCAATTTGAGAAAAGCTACTGTTAAAAATGTCATATTTAACCATGAAAGTTTATATTAAAGATTTCCTGCTCTAAAAAATTATTCAATAAAACAATACATTTGTTGTGTTTTGCCATGTGTATATTGATTGACACTTATTAGACATCTTTGAACACTGTTTTATCCTTTAACACATAAGAAAGTTTTAAAAAATTAAAAAAATTCTCTTTCTAGTTTCACTGCACATTGAAACATAGTAGCACACGTAATTGTTACAAATATATTAATATATACTTCAATCAACAACTGAATAGCAGCATGCTGTGCTAATCATTTTTGGTACATGAAGACTGATTGCATTTTCCTAATCAAACATTTTTTCTTAGTATTTTTACATTTGCATATTAACTGAAACATGAAAAGTGTTACTAGAATTTACTTTGCTGTTTCGTAAACTTACATTTAGAAGTCAAAAAAGTGAAATATATAATTTTCTTTCCATAACAAGCAGTCAAAAATCTACTATCAAGATAAATACTGAGCACATCAGATGACATGGAGATGTGGGTCAAATTGAAGTAATTATTAAGTTATTTTAAATCTTACTCAGGTCCTAATTTTAAGAGGTGGCAGAAGAAATAACTCACAAGGTTCCAGCAAAACAAAAAAATTCTAGAATAACTAAATAATTTTTTTTCTTTTTTTAACTTTTAATTTAATTATTTTAAAGATGTGGGGCACAATTCAGGGTTAGGTGTACAATGTTCATCATTCAGGTCCCATTGCAGATGAGGCGTGCTCCAACTTTTCCAGGCAGACATCCACTACTGTCAATTCCACTTCTCCACCCCCTTCCCAGCAGTTTCCAGCTACTGCCAATTCCTTTCTCATAGTAATATGATAATTATTCAAGGTCTGCTGATGAGTGAGAACATGTCATACTCAGTTCCTTGTTTCTGTGAAAGATCACTCAGTAGTATAGACTCTAAGTCCATCCAGGTTGCTGTGAAGTTCATGATTTTGTTCTTCTTTATAGCTGTATAATATTCCATCATGTATATGTACCACAATTTTTTATACAGTCCTCTTTTGATGGGCAGCATGGTTGGTTTCATGTTCTTGCTACTATGAACAATGCTGCAATAAACATACGTGTACAGGTATCTTTTTTATAGAGTGATTTGAGTTCATCTGAGTATATTCCCACTAGGAGGATTGCAGGGTCAGATGGAAGGTCTATTTTTAGATCTTTTAGGAATCACCACACTGTTTTCCACAGAAGTTGTACCAGTTTACACTCCCACCAACAGTGTAGACGTGTTCCCTTTTCCCAGCATCCTCTCCAGCATCTGTTGTTTTTTGAGTTATTGATTATGGCCATCCTGACTAGAGTTAGGTGGTATCTCACTATGGTTTTAATTTGAATATCTTTGATGACTAGTGAGACTGAGCATTTTTTCAGGTAATTATTGGCTGCTTGTATGTCTTCTTTTAAGGAGTGTCTATTTATATCTTTTGCCCACTTTGTAATGTTATGTTTGTTTTTTTCTTTTTGGCATGTTTGAGTTCCTTGGAGATTCTAGACATTAGGCCTTTGTCAGACACAGAGTTGGCAAATATTTTTTCCCAGTCTGTGAGCTGTCTCCTTGATCTCTTGATGGTTTCTTTGGTTCTGCAGAAGCTTGTCAATTTGATGAGGTCTCACTTGACTATATTATCTCTTATGGCATGAGCACTTGGGATTTTGATCAGGAATTGATTGCTAGTTCAAAATTCCATAAGGAGTCTTCTGCATTTTCTAAGGTTTTTATGGTATGAGGGTTTACGTTTAGACCTTTAATCCATTTAGAGTTGATTTTTATATATGGTGATAGGTAGGGATCATGTTTTAATCTTCTGCATGTGGTCAGCCAGTTTTCCCAGCACCAATAGTTTCTCCTCTCCCCAGTGGTTGGTAGTGGAGGCTTTGTCGAGGGGTGAGTTGATTGAGAAATTGAGGTTTTGCTTCTGGAATCTCTATCCTCTTTCACTGGTCTATATGCCCGTTTTTGTACCAATACCAGGCTGTATTGATTATTGTAACTTTAAAATATAGTTTAAAGTCTCGGAGTATGACAGCTCCTGCTTATTTATTTATTTATTTATTTTTGGGCTGAGGATTGTTTTGGTGATTTGAGGTCATTTATATTTCCATATGATTTCCTGTTTTGTCATTTCCAGTTCTGATTAGAATGCTGCTGGCAATTTAATGGGAATTGCATTAAATCTGTAGATTGCCTTGGGTAGGATGAGCATCTTAACAATGTTAATTCTTCCAATCCATGATCAAGTAATATTTTTCCATTTGTTTGTATCATCTTTGATTTCTTTGAGCAGTGTTTTGCAGTTTTCTTGCAGTTTGCAGGTCTTTCACATCTCTGGTTAGGAAGATATCAAGGTATTTTGTTTTTTTCTCTGGCTATTGTGAATGGGATTGTGCTTTTTATTTGGGTTTCTGTTTACATATTATTGGTGTATAGAAATGTGACTGTCTTTTGCACATTTATTTTATATCCTGAGACTTTGTCAAAGTCCTTTATCAGTGTGAGGTTTTTGACTGATTCTCTTGGGTTTTCGAGGTATAGAATCATGTTGTCTGCAAGGAGGATAATCTGACTTCCTCTTTTCCTATTTGGATACAACTGATCTCCTTCTCTTATCTGATTACTCTAGCTAGGACTTCCAAAACTATGTTGAAAAGGATAGGTGAGAGTGGGCATCCTTGTTCCTTTTCCAGTTTTCAGGGGAAACAGCTGCAATTTCTGTCTGGTTAGTGGTATGGTGGCTGTGGGTTTCTCATAGATGACTCTTACTGCTTTGAGGTATGTTCCATCTGTGCCTAGATGCTCAAGGGTTTTATCAAGAAGAGGTGCTGGATTTTGTAAAAATCTTTTTCTGCATCTAGTAATATAACCATGTGTTTTTTGTTTTTACGTCTGTTGATGTATTTAATTACATTTATGGTCTTATGAATGTTGAACCAGACCTGCATCCCAGGGATGAAGCCCATTTGGTCATGGTGGATAATTTTTGAGATGTGTTGTTGAATCCAATTTGCAAGGATCTTATTGATAACTTCAGCATCTATGTTCATCAAGGGTATTGGCTGTAGTTCCCTTTCTTTGTTGGATCTTTACCTGGTTTGGGTATCAGTGTGATGTTAGCTTCATAAACTGATTTGGGAAGAGTTCCATCTTTCTCAATTGCCTGGAATACTTTCAGTAGGTTTCATGTTAATTCTTCATTGTATGTTTTGTAGAATTCTGGAAAGCCATCTGGTCCTGGACTTTTTTTGTAGGTAATTGTCTTATGACATGTTCAATTTTCTGGATTGCTATTGGGCTATTTAGGGTCTTGATTTCCTCTTGCTTCGACTTGGAGAGGTTGTGCAATGTCAGAAAGTCCTCCATTTCCTTTAGATTTTCAAGTTTGTTTCCATATAAGTGTACACAATAGACTGATAATCTTTTGCAGTTCTTTGGGGTCAGTTGTGACTTGATATTTTGCATTTCTGATTCTGTTTATTTGGGTTTTTCCTCTCTTTTTCTTGGTAAGTCTAGCTTGGGAGCCATCAATCTTGTTTATCCTTTCAAAGAACCAACTTCTTGTTTTGTTGATTTTTTTGTATTCTCTTTTTGTCTTCTATATCCAGAATTTGGACTTTTATTTTGGTTTTATCTGGATTCTTCTGATGAATTTGGGTTTTTGTGATCTTGGTTTTCTAGATCATTTACATGATTTGTTAGGCTGTTAACTTGGAATCATTCTATTTTCTTCAGGTGTGTTTGTAGAGATATGAATTCCCTCTCTTACTATTGTTTTCATGGCATCCCAGAGTTTGGGTAAGACGTTTCTTCATTTTTATTTGTTTCTAGGTATCTTTTAATCTCTATTTTGATTTCCATGTTGACCCAGGAGTTGCTTAGCATCATGCTGTTTAGCATTCATGTCTTTGTGGGTTTGGGGAAACTTTATTGATGTTGGTAATTATTTTTATTCCACTGTGGTCTGAGAAGGTGCATGGAAGAATTTCAATCTTATGAAATTTGCTAATGCTTGATCTATGGCAGAGGATGTGGTTGATCGTAGAGTACATTCCATGTGCAATGAGTAGAATGTATATTCCATGGTCATTGGGTGGAGTGTTTTATAGGTATCAATTAAGTACATTTAGTCAAGTGACACGTTGAGGTTCTAGATCTCCTTGTTGATTTTTTCTTGTTGATAATCTGTCTAGGGTTCTGAGTGGAGTATTTAAGTCACCAGATATGATAGTGTTAGAGTCAATATCTTTTTTAAGCTTACCTAGAAGCTGCTTGATGAAAGTTGGTGCATATATGTTTAGGATGGATATTTCTTATTGTCCTAATGAACCTTTTATCATTATGTAGTGGTCTTCTGTATCTTTTAAAATTTTTGATAGTTTAAAAGGTACTTTGTCTAATATTAAGATCACCTATCCTACTTTCTTTTGTGTTCTGTTCAACAGAAATCTTATTTCCCATCCTCTTACTTTGAGTCTGTGAGTGGCCTTTCTGATGAGATGAGTCTTTTGAAGACAATACATTGTTACCTCATGATATTTTATCCATTTTGCCATTCTATGATTTTCAGTGGTGCATCTAATCCATTCACATTCAGGCTAATTATTGAAATGTGAGAGTTTATTCTTGTCATGAGGTTCTAATAGAATTTGCTGTTGTTGCTGTTGTTTGCTGTCTTTCTTTTGAATTTTGGGTGGATTCATGTGTGTTTTCAATCTTTTCCTTGCATCTTGCGCACGGCATTGTTGTTCATTCTTTTTTCCCTTTTTTCTGTGTTTAATACTTTCTTAAATGTTTCTTGTAGAGCTGGTCTGAAGGCAACATAAGCTCTTAGGGATTGGATGTCTGGGAAAGATTTTAATTCTCTGTCACTGATGAAGTTTAGCTTAGCTGGGTAGGTAATTCTTGGTTGAAATTGTTTATCTTTGAAAACTTTGAATATTTGGCTTCAAGCACTCCCAGGCTGAAGTGTTTTGGTAGATAAATCTGCTGCTATTCTAATTGGTCTTCCCTGGTAGGTTGTTTGATCTTTTTTTCTTGCTGCCTTTAGGATTTTTTTTTATATACTCACTTTGTGTAGGCAAATTACTATGTGTCTAGGAGTTGATCTTCTCATTTGTTGTCTTGCGGGGGTTCTCTGAATCTCTTGTGCTTGAATGGTTTCATCACTGATGAGATGAGGGAAGTTTTCTTGGGTAATTTTCTGGAATGATTGTTTCAGGGTGGTTTCTGTCTCTCTGCCTCAGGAAGTCCAATTGCTTTTAGGTTCAACCTCTTGAAATAATCTCTTATCTCTTAAATGTTTTGTTCTTTTTTAAAAACTTCTTTTCTATGTTTTTGACAGTTTGGGTTAGTTCCATATTTTGGCCCTCAAACTCTGAGATTCATTCTTTTGTTTGGCTAATTTTGCTTTACAGGCTTAACTGTTTGTTATTTACTTCATTTACTGTGTTCTTTACTGCTGTTATCTCAGTAATCAACTCTTTCATCCTTTCCTCTTCTCTGTCCTCAATTCTACATATTTTCTCTATTAATGTCTTGATATCTATGGTTGTGATTTGAGACCAGTCATGCTGGTGGCTCTTCACTGTTTGCGTTCTGAAGTTTGTATTCTCTTTGTCTGACCTCTCACGGGTCTGTGCAAGACCCATATTCTTCTTTTGGTTTTTCTGCATTTGTGTAGATTTTCCTCCCTCCCCCTTTTTAAACCTCTTCTTTAATTCTGTTGTTGATGGATGGGGTAGTAACTTTTACTTCTGTTTGCTTAATCTCCTATTCTTCCTTAAGTGAATCCTCTGGCTTTGTTTATTTCTGAAGCTGGACTTTGTGTTGGGGGCTGTATTTTTTGCAGTTTTGAGATTTAATTGAGGAAGTAGCTGCTATTCAGAATCTATATTCAGATCCCTGTATCCACTGATAAGTTTGTGTGCCCCCTGGAATCCACTTCCCACTACCTTACAAACTTTCCATGCAGCGGGGGTATAAGTTTGCTCCCTCAAAGCAAAATTAGGTAAGGAAAAGGAAGCAATTGGAAAAAGGAAGGAGGAGGGCAAGAAGAAGGTGGAGAGAAAGAAGAGTAAGAGGGAAAACAGACAGATATACCAACTAACAAATAAAAAGAGGTGCAAACAAAGACAGAAAAGATTTTAACAATAACTAAAACATACAGACAATCATACAAACACACAAACCAACCACAGCATCCCTGTTGATGTACTCTCCTTCAAAAATATCCATACACAAACAGGAAGTCTAAAAGAACAGCAAGCCGGGCTCGGTGGCTCAGCCTGTAATCTGGTGCCTTTGGGAGGCTGAGGTGAGTGGATTGCCTGAGCCTGCAAGTTCAAGACCCACCTGGGCAGCGAGACCTCATCTCTACAATAAATAATAATAAAAAAAATCAGCTGGGCGTGGTAGCGCGTGCCTGTAATTCCAGCTACTCAGAAGGCTGAGGCGGAAGGATCGCTGGAGCCCAGCTGGCGAGGCTGCGGTGGTCGGGAGCGGCCACTGCATTCCAGTCTTGGCGACCAAGTTAGACTCCAACTCAAAAATAAATAAATAAATAAATAATGAAAAATAAAAATAAAATAACAGCAATAAGATAGCAGAAAGAAAACAAGTAAGAAAAAGTAATTGAAAACAGAAAGAGAGAAAAAAACTAAAAAAAAAAAAAAAAAATGAGCAAAACAAATAGACAAAAAACCAAAACTGGCTCTCTAAAGTTAGTCCTTTAAGTCCAACTTGTTTTCAACTCTGGTCTTCCAGCCCTTTCCTTCTGCTCTCAGTACAAGTTGATGGGATTGCTCTCAGCTTGGGTCAGATGCCCCAGACCTACAGTGGGAGGAGGGTGGATCAGATCTGGACTCACCTGGCTTGCTGCCTGTCAAGTCTGCCACTCATATCTGACCTGACTATGCTCAATCCAGCATGGGGTAGTGGTGTCTGTCTTGCCAAGTTTGATGAGATTACCTCCAGGTCCCAAGTTGAAGGCTGGGTGGAGCTGGGCAAGGCAATGCAGGTCTCTGCCTGGTCACTGGACAAAGAAAATAGCTCCAGTTGGCATTTCCTCACTGATGGTAGAGCTCCTCTCTCTAGCTCTCCCTTATCTTCTCTCTCCACGTAACAGATTCAGGGGTTCCAGCCACTTTGCTGTTGTAGGTGATGGTGTGGGCCAGGTACCAGGTGATAAGGACCAGTTGTATTCAGCAGGCTTTTCTCAGGAGAGTCCCGAGAACAGAAGATGATCCTGTGTGCTGGGGGCTGCAATTTCTGGGCAGTGGGGTGTTGCAGTCACCTCCAGAGGAGAGCCCTGGATGCATGACCCAGAGTCTCCCCTCAGACAGCCTTTCACTCACCCACTGGCACACACCTACTAATGCAGAGAGTCTTTATGGACACTTGCTTTTGTGAAGACTCTCACAGTCTGACCTGTCCCATTGCCATCTTGCCGGAAGTCCCCCAATAATATTTTTCTTATCATCCATCTAAAAACTTTTTTCCCCAATCCTTCCCCCTCACAAACATTTTAAAAGATACTATTTGTCTAGGTATTGAGAATTTAAAACGAAATACCTTTTAACACCTAGACAAATTATATCTTCAAAAATATTTTTGTAGATAACAAAAAAGACTATATTATTCTTGTATATAAAATTGAAGTTATAAAATAATTAATTATTATGTAAGATGAAATGTAGTAAAAGCTTATGTTTCCATGAGAGAAAAAAGTAAGGATTCCAAAGTATATACCCTATGGGCTAAGGCTTGAAATACAAATAAGACTTATCATGATAAAGATGATGAATTGAAGAAGGTGAATTCAAGATAGAATGTTTGTAAATAGATTATGTAATTGCAGAACATTTTCTGCAAATTGGGTATTTCAATTTGAATTATTAATCTAGCTAAAAAATAGAAGTAGTGAGAGGTAAGAGAGAGATTGTTAGAGACCAGGCATTCAATAGGCTTCTGTGTTAATCAAAGCAGTTAATGATTCTTTCCTATACATAACGAAAAAAAGAAAAACCTCTGAAACACTTTGACTTGGAGACTTTCCCTGCAAAAAAAAAAAAAACAACTTACACTGTAGGTAAATTACAGGAAAGATTAAAAGAGATTAAAAAGTCTGTAGGGGAAAAGATAAAAGCAATGAATACTAGAATAAATGTCATTGTAAAATTATTAGCAAGAAGTGAATGAAGCCTGAATTATAACAGTGGTAGTGGAGTTGGTGAGAAGATGGTTGATAGATGTACAGTATATTCCAGACAAGTCAGAAAAGCGTAGGGACTTATAGGACATGTGGAGACATATAGAACCCAGTATGCTATTCATGTAAAAAAAAGTAAGTTCAGTGATTTATTCTTTTGAATGTATATATCCAGCTTTTCCAATATCATTTGTTGAAGAGATTATTCTTTATTGTGTATTCTTGGCATCTTTCTCAAGGATCACTGAACTCTATATGATTGGGTTTATTTCTAGAATCTCTACTTTCTTGCATCCTTGCATCAGTCTACATATCTTTCTGCTAAAGAAAGATATGTACCTTTGTAATGTAGTTTGAAATTAGTCTTCTGCATGTGGCTAGTCAATTTTCCCACATCTGTTTATTGAATAGGATGTCCTTTCCCTTTGTTTTTTTCTGTCAAATTTGTAGATGATCAGTTAGTTGTAGGTATATAGCTTTGTTTCTGGGTGACCTATTCTTTTCCATTTTTTATATTTTTGTACAAATCCCATGCTGTTTTAGTTTCTATAACATTATAGTATAATTTGAAATCATGTAATATGATGCCTTCAGATTTGCTCTTTTTGCTTGGGATGTCTGGTTATTTAGACTTTTTTTAAGGGTTTCATGTGAACTGTAGGATTTTTTTTTTAATTCTGTAAAAAAATAGCATTGGTAATTTGATAAAAAGTGTGTTAACCCTATAGATTGATTTGGGAAATATGATTATTTTCATGATATTGATCCTTCCAATCTGTGAACATGTGATGTTTTTCCATTTGTTTGTGTCATCCAATTTTTTTAAATCAGTGTTTTTCTAGTTCTTCTTGTACAGATCATTCACCTTCTTGGTTAAATGTATTCCTTGTACAGATCTTTCACCTCCTTAGTAAACTGCATTCCTAAGTTACACTTTTTTGGAGGAGGAGTTTTTGTAAATGAGATTTTTCTTTTTTTTTTTTTTTTGCTTCTCAGTTTCACATTGTTGGTATGCAGAAATGTTACTAATTTTTGAATGTTGATGTTGTATCCTGAGGCTTTACTGAAGTAATTTTTCAAATCTAGGAGTCTTTTGAAGGCATCTTTAGAGTTTCTTATGTATGTGATTATGTAATCTGCAAACAGAGATAATTTGACCAACATCCAGAATCCACAACAACTCAACAAGAGAAAAACAAACAACTCATTAAAAACTTGGAAAAGATAAATAACCAAATACTACTAAAAAAAAAAAAAGATATACAAGTAGTCAACAAACCAAAGAAAAAATACTCAATATCACTAATCATCAGATAAATGTGAATTCAAACCATCACAATATTATTTCACACATTCAGAATGACTGTTATTAAAAAGCATTTTGGCATGGATGTGGAAAAAAGGGAACATTTGTACACTGTTGAAATGAATGTGAATTGGTTCAATCTCTATGGAAAACAGTATGAAGATATTGCAAGGTATTGAAAATAGAACTACCATTTCACTCAGTAATCTCACCTTTATGTATCCATCAAAATAAAATTAAATAATTATATAAAAAAGACATCTGTGCTCATATGCTTATCACCAATATTCACAATAGCAAAGTCATGGAATCGAATTACGTGTTGGTCAGCAGTTCACTAGATAAAGAAATGTGGTATACACACACTATTGTATACTATACAGTCATAAAAATAATAAAATAATGGACATTGAAGAAACATAGGTGGATCTGGAGGCCATTAACATAAGCGAACTAATTCAGAAGCAGAAAATAAATATCACATGTTCTCACTTATAAGTGGGGTCCAGACAATAGGTACACATGGACATAAAGATGGAAATAATTTATGACATTGGAAACTCAAGGGAGAGCAATGAGAGTTGTAGGATTACTTATGGGATACAATGTTTAATATTTGAATGGCAGTACACTAAAGGCCTAATGCCCACCACTATGCCATATACCCACATTAAAAATGTACACATATACCCCCTTGAAACGAAAATGTAAAAAGAATAAAGAAAGAAATAGGGAAGTGTTAAGCCTCCAGCTTTGCTTTTCTTCCTACAGACTGTTTTATTATTCAATGATTTTTTGTGAATCTATATTAACTTCAGAAGTGTTTTTTTCTGATTCTGTAAAAATGTCATGATAATTGTGTTGGATTTTACTGAATCTGTTGATCTGTTTGAGAAGTATAAACATTTTAACAATATCAGGTCTTCCAATCCATGGACATGAAATGATTTTCCATTTATTTGGATTTTCTTTAATTTATTGTGGCAATTTTTGTAATTTTCACTGCACAAATAATTCACCTCCTAGATGAAGTTTATTCTAAGTATTTTATTCTTTCTGATGTTATTTGAATAGTTGTATTTTCTTAATTTTCTTTCTGGATGGTGCCTTGTCAATGTATAGAGACACAACTGAACTTTGTATTATAATTTTGTATTTTGTAACTATACTTATTAGTTCTAACAGGTGTGTGTATGTGTGTGTATTGACTAGAGTTTTCTATATTTAAGATCACATCACTTTCAAACAAAGAATTTTGCTTCTTTATTTCCAATTTAAATGTCTTTTATGATTTTTTTCTTGACTGATATCTTCAGCTAGAACTTCCAGTATTTATTTAAATAAAAGCGACGAGAGTGAATATTTTTGCCTTCTTTTTTTTGTGTGTGTGTGTTGGAGTCTCACTCTGTCGCCCAGACTGGAGTGCAGTGGCCACTCCCAGTCACCGCAGCCTCGACCTGCTGGGCTCCGGCGATCCTTCTACCTCAGCCTTCCAAGTAGCTGGGATTACAGGCGTGCACTACCACACCCGGCTGATTTTTTATTTATTGTAGAGATGAGGTCTCGCTGCCCAGGCGGGTTTCGAACCCGCGGGCTCAGGCAATCCACTCACCTCAGCCTCCCAAAGGTGCGGGATTACAGGCTGAGCCACCGAGCCCAGCTTATTTTTGCCTTCTTTTCAATCTCAAAGTCTCTCAGTTTTTTGTCTTTGAGTATGATGTTAACTATGAGATTTTCTTATATGGTCTTTATTATGTCAATGTAATTTCCTTTTGTTCCTAGTTTGTTCGTGATGGCTTTCTTTTATCATAAAGGAAAAGTAAATTTATTCCAATGCTTTTTCTGCAATCATTGAGATGATCATATAATTTGTATCCCTCATTTTACTATTGTGCTTATTATATTAATTTATTTTCATATGTTGTATCATTCTTACCATTCTTGCTTTCTAGAGATAGTTCCCACCTAACCATGGTGTATGATTCTTTTAATGTTCTGTTGAAGTTGGTTTAGCATTATTTTGTGGAGGATTTTTGTATCTATATTCATCAGGAATGCTGCCTATAGTTCATTTTCTTGTCATTGGACCCTTTTCTTACACCACACACAAAAATCAGTTCAAAATGGGTTGAGACTTACTTAAATATAAGACTTAAAACTGTAAAACTCCTAGAAGAAGAAATAGTAAAAAAAAAAAAAAAAAAAAAAAGCTTCATTACATAAGCTTCATTACATGGGCAATGCCTTCTTGGATATGACACCAAAAACATAAGCAACAAAAGCAAAAATAGATGACTAGGACTACATCAATTTAAAAGTTTTTGCACAGGAAATTAACAGAGTAAAAACCTTGTCTGCAGAATGAAAGAAAATATTTGCAAACCATGTATCTGATAAGGGTTTAATATTCAAAATATATACTCAATTCCTAGAACTCAATAGCAAAAACAAACAACAAATCCTGATTAAAAATTCAGCACAGAACTTGAATAGACATTTATCCAAAGAAGAGATACACATCACCAACCTAAAAAGAGGGTTAACATCATATGGAAAATAAAAGATATAATTAACTATTACTTTATTCAATTAAGTTGGCCATTATTTAAAAATAATAATATATAATGCTCCCCAGGATGTGGAGATATTGCTAACTCTTGTACACTGTTAAACAGAATGTAAAATTGTATAGCTTTTATGAAAAACAGTATAAAGTTTTCCTCAAAAGATTAAAAAATAGAACTATCATATGAACTAGCAATCCCATTCCTAGGTATTTATGCTTTAAAAATTGAAATCAGAGTCTGAGGTGAGAGAGTAGCCTGAGCCCACAAGTTTGAGACCAGTCTGGGCAACATGGTGAGAACTTGTCTCTACAATAAATAAATCAGCTGGACTTGGTGGCACCTGTCTGTAGTTTCAGCTACTTGAAAGTCTGAAGTGGAAGGATCACCTGAGCTCAGCAGGTCAAGGCTGTGGTGGCTGTGTGCCACTGCACTCCAGCCTGGGTGACAGAATGAGACTCCGACTCAAAAAAAAAAAAAAAATGAAATCAGTAGCTCAAAAAGATATTTGCTTGCTCATATTTATTGTAACATTATTCACAATAGCCAACATCTGGAAGCAACCTCAATGTGCATGAATGAATAAATCAAAAAAGTAAATGCGGTATGCACACACAATGGAATATTGTTAAGCCTTAAAAAAAAAAAAAAGACATTTTGTAATATGAGACATTATGGAGGAGCTTCCAGGACACTATGCTGAGTAAGCTAGTCACAAAAGGACAAACACTACATAATTCCACTTGTATGAGTTATCTAGTCAAATTCATAGAAGCATAGAATAGAACAGAATAGAATGATGGTTACTAGGGAAAGTGCAGCAGGGAGAGGGAGTTGCTGTTCTATGGACATAAAATTTCAGTTATGCAAGATGAATAATGTCTGGATATCTGCTGTACAACATTGCACTTACAGGTAATATTATTGTTTGCTATGAAATATTTGAAAGATCTCATGTTAAACAGTTTTACTATAATAAACATTTTTAAAACACTTGCATCTTTAGAAAATGTTAACTTATATAAAAATTCATAGGTGATGCTTTGTTATAACTTTGGAAAAGTTATCTTTAGGAGAATCAGAAATGATGAGAACTGAAGTATTTTACTGGGTTAGGAAAGTAGAGAGGAAAAAAAATGACCTTGATCGCACAATTACTGTGGCACAGATATTTGATTGAAAAGGAATGTAAAATGAATAGAAGCTGAGAAGGTGAAGATGACAATTCAGTAGTGGGTTATTCTTTCAAAAGTCTTGGATGAGAAATGAAATATACAAGACAGTAATAGTTAGGAAATTAACATCAAAAAATGATTTTTAAGAATAATAAAAAATTAACTTTATTTAAAATTGTCAATACTCCACTTATGTTAACCACGACTAAGAATAATTTAAATACAATTGTTAATTTTTTTTTTTTTTTTTTTTTTTTGAGTTGCAGTCTCACTCTGTTGCCCAGACTGGCATGCAGTGGCATGCTCCTGGCCACCGCATTCTCAACCTGCTGGGCTCCGGTGATCATTCTGCCTCAGCCTTCCAAGTATCTGGAATTACAGGCACGTACACCATGCCCAGCTAATTTTATGATTTAATGTGGGGACTAGGTCTCGCCAAGTTGCCTGGGTGTCTAGAACCCGTGCGCTCAGGCAATCCACTTGCCTCGGCCTCCCAAAGTGCTGAGATTACAGAATGAGCCACCAAACCCAGCCTGGTCATGTTCATTTTTCCACATTTATTTAATTATAAAGATGTGGGGTACAATTCAGGTTTAAGGATGCAAACGTTGATTATGCAGGTACCCAGTACCTTGTTGATGAGGTGTGCCCTCCTTTCTCTAGCAGTTTCCCTCAACTGCCAATCCCACACCCCTCCCCTGACAGTTTCCCACTGCCAATCCTTTCTTATAGTATTATAATTGTTCAAGGTCCATTTATAAGTGAGAACATGTGGTACTGTGTTCTTAGTTTCTGTGATAGATTACTGAATATGATTGACTCTAAATCCATCCAAGTTGCTGCAAAGTTCATATGTTTTCCCTTGTTTATGGCTGAGTCATATTAAATTGTATATATGTACCACATTTTTTTAACCTAGTCCAGCTTCGATGTGCAGCATGATTGGTTTCATGTTTTTGCTATTGTAAATAGAGCTGCAACAAACATACGTGTGCAGGTATCATTTTTGTAGAATGATTTGAGTTCCTCCGGGTATATACCCAATAGGGGAATTCCTGGGTCATATGGAAGGTCAATTTCTAGTTCTTTCAGAAATTGCCACACTGTCTTCCAATGAGGTTGCTTTAGTTTGCATTCCTACCAGCAGTGCAGAATCATTCCTTTTTCTCTGCATCCTCGCCAGCATCTGTTGTTGTTTGTTTTTATTAATGATGGCCGTTCTTACTGGAGTTAAGTGGTATCTCAATGTTGTTTTGATTTGTATTTCTCTGATGATTAGTTAGGCTGAGCACTTTCTCATGTGTCTGTTGACTGCCGGTATAACTTCTTTTGAGAAGTGTCTATTTACGTCTTCTGCCCACTTTTTAATGGGACTTTTTTTTTCCTTTTGGTGCATTTGAGTTCCTTGTAATGACAATATAGAAACATAAACGACCATGACTTCCCAAAACCATCCTTAGCAAAAGAAATAAAGCAGGAGGCATCACACTTCGAGACTTCAAACTTTACTATAAGGCTACAGTAATCAAAACAGTCTGGTATTGTTATAAGAATAGGCATATTGACCAATGAAACAAGATAAAGATTCCAGAAGCAAAGCTTCAATTTCTCAACCAATTTATCTTTGACAAAGGCTCCAACAACAACCACTGGGGAGAGGAGAACCTATTCAGTAAATGGTGCTGGGAAAACTGGCTGGCCACATGTAGAAGATTGAAACAAGATCTCTCCCTTTCACCATACACAAAAATTAACTCTACATGGATTAAAGACCTAAACATAAAACCTCAAGCTATACGAATCTTAGAAAATACAGGAGACACCCTTATGGAAATTGGAATTGGCAATCAATTCCTTATCAGAACACTAAATGCCCATACCTTAAGAAATAAGATAGACAAGTGGGACCTCATCAAACTAATAAGTTTCTGCAAAGCAAAAGAAACCATCAAGAGAGCAGGGAGACAGCCCACAGAATGGGAAAAAATATTTGCCAACTGTATATCCGACAAAGGCCTAATATCTAGGATCTACAAGGAACTCATTTTTCCACATTATATTGTTTTTTTCTTGTGCATAGTGTTGATTTTTTATTTCCAATACTCATCACAATGCAAGTCATTAAACATTTGTAGAGTCAAATTTATCTTTGGAATTACTAAATTTATTTCCTGCAGAGAGGGAAAGGCACATACATCTAGATAATTTGTAAGGCTGAGCCAATGAGGTCCGCAGTATCAGATATGATGACACAAATTTATGTTCTGACCCAGATAGTTCTTTCTAGAGATTTAATAATTTCTAATTGACTACCAAAGCAACCAGTATTTCCTTTTTTCTTATTCATCAGATCTGTTCTTCATCAGATGTTGTTCTTCTAGATACTACTTTTGTGTCCGCATTCAAACCTGGTTAGATGAGAAAATCTCTAGAAAGTATGAAAAGGTTAACCACAACCAATAATTTTATAGAGGCACAGAATGTATAAACATGTAAATGGTTTCACAAGTTTAGATATGTTTAAATTGTAGAAACTTTGTATTGTATATTTGTAAGATCACTGACTTTAGAGTACCTTGATTCTTTTTCTGTCTCTACCTCACTGTACCTCTGTATCTTGAGCCAAGTGACTTAATGGAACTCAAACTCAATTTTCTGTTTTATGAGAGAAAATGTGTTTTTTAACACATCTGCTTTCAACATAGGCAATTTATTTCTTGTCATAAGGTCTGAGTGGATGAAATCCATAATAACAAAGGTTTTTTAAAATGTAAAGTATTGAGCTATTATCAATTACTGAATAAAGATAATAACATCACTTGTTTTGTACCGAGACTCATTTAATCCTAGAGTACTAATATCTGACTTTTCTAAAGAGCAGCTTTAGAAAATAAGATGTCCAGCTAGATTTTGTAGCCTTATAGTGTGAAAAATAGTTTACATTCATGAGTTGAGTAAAAACAACAGATCTTTGTTTTATCACAAAGCAAACACTTGCGTAAGCACCCAATTATATAAAAGAACATTACTAACAACCCTAAAAATTCTCTTACATTTTCTTCCAATCAATATCCCTAGCAAAAAATACTACTTGCACTAATTTTTGTATTAATTTTTTCTCCTTTATGAGTTTACCATCTGAATTTGCATCTCCAATATATTTTTCTCTTTTTCCTTATAAAATACTATAACATAGTATATGTCATTTTTGCAATGCAATGATATGTTCTTCCTCAGTTGTTTTTGTTGTTGTTTGTTATTCCATTTTCAGAAGACGTGCATTAAAAAAAATTCTGCTGGTTAGGAAAATTTGAGCTATTTCCAGTTTATGACTATTATAGTAATAAAAGTCATAATAAACCCTACTAGAATTCTTTCTTTGAATTTTTATGAATTGTTGAAGTTTATACCTAGAATTGCATTGCTAAGACATAGGGGTAGTATATATATATTTTTTATTTGAGTTGGAGTCTCACTCCATTACCCAGGTTGGAGTGCAGTGGCATGCTCAAGGCCACCCCAGTGTCGACCTGCTAGGCTCAGGTGGTACTTCCACCTCAGTCTTCCAAGTAGCCAGAACTACAGGTTCTGGCTAAATTTTTAATTTTAATTTTTTGTTTATAGTAGAGACAAGGTCTCACCAAGTTACCCAGGCTGGTCTTGACACGTGGGCACAGCAATCCTTTTGCCTCGGCCTCCCAAAGTGCTGGGATAACAGACTTGAGCCCCTACACCTGACAATACTTTAAAAGTTAATCGAAAAATTAAGTTTTACAAAGTGAACAAACCACCATATATTCGATTCAACAAAGTATGAGGGTTCCTATTGGTGCATATTCTATTCAATACTTAGTAATGTCTTCAATGTTTTTCATTATTTTTCTTCCTTCCTCTAAACCTTCCTCTCCTCTTTCTCTCCCTTTCTCTCTCTCACCCTCCCCTTCTTCTCCCTCTCTTTCTTTTCCTTCCTGTGTAATCTCCCTGTTTCCTTTTTTTCTTTTCCTTGTTTTTTCCCAGAAATGAGGAGGAGTGATGGAGGTTAGTATCATATTAAGGCAATTAATTTGTATTTTTCTAATAAATAATGAATACTATCACATTTAGATAATCTTGTTCTGACATGCCTTTTTAAGGCTTTCAACAGGTTTTCTGTTTTAGTGTGTGTCTTATTTACTTTTAGAACATTTAAAAATATTCTTTAGTTATAAGATTTTCTGTTACTGTTTGGTAGAAATATTCTCCCATTATGTGATTTGCAAACTTTTAATTACATACACTTTTAATGCTATGATTGATGAACTGGAATTCTTTATTGTGTTCCATTTTGTTATATTTTTTCTGTATAGATAATGTTTTGTGATCACTCTTTGAAAAATGTATTCTACCCAGATATCAAGAGATATTTTCCTGTATTATTTTAAAAATTCTATTTTTTACTTTTTCATGTTTAGAAAATCAACTAATAAGGGATGAGTTTTTTAATGTTGTAAGGTAGAGCATAGATTTATTTCCTTCATACAACTGAGAACTTACTTATCTCAATTATTGAAAAGACTGTCATTAATTCACCATTTTTCATATTCTATTTTGTTCTCATATCCACACGTATATAAATTCTTAGTTTTTTTTTTAATGGTTGCAACATTTTCTATGTTGAGGTAGTATTATTTATTCCATCACTCTTTTCTTGATAAGTATTTATATTAAAATATATTATTTGACTATAAACACCAAAAATTGTATTATTGCAAAAATATAGTAACCTATCAAATGATTTATTTTTATAGAATAGAATTTTTAAATCAAGACATACACCCATTTTAGACTTTAACAAGTGCACTATTCTTTCAAAATAATTTTTTACTCATTTACATTTTTGATAACTGTAAGGATGTGTATTAGGGTCCCCAATTTTTTCATCCTTTTATGGTTATTGGAAAGTTCTTTTTTTGTCCATTTGAAAATTTAATCTATCATTTCCTTAATTTACATTTCAGCAACTTCTAATAAAGTTGAAAAAATGTTCTGATTATTGCTCACCTATATTGCTTTTTCTATGAATTGTATGGTAATATTTCTCTAATTAAAATATATTTCTTTCTCTTACTTTAGGAATTCCATGTATATTAGGGCTATTAAACTTTTTAATGGTATATAAATTGAAAGTATTATGTTGTAAATTGCTTGCGAGAAAGACTACAATTCCTTATCCATTTCTCTGTCTACACTCCTTGCAATCTGGTTTTTAGTTCTTCTATTAATATGTAGAGTACATTTCCTCACATTTTGTATCTAGGTTCACTTTGTAACTTATTTTATGTAATAAATTCATTGAGAAGGACTGTGTGCCAATTTTTAGACTATACCTTAAGGAGCCTTATACACTGTGGCTTATTTTTCTAGAAACCTGCTACCACCGTGTGAGCAGGCTGAGACTACCTTATTGTATGAGGAGAGACAAGTGGCTCTATTACTCCTGCTGCTTTAGGCAATAGTCAATCTATCTCTTGACATGGGAATGAGGACACTAATGACTAGTCGTGCCCAAACCCATTCAATATTTGCTTACAGGCAAATAAGCAAGTTCAATCAAGATCAATTAAGCCTGGCTCAGACCAGCAGAACTACCAGATAGCAACAAAATTATGAATAATAAAAATATTTCATTTTAAGACACTAATTTGAGGCATTTTATTATGCAGATATAGATGACTGATAGAATTCTCAAGCTTGATTTTTATAACTTTTTTTATTACTGTATGCTTAGCTCTTCGTTTAGAAAACCTACTGCTCAATAGCTTATAAAATCATTTTCTGATCATTTCGTCTACATTTTAAAAGTATATCTTTAATCCATCTGTAATTGATTTTATATATCTTATTGTTTTCCAAGTAGAAAGTTAATGCAGTATCATTATTTAGTGAATGCTTTGCAATTGAGTGGAAATAGTACCTATAATTATATACTGTATATAGTTTGATCAGCAGCATCCTACTTTTATTGCAGTATTTTTTAAGGTAGTATGGAAATCATACATCATTATTTTGTTTCAAAATTTCAAGCATATATGATTTTTACATTTGAAATCAATACCAGAATTTTTTTAAATGGCATTTTATTGAAAATTTGGTTAATTTTGCCCCAAAGTTATTAGATTCAAAAGTCCAAATGGTAAGAAAAAGCTAGACTGAAATTTTCTACTCACTTATCATACAGCAATATGTTCAGTTTTTTCATGATAATCACTCAACTAGGTCAGAGTCAGACTTAATCCAGACCAGTAGATATAGAAAATCTTGACATCTACAAAGTTTTAAGTCAAACCCACACAAAGAAATAAATATGGACTATTTCCAGGCATGGTGACTCAAGCTTGTATTCCCAGCAATTTGGGAGACCGAGGAGAAAGAATTGCCTAAGCCCAGTGGTTCGAGATCAGTCTGGGTAACTTGGTGAGATCCCGTCTTTACAATAAATCCAAAAAATAAGCTGGGCGTAGTAGCTCGCGCCTGTAGTTCCAGCTACTTGGAAGGCTGAGGCAGAAGGATTGCTGAGCCCAGCAAATTGAGGCTGCGGTGGCCATGAACGTGCTACTGCACCCTGGACTGGGCAGCAGAGTGAGACTCCAATTCAATATATATAGAGATTAGTTTACAGATGGAGTGAAGAACAAAGAAACTTAAAACAAGTCAACCCTCTGTTAAGATAATGATTCATCACTACCTGAACTTGAATACAGAGAAGATATTAATGAATTTCAAACTAATTCCACCTTGCAAGGCATAGGATGACCTAGACAGATCAATGATAGTGAGACTTGATTCAGGGTAAATTTCTTCGTAGATTGTGCTAGAACATAGATTTCTGTTCAGGAAATCACAGGTCTTCTGTGACAGCAGCAGAGTCAGATCCCATCAGGACAAAATATAACTTAAAATATCAAGAAAACATTATACAAATACCCCAAACCAAAAAGTGAGTCTCAGAACTAAATTCCTCATCCATCCATTCATTCAAAATACATTTATTTTTATTAAGGGTTTATTATATATCAGGATTTATTAACTCTGTCTTGCATTTTACTTTTAGGGAGAATTTGTAGACAGTAAAACATTTACATGCAATGTCTAAAGGCATATACACAGAGATAAATATAGGTATAGATAAAGAAATATAAAAGAGCGAGAGTTGATCAAACATGCATACCCATAAAAAATATATTCCAAAAAGAAAGAAAGAGCAAGTTCAATGGCTAAGATGCGAAGCATGTTTAACATATTAAAGAAATACAATAAGGCAAATGTGGCTGAAGAAGAGAGAATTTGGTAGATAATTAACTGAAAGGGGTAAATGAAATCCAATTTTATAAGCTTCTCTAACTAATTTTGACATTTACTCTATTGGAATTCATTTGAGTAACTAGAGCATGGGAATTATATGATTAAATTTAACTATTAAGCAACTTACCTTGACTGGTACATGAAAAACAAATTATATGAACAATGATAGAAGCAGGAATAATAGTAAAAAGGCTATTGAAATAATTCTTCTAATAGGTGATATGTCAGAATAGAGTGGTAGAAATATATGTTATGAAAAGTGTCAATATGTTCGATATATTTTGAAGATACATTTGGCAGGATTTTCTAGTTTATTTTATTTGAAAGAAACTAAAGAATGATTCTAAGACTTTTAAGCCAAGTAAAGAGAAGATTTTTTTGAGTTTAGAATGATGAGGAGAGGCATAAGTTATCATTATTATTATTTTGAGAGAAGTAGAATCTTGGTATAAAACATATTAAGCTTAAAAGTTGGAGATATAAGAGAGATAATGAGTAGACAGTTGTAGAGATATGTCCTCCGGATTTCAGTGTAAAATATGGACTGTGATGCATATCTGGGAGGTATTAACACATTGATGATATTACAAGCCATAAACATGGATATGATAAAGATGAGGGGAGCTCTGTTGATGGAGTCATGTGGCAGTCTATTAAGAAAATGTTGGAAACACAAGCAGCAAGAAGTAAACAAAATGGAGAGTGAGCATCCATATACAAAAACATAGAAATGAAATGAAAATCATGTTCTGGAAGGCAAGAATAAAGTATTTCATAAAAGATAAAATGATCAATTGTCATCTGCTTCTGATAAATCAAGCAAAATTAGATCTGAGGATGGCGATCATTGGATTTAGCAACTTTAAAATCATCAGTGACCTTAATAAGATCATATCCTCTGATAACTTAACTACACTTTGTTCAAGAATGACTGAACAAGGTGATGTGGACATCACATTAATAGGAAACTATCCTGAGAATTTTTTTGCAAAGTTAGGCTGAGAAATATGTAGGTAATAAAAAGAAATGTATAATCATGAGTTGTTTTTCATTATTTAATATATTGTAGCATGTTTCCATGGTAATGGAAATAATAAAATAGAGAGGGGGGCATATACTGTGGAACATAGTTCAGACTATTGCTCAAGTCTTGTCTCTAGGTAGGCAAAAGTTGTGAAACTCAGTGTATCAAATGAGAGCCTGGCTATGTATATGAGAAGAATTTATCCAAAATAACAGGGACAAGGGGATATTGATATAATGAAGAGAAGGGATGAGTATGAAATAGTTACTGAGAAGTGATGGAGATTAAGTGGAATAGGGAATTATGCAGAATTTCTGGGAAGCATTTAGTTGATGTTTTTTCTCCAATTATGTGGTGCTGTCTACTGACAGGGAAGAAGGAATTGTCAGAGACTTGAACAATATTAGTATTTTTGTTACTTGAAGCATAGAGGTGATTGAGGGAAAAAGTTTAAGAGATAAACCAGGGAATGATCATGAACAATGGTATATATCCTACATAAAGAGGGAAATTAAGATTGTGTTGTTGGTAATGGGGGCGTTAAAATGAAGTGTTGGAGCTCCTAGCAGGTCTGGTAGAAGTTAAATAAGTTTAGCAGTTAGGTTAGTATAGGGAGCTATAAAGTAAAGAGATGTGGAATAGCATGAGGATGTCTGGAATGGAGACTTTAGAGTGATTACAAGTTTATTGGTGTAGGCTAAGATGACTGGATTAGATGCTAAATTGTATTTGGGTACAAGATCTTCAGAGATCTGAAGTCAAAACTATTGAGAAAAAAAATGAGTGTAAGAAATAATGTAGTAGAGATAAGTATAGTAAGTTGGATACCAAAATCTTCAAAAATAATGGTTAACGATCTCTGACTATATAGATGACTGGGTAGTAAGATATATATTATTAGCAAAGGGGGCTCCAGGTTGATGAAAATTTTTCATAATGAACCCTAAATATTAATACACTATTGTTACACACAGTGAGAACATGAATAAAATAACAAAAATTAAAAAAATTAAATAGCTTTCATTTTCAAAGAATCTTCACATGATAGCCAGTAACTATCCTGAGTGAATATATTATGCATTCTAATTCATAAAAAGGAAGGTACACTTAATAAATAATACATCTTAGAGTTAAGAAAAGGAAACTAAATTCACGCATTGAAAGAGAGAACCTCTGAAATGTAGAAGCCATTTAAATGTAAAAGTAGACATTTTTGCTTGCTCCCCTTTCACTGTCCTTGGATCTAGTAACTGTTGCTGGTACTGAAGGGAACACAGCCATCTTCATTGAGTCCCCTGACAAGCAGGAGATACACACAAAGGACTGCACATCCCTGGAAATGCCTCCACCTATTCCTAGATAAGGAATAGATTTTATTGAAACTTTCTAATATCCCCAAATGTTCTCTTAGTGTCTAAATAGCAACTGCTTTCTTTCATGTCTTTGTATTAATTTTAGGTATAATATTTAATCAAGCCTTGTGAACCAGAATTCCCAGAATAAGCAAAAACTAACCAACTAGAAAGTATGCAGTCCAAATTGTTCAAGGCATTTGTGCTTCTGGCCTTGATGTATCATTATCATTTTATTACAGCCAGCCTTCTGCCCACCTGGAGTCATGAGATACTGGTGACTGATGATGTCAAGACATAAAACTTACATGACTTCTGTTATCTACATCAAAAAATAAAACTCCAGACAATTTTTCCCAGCCTAAACTCCCCTTCAAGGGTCTTAAATGTACTCGGCTCCCCAGCCTTCGATGCCACACTTGCCTCAGCATGTTGGCCCCCTCCCCTACCTTGGTGGGGTAAATGACTCTCTCTCTCTCTCACTCTCATTTACTTTTAAATAAACTATATTTTCTAATCTACTTCTGTGCAATTCTTTGCATCTTTCATGCAGCATCGTATCACACACCAGGCACACTCACACCCCCAGCAAGCCTGACCTAATATTCCAGAGACCCCGCTGGGAGTGTGCCTTAACATTCATGAAGAATTTAACAGTATGAGAGAAACACTTGAGTATAAAAAAGAGACGGTAATTATTTAGAATGTATAAACTGCTTTGCCTTATGGGATCCAATTGCAGGCCTTTTGATACCTGAATACATTTTTGAGATTCTGAGTAACTATTTTGCTTTTAGATTCCTTTAAACTGAAGAAAAGTGAAGAAACATGTTCATCACAGAGTTTCTTCAAAGTGTTCAATTATATTTTTTTATTTTATATAAAGTTTTCTGAAAACATCAAATTATTTTAAAAATTGTAACCAATATGATTTATTATTGCAATTTCTATAACCAAAGTTTAATAATAAAAAAACCAAATGTATATATAGTCATCATTATACTTGCTGCTCCATTTTTATCTGTTAGTGTTGCCACTGCATAACTTCTGCAAAATGATCTAATAGATTCCATTCCTCACATTTTCTTTATAAAATCTCTGCTCTTAAAATGTTTTGAACAGAAGCATTCATAATATATTATGGATAGCTTTACAAAAAACTGAGCAATAGGAATTTGTTATGAATAATTTATAGGTAATGATTTCCAAAACAAAGTTATAAAACATAAACTAAAAATAAAATGATTTTGTTTGGCCTGAGGTAAAACAAAAAAAGTTTGAACAGAAAACTTGTAAGCTACTTAAAGTTATGTAAAACAGTACAAATACACACTTTTTTGTATGCTATTCATATCTCCTTACCATAAAAACATGAATACAGATTTTCTCTCATTTTGCTATAATTCAATATTACTAAAATATGTTTCCATTTAGCATTAAACATATTGAAAATAATGAGAAGACAAATAAATTTATTGGGGACCATTTCTTCTGCCCCATAGTGTTTAAAACTCTGAAGGACTCAAAGTAACCTGAAATTTCATACTGTTAACAAAATGAAATCAGTATGTATGACTGTAAAAATAATCTGTGGAATAAATGAAGCTTCTTACTCTAATAAACATGCTTGAAAAAGCTAGCCCTGAAAAACAGTTTCCTGCTTGAAGCAAATGCTCTGTGAGAAATGGAACTCTCAATCTCTAGTTGTTTCATACATGGGCAGAGGCTGAAGGCTGCAATAAATAAATTTTATAACTTCTTGTTTTATATTTGCTCCTTCGTATTGGAGAGAAGTAGAGGAAAAAGGATTATATCTGCAATTATTCTACTGTAAGAATCTCTCTTGAATTTACAAATAATAATGATAATAATAATGATGAGAATAAACAACTAAATTATTTTTGTTTTCCCAAGCATAATACAATCCTTTAGCCTTCAATCCTTTAGAATTAAAGATATAATCTTTTAAATGATTTTATGGTGATTCATCATAAACAATAACAGCAAGAATAGAACAAATATTTATCAAGGATCTAGCATATTTCAGGCACTGATTTATAAGTGCTTTATGTGAATTAATTCATGTCTTCCTCATCATAACTCCATGGGGTAGATACTGTGCTGTTATTTTACATTTTATTAATGTTGGCAATGAGGCTGGAGATTTGGAAAAAGATAATAAGTAAATTATTAACTATTGGTAAGTAATAATTTCTGGATTTTAAGGCAAATTTTTGACATATAACAACTCAAGTCTGAAACTATGATTATAACACTAAATTTTACCTCACTAGGCCTACCACATCATTTAAAAAAAATGTTTGCATGAGATTTTTACTGCATGAGATTTTCCCATCTTCCTTTGATGTATTTAATAGAAGCTATTTGATATTGGTCCAGAAACAGAAAACTACTACTTGTGTAACCATATCACTTTATTTTATTTGTTTTAAGGGTCACTTTCTTTGAAATTTGATGATTTAACCACAGATCCTATGCTCTAAGTGTGTTTTTGTATTCTTTCAACAAATATTCAGTAATGGCTGGCTTGGAATTGATTTATGTGAATTGAGTAGTAATAGTACTACTATCTTAATGCTCTTTTTCCCTTGCTTTCTGATTTCAGTACTGAATTACTCATATAATGTTATAAGCTATATCTGTCTCATTCCCAGAACTCTCTGTTGAACTCCAGATCAAGTTCCTGTTGAACAGCAATACTTGGATATAAAATAAGCCAATCAAATTTACTGAAAAGTAAACTCATCACTGTCTCCCCATTAATTTTTCTTCTTCCTCAAACATGACCCAACACTTGTTCAAACTAATCCTCAATGCCTTTTTCTGTTATCCATGGGCAATCCTGTCACCACACCTTGTTAAACTTATTTGCTCAAAAATATTCCCAATGTCTGTACTGATGTCTGCTTCTCTAAAAATGATTAAAACTTCCTTTGTTATTTGTTCCTTACTTCTTTCTCTATATGGTCACTCATATATCTTACATTAGATATTCCTACTGCACTATGCTTGCAATGATTCCTGTTGTCACCTTCTGACATACCTTCTAAGCTTCTCACTGTCCATGGAAAAATCATTCCTGTCCCTCTACCCACACTTTCCATCCCTGTCCTTGCCCTTTATCTAACCAACTTTTATTCATCATCTTTAGCTATCAACTTAGAATATTTATCTAGAGAAAACATTTCTTAAGAATTGAATATTAGCTAGGGACTCCTTTTCTCTGAGGGAAATGTGTATGTCACACATTATTGCCCAATGCATAAATTATAAATTTTTTATTATTATTCCTCGGGACTACCGTCTCTTCCTTTTTTTATAATTTTTAATTTTTTTATTTTAAAGATGTGGGGTACAATTCAGGATTAGGTATACAAGTGGACATTGTACAGGTAAAGTTTGGGCCTCCCTTTGGTCCCCACTTTGCCTGGTTTGAGATTAGGTACCCTTACTGATGTTGTGTTCCCCCCCATCCTGGCAGTATCCTGATACTGCCAATCCCTTTCTTATTGTATTATGGTAAATGCTCAGGGTTCACTTTTGAGTGAGAACATGTGGTACTCTGTTTCTGTGAGAGATGAGTATAATAGATTCTAAATCCATTCAATTTGTTGTGAAGTCCATGTATTTGTCCTTGCTTATGGTTGCATAATATTCCATTGTGTATATGTACTACATTTTTAAAAAGTCCATTTCAGGTTCAGTGGGCAGGTCTGTTGATTCCATGTTTTTGCTGTTGTGAATTGTGCTGCAATAAACATTTGTGTGCAGGTATCTTTTTTTGTAGAATGATTTGAATTCCTCTGGGTATATTCCCAGAAGAGGGATTGCTGGGTCATATGGAAGGTCAATGTCTAGTTTTTTAGAGATCACTACACTATTTTCCAAAGAGGTTGCACTAGTTTGCATCCCCACCAGCAATGTAGATGCATTCGTTTTTCTCCACGTTCTTGCAAGCATCTGTTGTTGTTTGTTTTATTAATGATGGCTGTTCTTACTGGAGTTAGATGATATCTCAGTGTGGGTTTGATTTGCATTTCTCTGGTGATTAGTGAGACTGAACACTTTTCCATGTGTCTGTTTGCTGTTCAATATCTTCTTCTGAGAAGGGTGTATTCATGTATTTTGTCCTCTTTTTAATGGGGCTGTTTTGTTTTTGTTTTTTCCTTTCAGCATGTATGAGTGCCTTGTAGACCCTGGATTTTAGGACTTCGTCAGATATATTGTTGGCTATTTTTTTTAACCCCTTCCTGTGGGCTGTCTCCCTGCTGTCTTGATGGTTTCTTTTGCTTTGCAGAAGCTATTCAGTTTGATGAAGTCCCACTTGTTTATCTTATTTCTTATGGCATCAGAACTTGGGGTTTTGATCAGGAATTGGTTGCCTGTTCCAATTTCCATAAGAGTGTCTCCTACATTTTCTAAGTTTTCTTATAATTTGAGGTTTTACATTTCGGTCTTCGATCCATTTAGATTGATTTTATGTATGGTGACAGGTAGGGGTCTTGTTTCAATCTTCTGCAGGTGGTCAGCCAGTTTTCCCAGCACCATTTGCTGATTAGGGTCTCCTCTCCCCAGAGGTTATTGGTGGAGACTTTGTCGAAGAAGAGTTGGCTGAGAAATTGTGGTTTTGTTTCCAGAATCTCTATACTGTTCCATTGGTCCATATGCCTATTATTGTACCAATACCAGGTCATTTTGATTATTGTAGCCTCATAGAAAAGTTTAAAGACTGAAGTGCGATACCTCCCACTTTGTTTCTCTTGCTAAGAATTGATTTGACTATTCATGATTGTTTATGTTTCCATATGAATTTCCATATTGTTGCTTCCAGGTCTGAGAAGATTGATGATGGATATTGCATTAAAACTATAGATTGTCTTTTGTAGGATAATCATCTTAGCAATGTTGATTCTTCCTATCCATGAGCATGGAATAGTTTTCTATTTCTTTATGTCTTCCTGAATTTCTCTGAGCAGTGTTTTATAGTTTTAATTGTAAAGATCTTTCACTTCTCTGGTTAGAAAGATGCCAAGGTGGTTCATTTATTTTTGTGGCTATTGTGAACGGGATTGTGCTTTTTATTTGTTTCTCTGCCTGTTTATTGTTGGTGAATAAGAATGCAACTGTCTTTTGCACATTTTTTGTGCCCCAAGACTTTTCCAAAGCCTTTATCAGTGAAAACAGATTTTTGACAGATGCTCTTGGGTTTTTGAGGTATAGGATCACGTTGTCAGTGAAGAAGATCATATTGTCAGTAACTTCCTCTTTTCCTATTTGGATACCCCTGATTTCCTTCTCTTGGCTAATTCCTCTAGCGAAGACTTCCAACAAAATGTTGGACAAGAGGGGTGAGAGTGGAGGACTTTGTCTCATTCCAGTTTTCAGGGGAAATGTTTCCATTTTCTGTCCATTTAGCAATATGCTGACTGTGAGTTTATTGTAAATGGTGCTTACTATTTTGAGGTATGTTCCTTCTATACCTGTTTGTTTGAAGGTTTTTATCAAGAAGGGAAGTTGGATTTTATCAAAAGTTTTTTCTGCATCTAATGACATAATAATGTTGGTCTTGTTTTTACATCTGTGACATTCAATGACCCTTATGGTCTTGCAAATGTTGAACTAGCCCTGCATCCTGGGGATGAAGTCTGCTTGGTCATGGTGGGTAATTTTTGAGATGTTTTGTTGGATCTAATTTGCTAGAACCTTGTTGAGCATTTTTTGCGTCTATGTTCATTAGGGATATTGGGCTGTAGTTCTCTTTATTGGATCTTTACCCGGTTTGGGTATCATTGTGATGCTAGCTTTGTAAAATAATTTGGGGAGTATTCTATCATTTTCAATTGCCTGGAATATTTTCAATAGGATTGATATAAGTTCTTCCTTGTACATTTTGAAGAATTCTGCTGGATAGCTGTCTGGTTCAGGGCTTTTTTTGTTTTGTTTTGTTTTGTTTTGTAGGTATTTTTCTTATGCCAGAGTCAATTTCCTGGTTTGTTATTGGTCTATTTAGTGTCTCATTGTCTTCTTGTTCAAACTTGGGAAGTTGTGTGATGTCAGAAAGTCCTCTATTTTATTTAGGTTATGGAATCTATTTCCATACAGGTGGGCATAGTAATCTTTGATAATCTCACAGTACTCTCTTCTTCAGGGTCAGTTGTGATTTGATCGTTTACATTTCTGAATTGTGTTTATTTGGACTTTTTCTCTCTTTTTCTTTGTTATTCTGGCTAGGGCGTCCATGAATCTTGTTTATTTTTTCAAAAAACTAGCCTTTTGGTATGTTGATTTTTTAATATATTTTTCTCTTCTATGTCCCATGTTTGGGCTTTTACTTTAGTGATCTGGATTCTTCTGCAAATGTTAGGGTTTTGGTGGTCTTGCTTTCCAGCCCCTGAGGTGATTTGTTAGGCTGTTAACTTATGATCTTTCCATTTTCTTGATATGTGTTCATAGCGACCTAAATTCTCTCTTAGAACTGTTTTCATGGCATCCCAGAGGTTTTGGTAAGATTTTCTTCATTTTCATTTGTTTCATTTGTTTTAATTTCTGTTTTGATTTCTGTATTGACACAGTTGTTGTTCGGCATCATGCTGCTTAGTTTCCAGCTCTTGGTGGGATTTTGTTTGTGGTGATATTTATTTTTATTCCACTGTGGTCTGAGAAGGTACATGGCAGTATTTCAATCTTATGAAATTTGGTTTATGCTTGATTTATGGCCAAAGATATGTTTCAACTTGGAGTATGTTCCATGTGGTGTTGAGTAGAATGTATATTCTGTGTTTGTTGGGTGTAGTATTCTGTAGGTATCTATTATGTCCATTTGGTCGAATGTCAAGTTGAGGTTTTGGACCTCTTTGTTGATTTTTTTTGCCTAGATGATCATCTAACATTGTTAATGGGGTATTTAAGTTCCCAGCTATAAAAGTGTTAGTGTCAATATCTTTTTTTAGTATACTTAGTAGTAGTTTTATAAATGCTGCTGCTCCTGTGTTGGGTGCATACATGTTTAGGATGGATATTTCTTGTTGATAGATTGAACATTTTGTCGTATATGTAGTGACCTTTCATATCTTTTTAAAGTTTTGATAGCTTGAAGGCTATTTTGACTGATATTAAGATCACGACTCCTGCCTTCTTTTGTGATCCACTTGCCTGGAAACACATTTTCCATCCTCTAAATTTTAGTCTGTGTGTGTCCCTTGTGATGAGATGAATTTCCTGGATGCAAGAAATTATTGGGTCATTTCTACATTTATTTTTAGTTTGACTTTTTTTTTTTTTTTTTACTTTAAAATTGTGGGATACAATTCATGGTTAGTTATATAATATTCATTGTGCAGATATCCTTGTTGATGAGGGGTCATGGTTTTTTATCCAGTTTGCCACTCTGTCTTTTCAGTGGTGCATTTAGTTCATTCACATTCAGACTGATTATTGAAATGTGGGCCATGAGGTTCTTATAAAGTTTTTCTTTGTTTGTTTTTGCCATCTCTTTGAAGGCAAATAAAATAGTTTGCCTTTGCAACTTCAGGGCCTAGTGTTTCAAATTTTATAAGACAGGAGTCTACAAAATTAATAAATAAATTAATAGGATAAATATCGCTTTCTTCAGACAATGAACAGATATATGACCACCATTATAGATTTTGATTAAAGATAGTCTTACAAACAGAATGAAAGTAATAAGATTTAATTTTTTTCCCTACAGAATTTCAACTGTGAACTAGGTAAGCAATTTAATCTCATCTCAGAAGTCTTTAAAAACAAACAAACTGGATTACAAAACCTTTTGTCATGTTGCTTATACCCTCATCTGAACTTTTGAAGATTCTATTAATATATAGACTTTACATTTCAGAAAAGAACATCTATTACAAATACTAATCAGTCAGCCTACTTACTCTGAACTTAATCCTTAAACATTCTAGTTTAGAAATTAATATTATTAATTATTATTTTGATTATTTACCTCATATACACATAATATTACTGTTCTAATTATTTTTATAACTTTTTGATGTATTCATGGTAAGGATTTTAGATTATCATCTATTATAAAACATAATTTATTAGACTTTTGAGACAAGAAATGCTCATTAAAGGTAGTTTTGTGTCATATGCTCAGTATAAATCTTACAGTGTTTTTGAGTAAAAAAATTCCCCCCTTGCCGGGCTCGGTGGCTCAGCCTGTAATCCCACGCCTTTGGGAGGCTGAGGTGAGTGGATTGCCTGAGCCCGCGGGTTCGAGAACTGCCTGGGCAGTGAGACCTCATCTCTACAATAAATCAAAAAATCAGCCAGACATGGTAGTGCATGCCTGTAATTCCGGCTACTCGGAAGGCTGAGGCGGAAGGATCGCTGGAGCCCAGCAGGCAAGGCTGCAGTGACTGGAAGCGGCCACTGCACTCCAGTCTGGGCGACAGAGTGAGACTCCAACTCAAAAAAAAAAAAAATTTCCCCCTTTTCCATGTGAAATGAGCACAAATATGTGTGAATCTCTCACAGCAAATAAAAATTTTTCCATTCTGAATGTAAATATTTCCAAGTCACTAAAAATAGAAATGTTATTATAAGCAGGCTAGCATTTCACAGATGCTTATGGTCACTTTTAGTGTTTAGATTTAATAGAAAATTTCATAAAATAAATTGTAAAATTAATAACAATAACAAATATTTTCTGGTCTGTGAGAACAGGGGAATTACAGATGCTTTCTTAAGGACACAGTACTGTGACTATCCCTAGTCTAAAAAACAGTAGGTAGCAAATACTCATGTCACCTAATGTTACCAGTGTCTGTACAATTGGAAATATTGTGGATCACCCTTGACCACATGTGTAGAAAAGAGAGAATTTTAATTGCTTGCATATAAAATTCCAAGTCTCACTGAAAAACGACAACAGCTACTCCCGTGCTACATAAAGGGGTTTTTAGACATATGTATATTTTATAAATTTAATTATTACTCATTTTAAAAGTTTTACAAACATCAGTTAAAAAAGCAAAAATGGTACAATGAAAAGGGTAATTTTTAAAGAATAATGAACATGAATTACTATGTTTACTTTTCCTCAAACATTTGTGTGACCTTGGATAAACATCACAATTTCTCTGAACCTCCACTTCCTCCAATATAAAATAAGAGTATATTACAAACCTCCAAAGCAATGAGAAAATTTAGTCTGATAATATATATGTTTGCCATCTTACATAAAATGGGCTGTGTAATGACTCTTTTTCTTTTTCTTCTTACTATCTTAATTGCTTGGGTTATAACTTTTGAAGCAGAGGAATAAATTCATGATTATTTTAAATTCTAAAGAAATTACCTTGTTACCTTTTATTGAGGAAATAATTATAATAATAATGATCAAATTAGATACTTGATAAAATTGTTAATTGCTTGAGTAATCAAAGGCTACTTTTTGCCTCCATCTATTTCTTTATCTTTTATTTTTATCAAGGTTTGATGCATAATTCTCAGTTCATGACACATTATTTTCATTTTGCTTTTAAAGGTAGTCTCGTGTTTTATTCTTCCTTGTTCTCCTTAGTCCTTAATAAAAGTTTATATCTTCTGTTAGTTTCCTTTTTAATGTAAGTTATGTATGTATTTATACATATATTCATATGTAATATAAACATATATGTGTATATATAATGTATATGTCAATATATGTATGATATACAACAGCCATAGATACACACTTAAGTATAAACATTCATAGTTGTATTGTCTGTGTGTTTTACTTATATTAGTGGATTGGTGCTATTCGTATAAGTCAAATTCATTATTTCTTACTCACCTCCTATCCCATAATTCACTATCCATTATTTGATAATTTATTTATGTCAGCACAGACTTGCAGAGACCCCTGCTATTCCTTGGTTTATAATCCAACCCTATATTGGGAGTTCAATAAAGTTGGCTCCTGTGTCCCTGTGGCTTGCTTTTATTTATGTATTTATTTTTAGCACTCTCTTAATCTATGGTATTGCAATATGGTTTAGGTTCATCTTGTATTTTCATGCCCCAGTCCTTAAGTCATTAACTTCTCCAAGAAATCCCAATTTCTTTCATTGAAGAACAGTATTTACAAACTAGATCAAGGTGCTGACACATTCACTGTCACTAGAATGCTGCTATCTCTAGGTCCTCCCAACATACACAGGAAATATATGTGTGTTTAGTAACCTGTGTACACGTACAAATCAATATTTATTTCTGTACCCATTCATTTGTGCATATACTAAAATCAATATGAATTTATACAAATATGACTGATTCTAATTCTTTACCGCAGAGTTCATTCAAGCTGTCTCTTTTCTAACTTTCTATTTCTTTCTCTGACAGTGAGAAACCTATCTTTTTTATTAAAAATTATGTATTTATTTTCTCTTTATATACAAATATATGAGAATAGAACAAGAAAATAATATTTTTGAATTTTTAAAATATTTAAAAATCAATATCAGATTATTTCATTAATAATGAAATAATTATTAATTATTTAAATTCAATTGAATTTATCTTCTGGCTTGTAGTCTGTCAACTTGCTAAACTTACATTATTTTAAGTAGTTTTTTTTTCATAGATTCTGTAAAAATGTCCTAAAGAACTACCAAATCATTGAGAAGACAGTACAAAGAAAGACTACTTAATTCTTCTTTGTGAATTTGGATAGTTTTTCCTCTTTTTTTCCTCACTTTGTTGTACTGGTTAGATCTCCAGTACAACAATGAAAAAAAGTGATGAGAGCTAGCATCCTTGTCTTGCTCTTGAGTTTCAAAAGAAGTATTAAATCTTTCACTATTGGATCTGATGACAGTTCCAAAAGGTTAGTAAATGTTCTTTATCGAGTTGAATAATAGTCCTAATTGCTGGAAATTTTCTTTTTTTTCATATTTTATTTTAAAGATGTGGGGTACAATTCAGGATTAGATATATAAGCGGAGATCATACAGGTAAAGTTTGGACTTCTTTTTGGTCCCCTCTTTGCCTAGTTTGACATCAGGTACCCTTATTGAAGTTGTGCCCCATCCCACCCTGGCAGTATCTCTCTATTTCCAATCCCTTTCTTATAGTATTATGGTAAATCTTCAGGGTCCACTTATGAGTGAGAACATTTGTTTCTGTGATAGATCATTGAGTATGATAGACTCTGAATTCATCCAAGTGGTTGTGAAGTCCATATGCTTGTCCTTCTTTATGACTGTGTAATATTCCATTTTGTACCACATTCTTTTTATCCAGTTCAGTTTCAATGGACAGCATGGTCAGTTCCATGTTTTTGCTATTGTGAATAGTACTGTAATAAACATGCATGTGCAAGTATCTTTTTTGTAGAATGATTTGAGTTCCTCTAGGTATATTCCTGGTAGGGGGACTGCTGAATCATATGGAAGGTCAATTTCTAGGTATTTTAGAAATCACCACACTGTTTTCCACAGAGGTTGAACTAGTTTGCATTCCCACCAGCAGCGAAGAAGCGGTCCCTTTTCCCCGCATCCTCACCAGTATCTGTTGTTTGTTTTATTAATGATGGCCATTCTCACAGGGATTAGGTGGTATCTCAATGTGGTTTTGATTTGCATTTCTCTGATGATTAGTGAGGCTGAGCAATTAATGCTAGATGGTGAAATATGCTTTTTGCATCTATGTAGATAATCATATGATTTTTCTTCTTTAGTTTGTTAATGTGATAAATTACATTGATTACTTTTCAGACGTAAAACAACTCTGCATTCCTGGGAATAATCTCTCTTGATCATTGTATATTAACTTTTATATAAAGTTGGCTTTCACTTTCAAAATTTGCATTAATAACTTTGCTTTTATGTTTCTGTAGTATTATTTTCTTATAATTTATTATATGATCTTTTAATAAGGTTAATGCTTACCTCATAGATTAGCAAGGAAAATGTTTTTTTCCATTCAATTTTTGGAAATATTTGTGTAGAATTGTAATGAATTTTATTGCTTCTTTAAAATTTTGATAGAATTTATTAGTGAAGTCATCTGAACACGGAATTTTATTTATGGGAATTATTTTAAATAATTGAATTTCCTTGATAGATATAGGGTTATTAAACTATTTCTTTGAAAAAAAAGTATTATTAACAATTGACAAACAAGAAAATATGCATATTATACTTGTATAATTTACTTTTTTTAATCAATATTTTTTATTATGATGTTGTGGGATACAGTTAAGGGTTAGGTGTACAAATACGTTTCATTCAGGCACCCTATTGATAAGAGGTGTTTCCCCGTCCCCAGACAGATATTTGCTACCGTTAATCACATCTCCCTCCCCCGCCATAGTTTCCCACTACTGCCAGTCATTTTCTTATAGTATTACATTGGATGTTCAAGGTCCATTATAGGAATGAGAACATGTGATACTCGGATCTTTGTTTCTGTGAGAGGTCACTCAGTATAGACTCTAGTTCCCTATATCATACATATATTACACTTGTGAAATAATCAACATAGTAGTAAATATTTTATGACCCTGAAAAATTTGTTCAATTTGACCTCCTCTAATAAGTAAACTAAATCTTCCTTGAAATGTTTCACACCTTGCTGTTCCTATCTGTTTTAAATTGCTCAGATTTTTTATTATCATTTACTATTAGATGTGTAGAAACACTGGGAAACACTATAAGAGAGTTTTCTAGGTTTAAAGTATTTTCTTCTCTATCCCCATCTTGGAGCAGCAACCTTATTTTCTCTTGATAATCTACTTGAATCACCTCAATCAACCCACCCTCCGTTTTACTCTTCAGTCTTTTGGCCTAGAGTTCAGTTGACTCAATACTGTCAAATGTCAGTTTCTAATCCATTGACAATGCCATTCTTTTCATGCTATCTTGATGAAAGTACAGGAATCAAAATGTTGAGAAATTGATAATTAGACACAATAATCTGAAGCATCTTTCCTACTTCCATCTGCAGATACCCCTTACTATAGAAGAAACAATATCATATTATGTTCACTGATTTATTACATGTCAGAAAGTAACTGAAGCTCAAAAGTTGTTGTTTCCTACCTGAAACATTACTGACTTCTTAGTAAGACTGTACATCTTTCTACATGACAAGCTGTTTCTCAGTGACAGAGTCACCATTTGCTATAAAATGAGTTATTGACTTAGAAACAATGCTATGTAAAATGACATAATCTGAGATTTGGCTTTTAATAATTCTGCGATTAGAATTTTAATTGAAGCATGGCAAGTAGGGAAGGCAACCTCATACCCAGATTAAGTATCTATTGCAAAGAAAACAAATTATTGCTTCCTCCATAGTAAAATACATTAAACACAACCAAAACATAGTTAAGTGGCTGGATGTTTTCCTTGTGACTTTGGTTATGATGTCTATTTAAGATTTGCATTTGTTCTGCTGCTGGCAGACTGGGCAGGTAGTAGTGGTCATGTAATGAGACCATCTGTGACAAGGGAAATTCACATATTTGATATCATACAACTCCTCCACTTCTACTACTAATACATAATGGGCTCATGGCATTAGCATGTCACTGTTGACGGACTCAGGTCAAACTCCATTTATCCCCTTAGCCCCAGAAGTCCTCACTCTATGACACAGGGATCAACATTTTCTAAAGTTAGCATCCAATAATCACTGGACATGTAGATAATTTCTTGCTAACATAGGAATGTAGCTTGGCTAAAGAGTTGTACATCCCTTTGGATAAAGCCAGAAAGAAGATGCTGGCGATATCGTGGAATATCAAGGGCTTTATTTAAGGACTTCTGGGTTTATTAATAGATTTCAAGTAATAAAATGTTGGCGAGGCACCAAGGCTAACTTTCTAACTAAAGATAGTTCTCATTAGCCAGAACTAAAGAATATTTTAAGGAGGCAGGGAGGTGGTTGTTTGTGTTTTGTAGATCTTTGAGGGTTGTCCACAAAATTGAACATGCTATGAATAGTTAGTCACCTCCAAAGCTCAAAGTATTCTCATTATTGTGTTAGCCCTGCTGGCTATGCTAATGTCCATGAAATCTGGTAGTTAAAGCTAAAATTTCTCTTCTGCTAACCAGAACCTCATCATTTTAACTAAAAATCAGGGAGTTCCTTTTATTGGCAACATCTCATACATTTACCTCAAGACTTCAAAGAAAAGTAACCACAGTACCTTTTTTATTTAATTAACTTTTAATTTTAGAATGGTTTTAGATTTACAGAAAAATTAGATGAGAGCACAGAGTTTCTGCATATGCCTCATACTCATTTTCCACTATTATTAATATTGTGCATTAGTATTGCACATTTTTCAAAATTAATGAGCCAACATTGATACATTATTATTAACTAAAGTCCACACTATAAGTCCACAATAATTAGATTTACTTCATTTTTACTAATTTTTTTTCTGTTTCAGCATTTGTCAAAAATACCATATTATATTTAGTCATGTATTCTTAGGCTCCTCTTGGCTGTGGGAGTTACTACAGTACTTTCCAAGAATATTGACACTACTCACAATATATGTCAATGTCAACTGGACTTGTTGACATTGAGAGACTATTTTGACCTTCTTAGTGGACATAATTAATTAGTAGGTTAATAAATTGTATTTTTCTCTTCCTAAGTTCAACATAGGAAAATGTTGAGCATATGATTTAATTAATCAATCAAGCAAATAATTTGAATCACCCCTCATTAACCAAGCTAGCATGAAACATTGAAATTCCCTAAGAGGAGTATTCATATTGATAAGTCCAACCCAATTCTAGTTTCTGTTCCTCTCTATTTTGTCCATCCCTTACAGAATTAATTTTTACAAATATTTCTCAGATATTTACCAATACAAGTGGGTCATATTCAGCTCTTTTGATATTCAAAAATTTTCCTCTGAGATTGACATTATATGGTCCATGGAATAATTCTGGGATCTGGACTGGTAATGACAGTTGGTTGAGATAGGCCTAAGGAATGTTAACATTCTCTTGCCAGATATGTAAATAAAGTTTTAGTTAGGGAAGTAAAACCACTATGAGTAATATAGAATGATAATTTTTTACAGAAATGCAGTCTTGCACTACTGTGGAGGAAGTTGAGGAAGCAAAGGTCTACAAGGAAGGATAAAGGATGAAGTGGAGCTCAGTCACCAGCTCTCCTAGTTACAGGTATGTCAAAGAGGGCTGCTGATGGAGAATTGATGGACAAGTCTGTGGAATTATTACTGGTCATCTGGGACAGCAAGAAAATTGGATAACTGAGCATGGAATGTTGAATAGTTTGGACAAACAGCAATCGACTGGAATTTCTGCATCTGTCTGTCTCCAAGTGGACAAAGACAAAGTGGCATCTGCTAGTATTTCTAAATTTGTCTCTTATCACCTCTACCCATAATGACCTTCTGAGAGTAATGGCTACTGTTTACTCATTTCAGCTTTCCAAATTGCTTGCAAATTTCTCTTATGACCAACTCTAACATGGAACCAAGTCATAAACGGATGTCTTAATCTGTTTGTGTTGTTGTAACAGAATACCATTGGGTAATTTTTAAAGAATGAAAATTTCTTTCTCACAGTTTTGAATGCTGGAAAGTCTAAGATCAAGCTGCTGGAAGTTTTGGTGTCTGGTAAGAGTCTGGTATTTTCTTCCAAGACAGCACCTTGAATGTTGCTTCCTTGAGAGAGAAGAAATGCTGTTTGTCACATGAGAGTGAACCCACTTCAACAAGCTCTTTTCCTAGTGACATAAGTCCATTCATGAGAGTGAACCCTTATGACCTAAACACCTCCCAAAAGGCTCCGCTTCCCAACACTGTTGCATTAAATTTCAACATAGGTTTTGAAGGAGAAAAAGACATTCAAACAATAGCAAGGGATTTCTAGGAACCTTAGCTCTACCTACCTTAGGCAAGTTGACACAGCATTAAGCCATCACAAACTCCAGTTCACCACATCATGAAAGCTTTTGCAGTATCTGAATTTCAGATATGTAAACACTGTGGCAACAAGGATAAGAGAATGTCTATGGTTTTCAGAGTCTGAATTGACCTGAGAATTAACTTTGTGAGACTAAAATTTTTACTTTAAATTCTCCACTGTAGTTATAAGCAAATGACCCACTCCTCAGTTCTTATACACATTCCTTGATTCCCCATAATAATTTATTGCATCAGCCACTTGACATTCCAAAACTTATTTTTAATATACTTAATGTAGAAAACCACAGGAACTAATTTAACTGTTTTGACACTACTCACAATATATGTCAATTGCAGGATCGCGTCTATTTTTCTAAGGATAATGGAGTCTCGCATCCTTCAAACAAACCAGAAGAAACAACCTGTAAATTCTTATTTACATTAAATTGTAATTTTTATTTTCTTGAGGTACTTAACCGGGAATGACTATAGATTACATTTGTTATATTAATGAACATTCGTAGTGCATAGGTAACAGAATTATACGTACTAGATTAAAGAGTGAAGAAATATACTGAGGTATGTTGTCCATAGCAGCATTAGAAAGACTGAGGGCTCGGTGGCTCAGCCTGTCATCCCGTGCCTTTGGGAGGCTGAGGTGAGTGGATTGCCTGAGCCCACGGGTTCGAGACCCGCCTGGGCAGGCGAGACCTCATCTCTACAATAAATAAAAAAATCAGCCGGGCGTGGTAGCGCACGCCTGTAATTCCGGCTACTCGGAAGGATCACCGGAGCCCAGCAGGTCGAGGCTGCGGTGGCCGGGAGGGGCCACTGCACTCTAGTCTGGGCAACTGAGTGAGACTCCAACTCAAAAAAAAAAAAAAAAAGAAAGACTGAGGGGACTCTAGACTGAGCTTCTAGGAATAACTCCAAAAAGCACACCATAGTTGAGTAGAAAAGGGTTTTTGCCTCTCACCACTGTCAGAATGCTGCTGAATCAAGTTGCTTCTGTGTAGATCCACACACCACTACATGATCTGTACTAGAAAAGAGGGTACTTCATATCCTTAAGTAAACTCAACTCTGAATCTAAATTTTGAAGGTGTGGACATAACTGTCAGATTTAAATCAAGTACCCTGTCTGCAAAAGAAGTTATCAGAAATGTAGTTTTTGTTTTCCAACCTTTTTAATTCTGTACATATCTGTATGTGCTGCCAGAGGTAATTTGGGAAGTGGGTACTAGGCGTTCTATACCCAGTGGTTGCTAAACTCGGCTTAGTCAATAAAATGTACCAGCTGTCTACTTTGAATCATGATCAAGTGATACAAATAACCTGAGCCAACAGAAATTCCTTTCTGAATGTAGCAGGTAGCAGCAGTACACGTCTTTCTTTTTTCTTTTTTCTTTTTCTTAAGCCCAGCATTGCTAGCAGAGCGACAATTCAGAGCCAAGAGACCCAGTGCAAGCTGTGGACTTCAGATCTCAGCGGCAATTTCAGAGGCAGCAGTGCTCTCACTAATTGTATAGCATGTTTTGGCTGTGACTCTGGCGTCATAACCTTCTTTTTGCTGTGATATTTTGTTTCCAAAATAGATTCTGCAGGCTTTCCTAAAAATTTTTTTTTTAGCTACACAGTACTCTGTAACTATTTTTTTAAATCAGCTAGTGTTTCTATTCATTTCAATTGTGTCCTAAATGTGTGTTTCTATCAGGAATAATATAGTCATTAGTACCGTTAATATTACAGTGTCTTGCAATTGGCGTGTATAACAGCAAACATTAATTTTTAAGTAAAGATGTGTAAAATAAGATATGTATTTTAATATATATATGTTTTTCCCATCCAAGTTAATGGAACTTCTGTGTTTTAACCATGTCTTTAATCTATGGTGTTGCCTATCCAGGTTTGTGTACTACAGATTAAGAGACAGAGTAACTCCGTTCATGGTTAAAAATGAACTCTGGGTCCATATTTAAGTATTATGGGTTTGGAGAAATTAATAAATACAGGTGTTAGTATACTTATTTCAAAAATAGCAGAATATAGCACCTACTCAGTATAGCTATTTATGAGATAAATATAAAATTGTTTTAGAGAAGCTATCCAGAATAAATGCTCAATTAATGCTGGTTATTGTTATTATTAGTCTTATTGGCACCTCAAAGATGAGAAATTTCAAGCTTAGAGAAGTTGGATAGCTTACCCACTTATGCACATCAATAGTGGTGAAGACAAAGTTTGGATGCAGGCAGTCTGCCATGCTCTTAATCATTATTCTCCGCACATGTACAGAATGGGCTTTTTAAAATCACAGACTAGAAACTGAATATAACACTTCAACTTAGATGCTGCTAAATTGGCACCATAGGATCAATAACTCTGTCTTGTTTATACCTTAATTAAAAGGAAATCTCAACACCACCTGCACCCTTACAATCTGTATCATGGAAAACCAGCATGGGAGACTTGGTGGGCAACATGGCAGAGCAGAGCCAGCGGCCTCCTAGTCTTTAGAGCCGGGAGGCTTCAGAGTTCAGTGCATTGTAAAGAAAGGCAGCAGCGGCAACCTCATGATGCCAACATTAACCATCCACACACAGCAGCATTGTGTTCATTTTGTGTTATGTCCTTGCACTTAAAATCCATTTCTATGATAAAGGAGTTTACAATAATTTTTCTCATGTTTTGAATTTTGTATAGAATAAAAATTACCTGCATATTCCATAAAAAAAAAAAGAATAACTTGGAGAACATGGTTGGAATCCTATGAACAAGGTTGGCCACTATGATCCCATTATGGCAGAGCTACTTTCCTTCTGGAATTATTTTATTTATTTATCTATTTATTCATTCATGCCTCTTTTATAAATCAGGGACTCAAGTGAAAAATTAACGTCATAGCAGTTATGGAAGAGGCACTCTCAATTTTCCCTAAAACGGGCTATTTTAACTCTTGAATTTGGAGCTTCAAGCACAAGAATTGGGGATTTCTTAATAAGGAGTTAGCCACATTTTCTTTTGGAGTTGCAGGCCAGGGTCAAACTTATATAAAGTAGAGGCTTTTACATCTTTGGTTAAAATTATTTTAGAGATTTCCAGCATGTGTTATAATCAGACATGTCAGAAAAGTTAGTTAGCTGCAGAGCTACCATTTTGCACAACCTTAGGGAGCCCTCTTCAGATTAGAATCTATGTGAATAATATTGTCTGAAGAGATGCAATGCAAAAATGTCATGGACTTATACAAAGTCTTCACTTGACAATTTCTTTTATAACATGTATACCATGGTTGCCATGAATTCTAATTTGATTTTCAATAGGTGCACAGAACATACAGGGTAGTCTAACCCTGCCACTTGATAAACTATTTAAGGAATAGATACTTATATTTGCAGTACTCACATTAGTCAACTTTTGAAGTTAATATAGAAAGTGATCAACTCTTGTTATTCTTAATGATATAATTAATAAGATTATAATTATTAATCAGACAACATTATAAATAAATGAATAACTCAATTACTTTATATACAATGATTCAATTTTCTTTCCCTTTTCTTAAAATTTTAGATTCAAGGGCTACATGTGCATGTTTGTTACATGAGTATATTGCATGATGGTGAAGTTTGGGCTTCTATGAAACCCGTCAGTCAAATGGTATATGTGGTACATAGTGGGTTGTCTTTTTAAATCTCCCTTGACCCTCCCCATTCCCTTCCTGCTTTAAGAGTCCTCAGTGTCAGCCTGGGCAAGAAATGTATGGCCAAGTCCTCAAAAGCAAATGAAGCAAAAACAAAAGTTAATTTTCTTTAAAATGACAATATTTTCTTTATTTTTATCATGTTGTTTTCATACACATTGCTAAATTAGACTTCAATAATATTGAACCAATTTATAATTAAGCCAAACAAGTCTTTAATGAGGTTGAAACAATTTATAATTAAAGCAAACAAAATTAAAGTCAGTCAATACTCAATCGTTAACAAAAAACTAAAATTTGACTTTTCCTACCTAAATATATCTGCTGAAGTTCAAAAAATGAAAACAGTAAGTCCTTAAAGAATGATACTAGTGTAAACTAGTGCAACCTCTGTGGAAAGCAGTGTGGCAATTCCTAAAAGCTCTAAATATCAACCTCCGATATGACCCCACAATCCCCCTACTGGGAATATATCTTGAAGAACTCAAATCACTCTATGAAAAAGATACCTGCACACATATGTTTATCGCAGCATTGTTCACAATAGCAAGAACCTGGAGGCAACCATGCTGCCCATCAAAAGAGGACTGGATTAAAAAATGTGGTACATATACATGGTGGAATACTACACAGCCATAAAAAAGAACAAAATCATGAATTTCGCAGCATCCTGGATGGAACTAGAGTCTATAATACTGAGTGACCTCTCACAGAAACAAAGATCCGAGTATCACATGTTCTCACTCATATAGTGGACCTTGAACATCCAATGTAATACTATAAGAAAATGACTGACAGTAGTGGGAAACTATGAGTGGGAGGGAGATGGGATTAATGGTAGTAAATATCTGTCTGGGGACGGGGAAACACCTCTTATCAATGAGGGTGCCTGAACGAAATGTATTTGTATACCTAACTCTTAACTGTACCCCACAATATCATAATAAAAAATATTGATTATTTAAAAAAAGAATGATACGATATAATCTTTGCTAGAGTTTTGAAATGATAGCACAAAACATGTTTGGCAGTCCTTATAGCTTATAACCAAATTTTGTCTTAAATATAAAGGTTTGAAAAAGGATTAAATAGAAATGATAAATGAGTGAGAATTTCTTTGAAGACAGTGCTCTGAAGACTCTGCTAACACCCATCACTGCCTTGACCTTCCTAAGCGAGGCTGAGCACACTTCCTATGCCATGGTCTGTGCAACAGAGAATGCCAGGCTTGGTGTTTGACATTAGACTGCAAAATGTGAAAACAGGAGGCAGATAGAAATGTCTGTGTCATGGCTGAAAGAAAAATGAGAACTGGAGTGGGTGAATTATGCATTTTCAGTTTCTAATTACACAAAGGTGCACTTTTTTCCCCCCCAGAGTCAATGTGGGCACCAAAGTCAGGTGTTATTCAATGGGTAATTTGAGAAACTTTCTAAAAAGATATCTGCCTGCCAAAAGAAATTAGAAAGGCTAATTGTCTTTTCACTGGAAAGGATGTCGGGTTGCCCAAAGTATGCATGGAAGAGATTTAAGAAGTTAGCAGGAAGCTGCGTTGTCAGGAGCCTTGAAGCACACCACCACCAGTCACATAACATTTTGTCCTTTCCTCCTCACCACCTGTTCCCTCTGATCCTGATCCTGCAGGATGATGAAAAAGTACCTAGTGAGCAGGAGAGAAGGCAACATAAAAAAGAGGATAGAAACAATCTGTGCCCACCTTTTTTCCTGAAAATTTCAGACCCTAGATCAGGCCAGAACTGAGGAAGAGGTTACATCAACTTGGATGGACTTAGAGTCTATAATACTGAGTAATCTATCACAGAAATATAGAACTGAGTATCACATGTTCTCACTCATAAGTGGACTTTGAACAATTATCATAATACTATAAGAAAAGGATTGTCAGCAGTGGAAAATTGCCCGGGGTGGGGGGGAGAAGGCATGGGATTGGTAGTAGAGGGATACTGTCAGGGGAGGGGGGCATACCTCATTAACAAGGGTAACTGCATAATTAATATTTGCATACTTAACCCTGAATTGTACCCCACATCTTTAAGATAATTTTTTTTTTTTTTAAGAAACAGAGTCGGGGAGGGGGTAGTGGAGTTTAGATTGGATAAGAGTAAAATTTGGATATTATATATTTGATATTAGATTGTATTTATATTCATAAAACCTGACAATCAGAATGTTTATTTATCAAAACATGACATTGGTCAGAAAAGTTAAGAACTGTGCCAAAGATATCATATGACAGAGAAGGTTTAAAATTTACTGATGAGAAACATTATTTGATAATAGCCCTTATAATCTAAAGGCCTTTTCCTTTGACAACTATTAGAGTTCTGTAATTATATTCTGCTTCTAGCTTCATTCTAAGAGACCTATTTCCTTTCTTCCCTCTCTCCTGGATGCTTTTAGAATCCTTTATTCCAAGATGCTGTTTGAGTTTTTGCATCATCAATTCTGCCCAGCTAATCTCTCTGTTTTGTCATTAACTTTATTCTTCTAAATTTATTATCTTAAATTGTCACTTCATTTATTTCACTTTTATTTGTAATTATTTTTTTCATAAAATACCCCCTAATTTCTCAACTTTCTGGAAAATGTCTAAGGGTTGTTGAAAATTTTTCTTTATGTTCTAATAGTAAGCATTTTATAAAATTTTTTTATATGGTTGTGTGCTATATTAATTGCCTTGTTTATTTTCTATAGATCCAGTGGTATTTATTTTACTTTTTATCCTCTAAAGCAGAAGTTTTTTGATGACTGGCATATCAAAAACAAAATAGTGTACAGATAGCTTCATGATCTTCTAACTACGCTTCTTGTTTGCCTGATATGCACTTAATTCACATTTATTTGTATTGTTGGACAATAATTTTCATCTTCAGTTTTCTGCAGAAGGTAAAAAACATAGAAAAGGAACTGGAATCAGTAAAACTACGTTAGCAGCTTTATCCCTCTAGTGTCTCTTTAAAATGTTTGAGGCTCCTGAGTCGGCAGTAAACCTCAGCATGATGTAAGATGGTCCTGTACAAATGGAGGAAGAGTTTGAGTGGATAATGAGCATTGCATGTAATTATCAAGTAGGTTTATTAAAATCTCACTTTTCTTATGCAAGTCAGGTCAAAAAAATGAATGCATTGTGGTCAGGCTGTTTTTCTTTGCTCCTACTTTCTTTGCCGCTGATCGTTATTTCCACAACTTTCTTCTTCAGCTATAATGGTGGACTGGATGTCAGTGGAATTCTACAAGTTACCATGACATGGAAACATTTCCTCTCACCTCCAAATTTAAGAGCCTGATAGTTATGTACTGACCATGGTATTCTCTTGAATTTATATAGATTGTATATATTTGATTAATATTTCCTAGGTTATGTTTTTGTGAAATCTGGTACTTTCCTAAATGGAAATGAAGTCTTATTCCATGTTTTTCATTCCTTCCATTCATTCCACTGAATATCAGTGACACAATGAACTTTTTTTTTTTGAAATATGCATATATTTATGCATTTCTGCTAAACATGTCATCTATATATCAAAACATGTGCTTTTAGTCACCATCTTTGCTAAAATTTCTACTGTTTTCATTGTATTTTACCTTTTTCATTTCAAGTAATGAAGAATAAATAAAATAACAAATAATTTACTGATGTAAATGACTAAATTAATTATACTTTGAAAATTTCCATTAAAAATGTTCTAAAACTGCACAAATAAACTAAAATGAAAATGTATCTCAGAACTTCGTAGATATCAAAATAATACATTTTTTAGTGTTAAAGTTAATTTTCATATTTATTAGTAAATATATTAGATAAATTTCCAGCTGGGCTATTCCAAAATCTTTAAATGGTTATTTTAAAATTATTCAAAAAATAACAAATACTGTTGCATAGGTAATGAGAGTTTTTGCTTTCTATAATAAATGTTAAGCGATTTGGGGGACAATTAAAAAAAGATAAAGATAAATAGTTTCAATGATACATAATTCCCTGAAGAAAGATGAAACAAAACAATTTCTCAAGGTCTCTTTCTGTTCTATTATTACTCAAAATTCTCAATGTTAGTCTATGTATCCTGCTGAAGTCATTGCTGGTATCAGATATACCCAAGTTCTAAACACTGCTTTTACTTAAACTTGATTAAATGAGTTCAACCATCACATCATTTAGCCACAGAGTTGTAATATAATGTTTTCTTTCCAGGTAGACTATTCCATTTGGTCTATCACTACTTAATACAAGGTAGCATTGGGATATGTAAGTCTATGTAAAATATATAGGATTTGTTTATAGAATTTTTTTATAAATATTAAGCATACTCATAAATCATTTTGAACAATTTTCTCTAAATCAGAACAGGCTAAAATTAGAAATTATATTGTTCTTAAAATGCTGTTTTTCAATAGACATAATTAAATAAGACCAATATTATGATTCTGGAATCATTTATAGTCTTTGTAGCATAAAAATCTATGTATCTTTTTTTTTTATCAACAGCTGATATTTTTGTACTTAAAGGTCAACATATTAGGTTACCTTTGGCACAGTTTCATGCCAATGTGGGTACGCATTAAATACATTCACTTTTGTCTCTGAAAGAATGATTCTGAGGAATATTTAGAGGGTAATAAAGTATAGTAACAACTTTAATGTCTTACTATTTACTTAAATCAATTTGGAGTGATTATGTATTTCTAACTCGTTGTCTCATCAGTTCCCATTATGTATTTATTTATTTTTTAATGTATATATTATTATGTATTTATTCTGCATTATTTATTTATTTATTTATATGGTTTATAGGCAAAAACATATAATTCAGGGACAAAAATAGGAAACAGAGAACTTCAATAACACCCAAGCTCTGTTGCACTCACATACATTCCACTTGACACAAGCATTTTACCTGAATATGTAGCCCTGATATTCTATAAACAACATTTATTAGAGATATTCAACCAAGGTAAACAGAATTTATCCTTCCAAGTACACCACTGTTTGAAGGACATTAGCATCACATAATTTGTAGGGACTCTGGTCGTCATGATTCTGTTTTATTAGCTACTAGCTATGCCAGACTAATAATTTATGATCCCAAATCATGAACCTCATGCAATTGAGAGGAAAAGCATTTATTCTTTAACACATAATATTATGGCAATTTCTGGGGAATCATAGTGTGAATAAATACAATAACTTAAGTTTATGTTCTTTCTATTATAACTTTGGAGAGTTAAAAGGCTTTGTGAGCTGCACTGAGCTCCTAGAATGTTTAGTAAAGATCACAGCAAAAGGAGAAAAATATATTATATATATATATATATACACACACAAATATATATTTACTATGCTAACATTAATATTAAAATATTATTGTCATATTATTTAATATATAATACAAACAATATTTTAGTATCATTATTATATTTTTACTATGTGTTTGATATTGCAAAATAATATATATTATTATATATATTTAAACCATATATTAATATATAGATTTAAACCATTCATTACTAGAATTTTACAGGAAATACAGAGAATTCATGTGTTTGGTTTTATACATGATGTTTATATTTTGCCTCAGCAACTGTTTGACATTTCTAATTAATTTTTAAATTGTAAATATAGTGTTTTGATGTGTCATGCATGCAGTGTAATGCAAAATCTTTTGCCACCAACCTCTTACATGAGGGAGGACCCCAAAACTCAAAATTTATTTACAAAAATTTGTGTATTTATTCTTGCATGTTTAATCGTAAGTCACCTTCAAAGTACTCTCTGTTTGATGCAATACAGCTATTGAGACTTTTTTCCTCTGCTCAAAACAGTTTTTTAGTGCTTCTGATACTTCTTGGTTCGCCTCTTCCCCACTGGAACAATGTTTCTTTGTGGACTTTTTCATGTGGAGAAATGAAAGAAAAAGTCACTCAGGGAGAGATTCAGTGAATAGGGAGGTGAACCATTTTTGGTCAAAAACTGCAGAACACACTCAGCAGGATGTGTGAGCAGATGTTTGAAGGACCAGTCCCACAACTTGGGACTTTTCTTCCACAAATCTTGACACAATCTTCTCAAAACTTCCAGATAAAAACTTTGGGTGACAGTTCGACCTGGAGGACCAAATTCCAATTGTACTACAAAGGGCCTGCCCTCCAAAAGATAATTCCATTTTTTTGAGGTCTCATCCTGTATTATGAGACATTATATTGACTTAATACAATATGAATTGTGTGCCATATAGAGACATGTTAGAATCACTAAATATTTTGAGTGTAAGCTAAGCCACATAGCTCAAATAACCCCTTTGTAATGATTACACAGATTATTATATCAAAGTACTAAGTATAGTATCCTGCTAAAATGAAGGAAAATTATGATGATGATAACAATAAAGTTTAAATTTAAACAGTTACTAGTTTTGTGCTATCAAGAATTGTAATAAAATATGAAATATTTTATATGAATGTTAATGTATAATCTCAAGCAGTAACCAAAGTTTCATCTGTATGTTCAATGTAACTACATGAATTTTTTTTATGCTTCTAATTGTAAATTGTTTAGGGCAACTTTCTAAAAAATTAAAGATCAAAATGAAAGCAAAGGAATATTAGAGAACATACCACAACTCAAATGAGGAAATGAAAATTTAAAGTAATAAGTTGCTTTCCCAGAGTCACAAAATCAGGTAATCATAAAACTGGAGTTTTTACTAAGTTCTCTTATACACAAGAACAAATTATTCATGGATCACAGGTATGATAACCTTTTCAAATCCTAAATCCATATTGTAAAGTCTTGTTGGACCTTGCAAGGGCATCTAATATTTCTCAGTCTTAGTTTTCCTGTTAGAAAAATAAGAAAAAAGAAAAACAGCAACAAAAACATAAAACAAGAGTATAATGATAATGCACCATGAGATTTTGTGAAAATTATGTAAGACAAAAATCTTGGGAACATAGTGTGTTAAGGACTTAGTACAGTACATTGCTCATAAAAGTGCTTAATAAGCATTACCTGTTATTTATATTGTATTTGCTTCTATTCATATTATGTCTCCTGGTACAGTATATCTTCCACTAGACCTGGTTGTCAAACTCAGCCATCAATGTAGAAGTTCCTTAATCACTAGTTACACATAAATATCCACCCTCATCAGGCTAGTCAGAGAGTCACCAGACATATATTCTGTCCCTCAGTGTCGTAGTTTATGTACCTCCCAGAAACTGTAAACACATTGACTCTGACCCATTTGTATAATAAGCCTATCATACATTTTCTTAGTCATTCAGAAAATGCAAATTAAAACTCCACTGGGATACCACCTAACTCCAGTCAGAATGGCCATTATCAATAACTCAAAAAACAACAGATGCTGGAGAGGATGTGGTGAAAAGGGACCACTTCTACACTGTTGGTGGGAATGTAAACTAGTGCAGCCTCTGTAGAAATAAGTGTGGCGATTCCTAAAAGCTCTAAAATCGACTTTCCATATGAGCCTGCAATCCCCCTACTGGGAATATACCCTGAAGAACTCAAATCACTCTATATAAAAGATACCTGCACATGTATGTTTATCGCAGCATTGTTCAGAATAGCAAGATCATGGAAACAACCATGCTGTCCATCAAAAGAGGACTGAATTTTAAAAAGGTGGTACATATACACAATGGAATATATTGCAGCCATAAAAAAGAACAAAATCATGAATTTCGCAGCAACCTGGATGGAATTAGAGTTTATAATACTGAGTGATCTCTCACAGAAACAAAGATCTGAGTATCACACGTTCTCACTCATAAGTGGACCTTGAACAACTATCGTAATACTATGAGAAAAGGATTGACAGTGGTGGGAAACTATGGGGGGGGGCAGGGAGGGGAAGGGAGGTGGGATTAATGGTAGTCAACATCTGTCTGGGGATGGGGGGCACACCTCATCAACAAGGGGACCTGCACAATGCATATTTGTATACCTAACCCTTGACTGTGCCCCACAATTTTAAAATAAAAAATAAGTATTACAAAATAAAAAAAGGAAAGTTCCTCCACACTGTAAATTCTCAGTTCTACATTCTGTGACTTTTCACTTGTAAGAACTGACATTGGCTCAAACTTCATTGTGAAAGTCAAAGCAATCAATCAGGAGCTCCTTATTTTCCCAACCAATAAATCAATCTCAATACCTAAACTGGCCCACTCATTTCACAGTTCCTCCAGTTACAGTTGTCAAAGGCTTCACACCTATGAAAAGACAGTTCTTTCATCAGTATTCTCAATCTCATCCACTTATGTCTTCTTAGGAACTTACTGCTGTAACATTTCTTAATTTATTTTTTTCTCTTTCATCTACTATTTATAACTATGTTTTTGTGTTCTCCTGATAAAAACAAACAAGCATAAAAAAGAATAAACAAAGCAAAACAGGTCTACAACTCAGACACTGCATTTCACTCCAGACATTTTATTTCTCTTTAATTATTCAAAGAAAAAATTCTTCCAAGACTTATAACTTATCTATAGTCACTAAATTTATTTATTCAACTTTTCGTTTTCTCATCCCACTCAAAATTATTTTTTCCAAATGATTCTACTGATAATAATTATCAAGATCACCAGTGGTTTCATGTGTGTTTCCCATGATTTTGCTGTTTTTATTTTTCTGTTTCCCATGATTTTGCTGTTTTTATTTTTCTTGCCCGCTAGACAAAAATTTTCACATTTGAATATTTCTTCTCTTTTAACAATCCTGTTTCTCGTTGACCTTGATGATGATACCTGTTTTTTCTTCTACTCATTGGTTGTTCCTCCTTAATTTCCTTGTCTGTTCAAATATACATCTTATAGTTTTCTGGATTAGTCCAAAAACCTTCTCTTTTCTTTTTATTCTATGCCTAGATTATATAAACAGCCTCACCTGATTTAATGTTGTATTGACTTCCAAATTTATGTCTCCATTATTGACTTTTTAATTAATCTCTATCGCCATTTTTTACATTGGATTATCTGTTTGATATTACCATTTGACTATCTGGTTATCATCTCACATCTCATGTGGGCAAAGCAGAATTCTTATTTCCTTTCCTATAAAAGAAGCAAACAAACTAACCATTTGGCCCACCTAAGCCATCTCAAAACAAGACTTAGCTGATCTTCTTTCAACTTTTTTCCCATAATCCATCTTCCCCAGATAGCCAGGAATTTGAGACCAGTCTGGTAACATAGTAAGACCTTGTCTACACACACACACACACACACACACACACACACACACACACACACACACACACACACAAAATAATAATAATAAAAAATATTTTTAAAACAGTACGTGTGGTGGTGCATGCCTGTACTCCCAGCAAGCTGAGGCAGGAGGAGGAATGCCTGAGCCCAGGAGGTCGAGGCTGTGGCGAGCTGTGATCATGCTCTGCACTCCGACCTGGGTGACAGAGTGAGACTCTGAATCAAGAAAAAACAAATAATTTTTCTGCATAAGACCCAACAAATGATATGAAATAGGATTATATAAATATTCTATGAATAAGAAGACAGAAAATGGAAAAGAGGAAGACTACATGAGGTAACAAATAGCAAATGATAAATTCAAACCTAACAATATGAATAAATCATGTTAGAGATATATAATTATGTTAGATATATATATTAGTATATATATATAATTTATATATAATTATGTTAGATATATATTAGTATATATAATTATTATTGGATATATATAATTATGTTAGAGATATATATATAAATCTTAAAGATAAGCTTTGTTTTTAGCTCTCAAATAATTTGTCTGTTTTATCTCAGTTGTCATTATATTGACTTATATTTACATATGTCTTTTTATCAACCAAGTATTGCCTGTAGATTCAGAAGAAATGCATCTTTTCATTGTTTATAATGGTAATTTTCTCATTTGTTTCTTATTTGTTTGACTAGAGTTAGTCAATTTACCGATCTCAAAAATATTATTTTTCATATAATATTACTATGCAATAGGACATTTAAAATAAGAAAAGTATAAAAGCATCAAAATTATGATATAGGGACAAATCTGACAAGCATGTACACGATCTGTAAAATCAATTATTCAAAAAGTTGTTGAGAATAAAGGCCTAATTAAACACAAATTATGAGTATTCTTTCATGAGTTTGAAAATTCAGTATTGTCCACTTGTATACCTAATCCTGAGTTGTACCTCACCTCTTTAAAATAAAATATATAAAAAATAAAGAAATGATTCCAAACAAACAAAAAAAGATGTTAGTTCTACCAAAATCCATCTACAGATTGAATGAATTTCTAATAAGAATTACAAGCAGAATTTTAGTAGAAATTCTCAACTTTGGCCCAAACTCATATGTAAATGCAAAGGGCATAAAATATATAAAATGACTTGAAAAAACAGCAGGATCAAGGACTAATAGTATCTCATTTTGAGATTTATTACAAAGTTACATGTATTAAAATAATGTGGTACCAACATAAAGATAAACAACGAGATCAATGGAATAAAGTAGAGTTCAGAAATAAAGTCACATATATATAGTAAATTGATTTTCAATTAATATAGTATAATAATATAGGGGGGGAAATGATAATCATTTCAATTGCTAGAACAACTGTACATCCATATGCCAAAAAAAGAACTTTATTTCTTCCTGATACTATATAAAAACTTACATCAAAATAGATCATTTAAAAATATGAAGCCTAAAATGTAAAAGTTTTAGAATTTAAAAAAATGGAAAAAATCTTTGTCATCATGGATTTCTATGTTTTAACATCAAACACATTCTATTAAAAAACAAACTAATAAATTGAACTTAATCAAAATTTTAAAAAAAAGAACCCTGTTCTTTGGAAAACACTCAAGAGAATGAAGAAACAAAGAAAAAATTCCAGAAAAATATTTCAAATTATATATTTTTGTAATGACTTGCATGTAGGATGTATAAAGCACTCTCAAAACAAAATAAGAAAATACACAAATAATTTTTTAAATGCCATATTTTAACATAAGCCTCACCAAAGAAGATAAAGGGAAATCTTTCTTGTCTTAAAGAACCAAGTTTAATTATGACCCCAATTACAACTTCACACTCTCCCAGTGTAGAATTAAAATGGTTTCTTTTGTCCTTCTGTGATGCATATTTTAAAATACATCTCTCATGGTAATACAATAATATATTTGAATATCTAAATCCTGTAGTGTAGATATTTTAAATGTTTATATCTTCAGGCAGTTATCCACCAAAAATACTGAGGAACAAGCACTCATAGTAATTATTACTTAAATCTTAAAGTAAATACAAATAATGTAAAGTGATGTGATAATAGATTGTGTGTATAGTAGTTCAATATATATTAAAAATAATAGGCTTACTGCATGTATTGCCATTAGTTTATTTTTGAATGTCAGGGACTGTGCCGACAGTGAATGAAATTGAGACATAATGTAAAGCCTAAGTATATATGAAGAGGAAACAAAAAAAAAGGACTTTATTTATAAAAAAAGTTGTGCATTTATTCTTACACGTTTAAACTTCATTCATTTTCCAAATACTCTCTGCTTGATGAAATATACCTATCAAGATGCTCTTTCCACTTCTCAGAATAGATTTTGAACTCGTCAATTTTGATATCTTTAGTGCCGTTTGTGTTTGTTTTGTTTTTGTTTCACCTCTTTCACATAGGCAAAAGTTTCCCCTTGAGAACTTTTGTCATCTGGGGAAACGAACAAACAAAAACAGTCACTTGGAGTGAGACTGAATAAATAAGAAGAGCGAGGCATGGGGATCAGACTGTTTTTGGTCAAAAACTGTTGAACACACACAGTGTGTGGGCAGGTGCACTCATAAATCACCCATCATAAATGGGCATGCATGTTGAAAGACTCTCCAAAAAAAAAATTTACTGAAGCTGAATGTAGCCTCTCACAACAATGTTAGCTACACTGACTCCAATGGGTTCTGGAACACTTACCCAGAGGGAGACATATGTACCACAAGGGACCAACCTTCCAAAAGACAATTCAAGGGGTTTTGGGGGTCCCCCTCATAAGAAACTTAGGTGGAGACAGCAGAAAACTCTAGTATTTATAGGTTTAAGCTGACATTCTCCTAAGAAAATATGTATTGTTAAAGTTTTGATTCTTTTGCAGGAAATCATTGGTACAATTTTTATTTGAGAAATATAAGCCTAATTGTATGTATTACTATAACCATATTTCAGTTGAGTATATCCACCAAAGCAGATACCAGATCATCCTAAATCTCTAGTCAGCTTTCATTTGGGAACCTAGACTTTTATACAGTCTATCTCTGTACATGGCCCTTTTGAAATCAATGGAAACTCCCTGTTCAGATCAACAATACAAGGGTATGAAACTGAAGGGAAAAAGTGACCTTTGAGATAGTATTGCTTTCGAAATTGAAAAGTTATCTTGGTTATTATAGAACTCAATGCAACAAATTTCCTATTGCAAAGGCAGTAAAGTTATGTCTTTAAAAATGTTTCTGAAACAGGCTTTCATATTTAGCCACACACTGGTGAGTTAAAACTGAATTGAGATTTTAGGAATGAAGATCATGAAAAAACAGTGAATAGAACAGTTTTATAGTAGGTTTAGTGGTTGGTAAGTGCAATAATGATTTTTAAACTACTGGAGTACCATAAAAAAGGGAAAAAACAAATACCATTTCCATTTTCAAAATAATTTAAGAAAACTAATGTATTGAAACTTCAATGGATTAACTCTGATCACATATTTCATATATAGTGGCAAACTGTATGACAAAATTTTCCATTTTAAACATATTTAGGGATAATAGCAGTTCTAATTACATTCAAGATGTTGGACAACTATCACCACTACTTACAAAATGTTTTCATCACCCAAACAGAAAATCTGTACCCATTAAGCAGTAACTCGCCTTTCCTAAGTCCTGGCAATTTCTAATCTACTTTCTGGCTTTTTAAATTTTCCTATTCCAAATATTTTATATAAATGGGATCATGTAAAATCTCTTCTTTTGTGTTTGGCTTATTTTACTCAGCAGAATGTTTTCAATGTTTATCCATGTTGTAGCATATATCAGAATGTATTCATTTTTAAAGTTGAGTAATAATCCATTATATATGTATCATATTTTTTGATGGACATCTGGGTTACTTCCACCTTTGATGGATATCTGGGTTACTTCCACCTTTTGGCTACTATAAATAATGCTGTTGTATTCATTTGCATACGCATATCTGTTTTGAGTGCCTATTTTTGATATGTTTTTGTATACTTATGAGTGAAATTGTTGGCTCATATCTTAACTCCACATTTAACTTTTTGAGAAATTGACAGATTGCCTTCTACAGTGGCTGCATCATTTTGCATTTTCAGCAAAAAAGTGTGAGGGCTCTAATTTTTCCACAACCTCACTGCCACTTGTTATTTTCCATTTTTTATAATAGTCATTCCAGTAGGTGTGAAATTACAGCTCATTTGATTTGATTTGATTTGCATTTATCTTATAATTAATGATGCTGAGCAACTTCTCATGTGCTTATTGGTCATTTGTATATCTTAAATTTGTATAACCAAACAACAACACAAGTGTGTTTCCAGAAAATGCTGCCAGGAAAGCCACTACATCAACTAGGGAGACAAATCATAGGTAAACATCTGTTTTACCTTTTAGGGAACCACCAGACCAAGCAAACAACATAAACCCAGACTACTGAAGGGCAAGTTCTTACTGCCTATGTTGGAACCAACCAGGTGGTCTAAGAATGTGGCCTTCTATCTCTACAACCACAGCAAGGATAAAAAGCAGAAATGGTAGTTAATCATACAAGTTGGTCTCTAACCAAACTTCAGCAGCCTCTCCTTTTATCAGGCTCTTTTCTTGGCTTCTAGATATATGATCAAGTTCCAGATTTCCAAAATAGTTGATTCTCATATATTTTCCAGTTTAATTGTTGTTGTGGTGGAGGCATTGAACCTTGAAATGTCCTACTATTGCATTTTCATTATATTGCTCAGTATTTTATTTGTCTATTTAAGTAGCATATCCTCACTTGCAACATTTTGTCCTAAAAATTGTTTTGAGTTTAGAATATTAGGACAATAAATAACAACGTAGTTCATTACTGTCCATACTCATTATTCACAGATAATATCTCATTTTATTCTCACTGCACTTTATATAGGTATTATTCAAATTATACAGATAACAAAATAAAGTTTAGAAAAGTTAAATGATAAACTTGGCCGAGAATGGTAGCTCATGCCTGTAATACCAGCACTTTGAGAGGCTAAGGAGAAAGGATAGCTTGAGGTCAGGAGTTCAAGACCAGCCTGGGCATTATAGTGAGACCTTGTCTATACAAAAATAAATAAATAAATTAGCAAGGCATGGTGGTGCATGTCTGTTGTCTTAGCCTAGCTACTTGGGAGGCTGAGGTGAGAAGATTACTGAGCCTACAAGTTTGAGGCTGCAGTGAAACTGAATCATGCCACTGCATTCCAGCCTGGGTGACAGAGTGAGACCCTTCATTTAAAAAAAAAGATATAAAATAAAATAAAAAATAAACTCACAATTTGTGAATGGAAGAACTAGAATGCCAACAACTCTCCTGAATCAATATCCTATATTCTGAACAAAATAATACTGTTAAATTTGGAATCTGGTGATTTGAGTAACATGTAAATTTAAAACATAAATTGCATTATTTGTAGAAGGTTTAAAATTATTTTATGTTTATTACCAAAGTTGTCATTGCACATTAGGAAAATAAACATTTTTCCACAGTTTTACATAATAAAAGCAAATGTCCTAGGAGGTGTGCTTTCGTTTATTTTGCAAGCTAATTTGAAAGTTGAGAGACACATCAAAACACTCAAATCTAAACATAAAATTAGAATGACAAAAAAAAGTTCTAAGCTTTTATTTTACTCATGAAACTTTTTAGTAGTTTAAAACCAATTTATTTATCTGAAAAAATTATGTATTTTTGTTTTTATTTTTCTTTACAAAAAGCGGAATTATTATGGACAATTTTTACATGAAATTTCCATTCCACAATTTTAATAAATGCTAACTTAATTCAGTCTACAGTGGAAAGTGAATAAAAATCAGTAACTAATTTTACAATTAAATTAGCAACTAATTGTACAATTAGTAACTAATTGTACAGTTGGGTCTACCTAACAACTTTCATTCTCATAGAAATCTGTTGATATTATGAAACATGTTTATATGAGCATAGGTATGAGAGTAAAATGATAGCAGGACAAAAAGGTAACATTTATTAATCTCTGAATTACTTAATTTAGCAAAGCATACTTTTTATTTGTAATACATGATAATCTTAAAAGTGAAAACATTAGCACAATTGTTTAAAATTTTAAAAGATTTAATTGAATTGTATTAGTTAGCACTGTTGATACCAGATTAAATAATTTTTTATCACACAAGAGTACAGTTTTTTTAGTTCATGAAGGTGTTAGTTCTTTGGTTTTCCATCATCAATTTCCATTCTCTTTTTGTTTTATCCTGATTGTCAATTAATTCTGATTTACTATCCTTACATAGCTTATGTACTTTGAGCAAAGCAAATGCCAGTATTAGGGACTAGGCCCTAATTTACTTGGTCTGTTTAGGCTGATGTAAGTAGTCCAGTGCAAGCAAATGAGATACAGGAAATGTGTTTTGGCCTACTAAAAAAATATATCTCACCATTCTTTGGGTGTTTCTGGGAGATAACTTTTATCATTTGCTGTGAAACAGGAGACTTGCAGATTTTGGAAATATCTAGAGGCCATTTTATGAGCTTGAGAAAAATCAACAATAAGAAAAATTATACTACACTGAAGGTAAGAAAACAAGACATGAATAAAATAGGCCTTGGATGACAGTAGGAACTTCAAGAGAAACTTATTTAACTTCATCCTATGCCTGAAACATTCAGTTTAGTGAAGGAATAATTTTGCATATGTTTAAAGTCAGTATGAGTCATGGTATTCTCATATTTATAAATTAAAGCTTCCTAAATGATATGGAATAGGAGATTAATGTTTAATTGTAGTTTAATTAATTAATTAATAGTTATCTGCTTAATTACTTGGGTAACCTAAGGATGCACTCTGTTTCATATTGGGAGATTAAAAATACTAATTTACCAGAAAAAAAAAAAGAAATTGTTTCCTGTAGTACTGACTCACTAATAGTATTTGTTATTCTTAAAATTGTTAAATTGTTTCCTGTAGTACTGATTTACCAATAGTATTTAAAGTTTAGGAGCAGGATGCTTTAAAAAAACTAATAGTATTTAAAACAATAACTTAGAAGTTTGGGAGAAAAAAATGAAGAATTTTGGATCCCATTGACTACTTGGTTTTTTTTGTTGTTTTTTTTTTTTTTTTTTTTTTGAGTTGGAGTCTCACTCTGTCGCCCAGACTGGAGTGCAGTGGCCGCTCCCAGCCACCACAGCCTCGAACTGGTGGACTCCTGCGATCCTTTCATCTCAGCCTTCCAAGTAGCCGGAATTACAGGCATGCGCTACCACGCCTGGCTGATTTTTTGATTTATTGTAGAGATGAGGTCTCGCTGCCCAGGCGGGTCTCGAACCCGCAGGCTCAGACAATCCACTCACCTCAGCCTCCCAAAGGTGCTGGATTACAGGCTGAGCCACCGAACCCGGCTACTACTTGTTTTTAATAGTCAAATATTAACTATTTGACTACAAATAGCCAATTAGCATTTGCTCGATTATAATACAAAATATAGCAAAACACAACAGTTGCTATAGTAATACCAATTATTTGTGGAAATGTGAAAAAATCAGTTTCTTCATGTACTACAATGGAGAAGTTCCTGATTTGACTGTACATCAAATTAAATTTGCCTGTATCCTATGACCCAACAACAACTTTTAAATTTATACTCCAGAGAAAGTCTCATACAGAAATTCTCATAACAAATCATGAAATATGTTTGAAGGTGTTCATTACAGCATTATTGAATTATATAATGTCATATTATTAGAGGCAATCCAGATTTCTAGAATTATATTATTTCTAAAATAATATACTGAGATAGATATGCACCACAGAAAAGAGTTAAAAGTGCAAACTAGTATTTACAGTAAGCTGTATAGGTCCTAAAAATCGTGTTGAGCAAATATATTTGGGGATAAAAGTGAAATCTACAGAAAAGTACAAGTTTTATAAATTTGTATCAACTTGTGTAAATTCATCATAAATATATATGCAAAATGCATATTTTTAGAAGCTACATACAAACTCAAGAATTCATATCAAACCACCTAGTGCTGTTATCTATGGAAGGTAGAGTAGAGTGAGGATGGAGAATAGGAAGAAATGAAGAGGAAATAATTGAGTAAACTAAATAAAAAAGAAATTTTGTTTAGACTGCTGATAGTGTAGCCTCATGAAGTGAGAAGTAAGATTAACTCAACTCTTGCCCTGGTCACAAATAAACAAATAAATTAGTGATAATAATAATAGTAATAAATAACATATATGAAGGTCATGAATTTGAACTCAGGTTTATCTGATTTCAAAACTGGTACTTGTTTAATATACCACATTGCTCTTAAAATAAATTTTACTAAATTGACAAAATATAGCCATAAAAATAATACCATGACAATTGCATTAAGACAGAAAGGGACTTTCAAAACATCACATAATCATAATTTAATATTTCCTAAATACAGAAATTCAGAGTTGCCAATTATAAGGGTGATCTATTACAGTCACAATGTTGAGAGTTATTGGGTTATAGGGTCAACAATGAAATCATACTTTGTGGAGATTTATTATGGGATTTCAATCTAATCTTCCTCAGGCTATTAATAGTAACAAAGCTTTATTGCCACATATCCAGGGGCTTTATGGTCAGAAACATGTCATAATTTTTCCCACTTATATTTTGGACTCTTTCAATTGATGTATATCTCAATAGGGTCAAAAATTCTGCTGTGAATATCTGTGTTCTTTGTGAGTTATATTTTTTAAGTACATAGATGAATACACTTAAATCATAGCATGTAAGTAAAGGGGAAAATTTGCTATAAATAACCTACAATTGATTGATTTTTATTTGAAAATTTATTACAGACAGGATTTTGTTGAAGGCACTTATCTCAAACATGGTCTAAATAGGCAATATTAAAATGTCTCTGAACTTTTACACTTAGTTGCCCTTTGTATATGTTACTGCCGCTTCAAAAAATACATTTTTACATCCCCTCCTTCATCTGGATAACTTTAATCATTTTTAAAATAATTATCAGCTAACATTTTAGTAGCTACAGAGATTATTACTTGAAACTTGTGGCTGGTATTTGAGTGACATGTACTTCATGCTTATCTTTAGTACTCACCATACTGTTAACTGATTTTTTTTTTGTTTTATCCCTTATTAGACCATGATATATGAAAATAGAGAGATATCTTTCTTGAATGTTCCGTGCATAAAAAGTGCACTATATATACACACACATATATTCTTTAAATGTATGATAATAAATCACAATTTTGGAAAGTTCAATTTTATAGTCTTAACATTGATAGAACTATATCTATCAATTAGACTTGAAAAAATTACCATAGGAGTAAAATTAAGTGCTAATAAAACAAGTTAGTAGTCCTTTGATATATCTTGGTTCTTCATACAGCTTTTTATGATAGTCACTTAGGAGAAAGAAGACTGATGTACGATTCTCCATGTCAATCCTCTGTAAGTCTGATTTTTAACAATACTTGATAAAATAATATTTAATTAGCTCTTCTTACTATTTCTTGTTCCTAAATGAACCTCCACAGTTGTTTCAAGCCCCTATGTAATTCTCTCTGTAGTTTTTGTCCATTTATGAGTTCATATAACTCCATGAATTGAACTTCTGCGTAGCAATAAATGAGCTCCACAAGTTTTTTCTGTGTGTCTTTCTTTTTTATAAGTCTAGTGTCAGACATTCCCACTGGAATCACTTCTAAAACCAACTTTCTTACTTCCTATACGCAAATCAAAATTTTGCATAATATTCGTAATAATACACATCACTCCTTTCTAATAACCCAGGTTTAAAAATGTAAAGTTACATTTAAAAATGTCCTCTTTTTCTTAAATTATTTCCCTGATTACACCAATTTTTTTGTTTTATTTTTATTTTCTAAAATCACTTAAATTTTTCGCTTTAAATATTTAATCTCATCATTTATAATTTATACTGCTTGCTCTTCATGTATAAATTCAACAAACATTTATCAAGCATCTACTATTAGCTTGATACTACCCTAGGCACTAATAATTATGTAATCTACAAAACTGACGGTACTCACCACCCTCATTGGACCTACATTTTAACAGGATGAGGCAGATGATAAAAATAAATAAATAAATAAAATGCATGTATCACTTGGAGAATGATAAATGCCAAGGAACAAAATAAACGGGAAAATGGTGATTGGGCGTATCAACAAAAGAGCAGAGTAGGTATATTCCCTGGAAACTATTGTAATAACCCTATCTTTGGTATTCACAAAACCAGTCCTTCCTCTCCTTCCTCCAATCCTTCCTCCACATTATTGACAATTTTGTCTTCCAATATTGTTGCTACCTTTATACCAATTTACTAATAAATGTGCCATTGTTCTCATGGAAAAAATTACCTTTTTACTTGTAATCTAGTCAAAGGCTTAACCCAAATAAACTTCAACATAATAAAATAATTTTAACATTTTTTGCTAAAGCACTGATGCATGACTACTTGCTAAGAAACAGAGGTGTTGGCATATGAAAAATTTTTATTTTTAAATTGTCTTATACATTAGGAAAATATGTACATTTAATGGGAAGATGAAAGTACAATTTTCTTTGATGAACATGTGTATTTGACTATGTGGGTAGCAATTATACCCTGCTTATTTATATTATCTAAAGTTTTGCTTAGATATATAATGTGCAGAGGAAGATTCCCTCAATTAGTCTAGCTCTTATACCTGGTATTTACCTCCATGATTTGAAATATTTGTCAGTTTAATGTATTTTCTTTTGAGTTCTTGCCTTGTTTGATGAGGAGCTAACTTTCTAGTTTCTCCCAACTTCCTATTTCCATGTTTCCCTCAAATAGCTATCCAAAAGTATTGATTGATATTAATTATTGCATCTATGTAAATACCAATCAAGCCATTATTAGTAAACTGCCCCTTTTGTCCAGTTTAATTTTGCCAGAAATTAAGATTTTCTTGTTCGTTTTGTTTTTGTTTCCTAGCATATTTTTTATGCCTGGCAAATGTACCTATGGAAACTCTTTAATGGTTCCAGCAATGATGGAAAGAGAAGGTCACCACCGACATTTCCTAGATGGGAATAAAGAAGGAAATTTGTAAAACACTTTTACTTAATGAGGAATTATGAATTTGTCTCCCCAAAATATTGGTAATCTCCCACAAAGAAGGACACCGAGTTCCTTTCCCTTTGTGTTGTATTAACTTTCCCTGGTTGTGTGCATTCCTTTTGCTTTGTTTACTCTTGTTTACGTAAAAAAAAAAAAAAAAAATCATGGAGTAACTAAGGAAGAGCATATAGAGTGCACATTTGTTGAATCCTAAAGATGTAGTAATTGTCTGTCCTAAAAATTGACATTATTATTGGGTATAGAATGCTGGCTGAAATTAATATTCTCTCAGATTTTGAATGTAATTATCATACTAACCAGTTTAGCTATTGAGAAATCTGTGCAATGATGGTTTTTTTCCCAATTCATTTGATTTTTTTATTGATTGATTTTTTTTTTCCCTCTCTAGAAGATTTTAGGCTACTTTTCCTCTCATGCATAGTTTTAAAGGTCATGATGGGTCTTTTTTATGTCACTTTTTGACTTTAGTTTATTAAAATTGTTCTTTGGTTAAGGAGCACATTCTGGAGGCTCATACTACTCAAATTTAGTAAATCTCATATTATATAATTTTTACTTTATTCTTTCATGTTTTCACTATTCTCCCTTCTGGATCCCTGTGAGTTTGAATGGGTTAGATTTCTAAATAGGTTTCTTTCCCATTTTTTTTTTTTGAAATTTGTTGGCATTTTAATGTATTTGTTCTAATATTTTAATTAATTTAGATTGCAATGATTAGCTTTTCATATCCTTTATATTTCACATGTTCAATTGACTATATGGAAAAGGTATTAAACAGTGCCTATTTAAGTCTTTTATTTATTTTCTGATTGGTATTTTTGCTCTTGTTCTTATAGAAATGAAAGACTCCTTATAGATTTTTGAATATGTGCCATTTTTTAGACATATATGTTAAACATATTTTTGTCTTTACTCATTTAAGGTGATTTTTCTTTATTCAGAGTTTCTTTATTATAAAAAAAATCAACATTTTTCTCTGTAAATAATCCTTCCAATATTCTCTTTAGGAAATTTTTATCTACATTAAGATCATAAATCCATCCTCCATATTATTTTCTAGATATTCTATTGTCTTGCCTTTAAATGTAAATGTATCAGGAATTTTCTATTAGCTAAATTTTATTTGTTTCAATAGAATAATCCAATCATCTGAACACTTTTTATTGAAAAGACGGCAGTTTTTACAATAGTCTTCTGGCCATCCTTGTTTAAAACCAAGTGCCTTTATACGTGTGTGTGTGTTGTGTGTGTGTGTGTGTGTGTGTGTGTGTGTGTGTGTGTGTGTGTATTTGTCATCTGTTTTTCTATTCTAGTCTTTTCAAAAAATTATATGCCAATACTTTATTAAGGAGTGTAATCCCCCCCCCAAAAAAAAGACAAGACTGTGGGAAAAGAGAAGTGAGTCAAAATGAGAGAGAAAACAAAAAGTCAGAAAGTCGTTATTCATCTGGCCATCATTTGATATCAAGGGCAACTAATTGCTTGATCAGACAGACTCCATTTATCTTCAAAGAGGCCAATAAACTACATCTCAGATCAGTATGTGCAGGACGAAGGAAGAATAATTTATCTGTCAGCATTTATTAACTGTTGGCCAAAGCACTGTTCCATAGGGAGGTAACCATCTCCTGTTCTAGGCTGCATTTTTATTGGCACTAACCAGATCTCACATTTTTCACCTCTCAAGAGAAAAATTAATCCCTGGGTAAAGGATGACAAGCATGAAAAGTCATGAGGTGAGGTACTATAGGATTTTACTCTGAGATGATGTCTGAAGAAAGAAAGAACTGAGTTGATCACCGTGGTGGTGGATAGGAATAAAGTGACCGTGACCAAGTGTTCTAGAAAGGGAAAAGGCAAACAAGAAATGCATAATGCTTCCTCATACCTTTCTTCTAGTAAAAAATTATTATTTCATTGAATTTTCATATAAAGTTTTAAGTAAGCTGGTAAGTTTACATGCACATACACACAGTGTGTGGGTTATGGTTGTATTTCACAAAATTCTTAATCAGTACGTATAAAATTATACCACAAAACCATTGAATCCAATTGTCCATACATATTGTATATTTCTCCTTTTAAGTTTTTGTATTTAATGTCTCTTAAGATGCTGTATGGTTTTCTAAGTGGAAACATTTCTCATCTTTTTTTTAGCATAAACAGTTTAATAAACATCAATGACAAAAGTGTTTGTGCCAGCATTATGGTAAGCATTGTGTACATGCAGACATACAGATGTGGTTAGTTATTTCTTTTTTAAAAAATTACTTTATATTCAAGGGCCATATATGCAGGTTTGTTACATAGCTATATTGCATGATGGTGAGATTTGGACTTTATTACCTCTGCCCCACCAGGTGGTGAGGATGGTACTCAATGGGCACTTTCATTTCAGATCATCTGTGGTCTTTTCCAAGGGCTATTTTGTGTTTTACTTACTCATCTTAAAAAACAATTCTACAAAGTTTTTTTGCATGTACAGTCATGAGTCACTTAATGATGAGTAGACATTCTGAGAAATGTGTCCTTAGGTAGATTTGTCTGTTCAAATAACATGGAATGTATTTACAATAACCTGAATGGTATAGCCTACACATCTAGGCTACATTGTACAATCTGTTGCTCCTAGGCTACACATCTGTGTACCATGTTACTATAATGAATAATGTGGGCAATCGTAACAAGTATGTTTGTATCTAAATATACCTAATCATAGCAAAGGTAAGTAAAGACAGATAGAAAAGATAAAAAATGGTACCCCTGTATAGGGCACTTACCATGAGTGGAGCCTATAGGACTGGAAATTGCTATGGGTGAGTTAGTGAGTTAGTGGTGAGTGAATGGGAAGGCCTAGGACATTACTGAACACTACTGTAGATTTTATAAACACTGTACAATTAAGCTAAACTAAATTTATTTTAAAATTTTTCTTTCTTCAATGATAAAGTAACCTTAGCTTATTGTAAGTTTTAATTTTTGCATGTACAGTCATGAGTCACTTAATGATGAGTAGACATTCTGAGAAATGTGTCCTTAGGTAGATTTGTCTGTTCAAATAACATGGAATGTATTTACAATAACTCTTATCTTTTTCACTCTTGTAATACCACTTAAAGCATAGACACATTGCACAGTTATAGAAAAATATCTTCTTTCCTTATATACTTATTGTATACATTTTTTTCTGCTTTTAATTTAAAGTTTAAGATTTAAACTTTTTCCGTCATAAACTAAAACACAAACACATTAGCCTAGACCTACACAGGGTTAGAATCATCAATATAACTGTTTTTCATCTCCATATCTTGTCTCACTGGAAAGTTTTCAAGGGCATTAATACCCATGAAACTGTCACATCCTATGATAATAATGCCTTCTTCTGGAATACCTCCTGAAGGACCTCCCTAAGACTGTTTTACAGTAACTTTTTTTTTTTATCAGTACAAGAAGTATACTCTAAAATAACATTAAATAGTATAGTATAGTATAGTAAATGCATAAACCAGTAACAGTCGTTTATTATCATTATCAAGTATTATGTTTTATACATAATTGCATGTACTATGCTTTCACATGTCTGACAGCAGAGTAAGTCTGTTTATACCAGTATTACCACAAACACATTGTATCACAACATCACCATATCTATGATATCACTAGGCAATATAAATTGTTTGACTCTTATCACCCTCTGGGACAATCTTCATATGTGCATTTCTTGTTGACAAAAATGTCATTTGCAGCACATGACCGTATTTATTTCTATATGATTATTTTATGTGCTGTGATAAATTAAATTGTACCACTTCATTTTCTGACACCTTTAGCTAACATATAGAAAGAATATTGAATATTTTATATTGACCCTGTATTCAGTAATCTCATTAAACTGTATTCTTATCTCTAATAATAGCTCTGATGCTTCTTTTGGATTTGCTATGCACATAATAAGTTAATCCATGATTAATTACAACAGTTGTAATATTCCTCAATACTTATGATTTTCCATCTTTTGTCATTTTATCTATCTATTGCTGCATAAAAAAGTTAACACATTAAAACAGCATTAGATTTGGCCCAGGCATCTTCAATTTGAGCTGAGCTCAGTAATATGGCTTTTCTTTTGTTCATGCATATCAAGCTTGGGTAGTTTAATTCCAAACTGAAGAATCCAGTTTCAAATTACCTCATTTACATGCTTGGCATCTTGGTGATAGCTTCCAACTGCAGTATCTGGTGGGCTGCAGTTGGGGGCTTCAATTCCTCCTCCTGTGGTCTTTTCCAAGGGCTACTTGAACTTACACCTAGCATTATGACTGGGAGCCAAAAGTGATTATACAAAAATAAATTTCTTTTTAGTCAATATTTTTAATGATATTGTGGGGTACAGTTAAGGGTTAGGTATACAAATATGCTTTGTTCAGGCACCCTTGTTGATAAAAGGTGTCTCACCATCCCCAGACAGATGTTTACTGTCATTAATCCCATCTCCCTTCCCCTCCCCACCACTGTCAGTCATTTTCTTATAGAATTACATTGGATGTTCAAGGTGCACTATATGAGTGAGAACATGTGATACTCAGATCTTTGCTTCTGTGAGAGGTCACTCAGTATTATAGACTCTAGTTCCATCAAGGTTGCTGCAAAATTCATGATTTTGTTCTTCCTTATGGCTGCGTAGTATTCCATCATGTATATGTACCACATTTTTTTTATCCAGTCCTCTTTTGATGGACAGCATGGTTGCTTCCAGGTTCTTGCTAATTGTGAACAATGCTGTGATAAACAAACGTGTGCAGGTATCTTTTTTATAGAGTGATTTGAGCTCTTCAGGGTATATTCCCAGTAGGGGGGTTGTGGGGTGATATGGGAGGTCAATAGTTAGAGTTTTTAGGAATCACCATAGTGATTTTCACAGAGGTTGTACTAGTTTGCACTCCCACCAACAGTATAGAAGTGTTCCCTTTTTGCCACACCCTCTCCAGCAACTGTTATTTTTTGAGTTATTGATAATGGCCATTCTGACTGGAGTTAGGTGGTATCTCAGTGTGGTTTTGATTTGCATCTCCCTGATGATTAGTGAGGTTGAACATTTTTTTCATGTGTCTGTTGGCTGCTCAGATGTCTTCTTTTGAGAAGTGTCTGTTCATATCTTTTGCCCATTTTATAATGGGTTGTTTGGTTTTTTCTTTTCAGCTCGCTTGAGTTCCTTGTAGATCCAAGATATTAAGCCTTTGTCAGACCTGGAGTTGGCAAATACTTTTTCCCAGTCTGTAGGCTGTCTACCTTCTCTCTTGATGGTTTCTTTGGATTTGCAGAAGCTTGTCAGTTTAATGACGTCCCACTTGTCTATCTTCTCTCTTATGGCCTGTGGGTTTCGGGTTTTTTCAGGAACTGGATGCCAGTTCCAATTCCATGAGGGTATGACCTTCATTTTCTAAGGTTCTTATGGTTTAAGGTTTTACATTTACGTTTCTGATTCATTTAGAGTTAATTTTTGTGTATGGGATAGATAGGGGTCCAGTTTCAATCTTCTGCATGTGGTCAGCCAGTTTTCCCAGCACCATTTACTGAATAGGTTCTCCTCTCCCCAGTGGTAGGTGGTGGAGGCTTTGTCAAAGATGATTTGTTTGAGAAATTGAGGTTTTGCTTCTGGAATCTCAATTCCATTCCAGTGATCTATATGCCTGTTCCTGTACCAATACCAAGCTGTTTTGATTATTATAGCTTTATAGTAAAGTTTGAAATCTGGTAATGTGATACCACCTGCTTTTTTTTTTTTTTTTGCTGAGGATTGTTCTGGCTATTCTTGGACATTTGTGTTTCCATATGAATTCCTGTGTTGTTTTTTCTAGGTCTGAGAAGAATGTTGCTGGTAATTTGATGGGTATTACATTAAATCTGTAGATTGCCTTAGGTAAGATGAACATCTTCGCAATGTTGATTCTTCCAATTCATGAGTATGGGATATTTTTTCACTTGTTTGTGTCATCTTTGATTTCTTTGAGCAATGTTTTGTAGTTTTCATTGTAAAGGTCTTTCACATTTCTGGTTAGGAAGATGCCAAGGTATTTCATTTTTTATGTGACTATTGTGAATGGAATTGTGTTTTTTATTTGGGTTTCTGTTTGTTTATTATTGGTGTAAAGAAATGTGATTGTCTTTTGCACATTTATTTTATATCCTGAGATTCTGTCAAAGTCCTTTATCAGTGTAAGGAGGTTTTTGACATATTCTCTTGGGTTTTCAAGGTACACGATCATGTCATCTGCAAAGAGAGATAGCTTGACTTCCTCTTTTCCTATTTGAATACCCCTGATTGCCTTCTCTTCTCTGACTGCTCTAGCCAGGACTTCCAATACTATATTGAACAGGAGGGGTGAGAGTGAGCATCCTTGTCTTGTTCCCATTTTTAGGGGAAATCATTCCAGTTTTTGTCCACTTAGGAGTATGCTGGCTGTGGGTTTCTCGTAGATGACTTTTACTATTTTGAGGTATGTTCCCCATATGCCTAGCTGTTTAAGGCTTTTTATCAAGAAGGGGTACTGGATTTTATCAAAAGCTTTTTCTGCATCTAATGATATAATCATGTGGTTTTTGTTTAGACATCTGTTGATGTATTTAATTACACTTATGGTTTCATGAATGTTGAGCCAGCCTTGCATCCCAGGGATGAAGCCTACTTTATCATGATGGATGATTTTTGAGATGTGTTGTTGAATCCGGTTCACTAGGATCTTGTTGAGAATTTTAGCATCTATGTTCATCAAAGATATTGGCCTGTAGTTCCTTTTCTTTGTTGGGTCTTTACCTGGCTTGAGTATCAATGTGATGCTAGCTTCATAAAATGATTTGAGGAGAGTTCCGTCTTTCTCAATCGCCTGGAATACCTTCAGTAGGATTGATATCAGCTCCTCCTTAAATGTCTTATAGAATTCTGCTGAAAGCCATCTGGTCCAGGGCTTTTTTTGTAGGTAGTTTTCTTATTACCTAGTCAATTTCCTTGATTGTGATTGGTCTATTTATTGTCTCAATTTCTTCTTGTTTCAACCTAGGCAGGTTGTGTGATGACAGAAAGTCCTCCATTTCCTTAAGGTTTTCAAGTTTGTTTCCATACAAGTGTACATAGTAGTCTCTAATGATCTTTTGTATTTCTTCAGGATCAGATGTGACTTCATCTTTTGTGCTTCTGATTGTGTTTATTTGGGCTTTTCTCTCTTTTTCTTGCTCAGTCTAGCTAGGGTACCATTGATCTTGTTTATCCTTTTGAAGAACAATTTTTTTGTTTCATTGATTTTTTTTGTCCTGATGATCTGTCAGGTTGTGAGTGGGGTATTGAAGTCCCCAGCTATGATGATATTGGAGTCGATATCTTTTTTTAGGAGCTACTTTATGAAAGTTGGTGCTCCTATGTTGGGTGCATATATGTTTAGGATGGATATTTCTTGTTGATGGATTGAACCTTTTGTCATTATGTAGTGGCCTTCTGTATCTTTTTAATTTTTGATAGCTTAAAGGGTATTTTGTCTGAGATTAAGATCATGACTCCTCTTTTCTTTTGTGTTCCATTCACCTGAAAATTTGTTTCCCATCCTCTTACTTTGAGTCTATGAGTATCCTTTTTAGTGAGCTGAGTCTCTTGAAGGCAATAGAATGTTGCCTGGTGATATTTTATCCATTTTGTCATTCTATGTCTTTTCAGTGGTGAATTTAGTCCATTCACATTCAAACTAATTATTGAAATGTGAGAGTTGATCCCTATCATAATGTTCTTACAGAGTTGTTGTTCTTCCTGTTTGTGTGTTGTCTTTCTTTTAGTTTTAGAGTTGGATCATGTTTGTTTTTAAACTTTTGCCTGTACTCCTGTGAAGAATATTGTTATTTTTTTTTCCTTTTCTTCTGTGTTCAATACTTTCTTAAGTGTTTCTTGTAGAGGTGGTCTTGTGTCAGCGTAGGTTCTTAGGGATTGGATATCTGGGAACGATTTCAATTCTCTCTCACTAATGAAGCTTAGCTTGGCTGGGTAGGTTATTCTCAGTTGAAATTGTTTATCTTTTAGAACTTTGAAGGTAGGGCTTCAAAAGTTTTCCTAGACTGAAGGGTCTCTGAAAATCTGCTGCTATTCTAATTGGTGTTCCCTGGTAGGTAGTCTGACCTTTTCCCCTTGCAGCCTTTAGGATTTTTTTCTTTTATACCTACTTTGTTTAGGCGATTTATTATATGTCTGGGAGTTGGTCTTCTCATTTGTTGCCTTGCAGGGGTTCTCTGAAACTCTTGTGTTTGAATTTTTGCATCACTGATGAGATGAGGGAAGTTTTCTTTAATGATTTCATGAAATGTTTGTTCCAGTGTGGCCTTTGTTTCTCTCTCTGTCTCAGGAAGGCCAATTACTCTTAAGTTCGGTCTCTTGAAGTGATCATTCATCTCTTGAATGTTTTGTTCTGTCTTTTTGAGCTTCTTTTCTATGCTTTTAACAGTTTGGGTTAGTTCTGTGTTTTGGTCTTCAAGCTCTGAGATTCTTTCTTTTGCTTGGCTAATTCTGCTTTCCATGCTTATTAGTTTGTTAGTTATTTCCATCACAGTATTCTTTACTGCTGTTACTTCTGACATCAGCTCCTTCCTATTTTCCTCTTGTCTCTCCTCAATTTTTTTAATTCTCTGTATTAATGTCTTGATGTCTGGGTTTGTTGCATGTGACCAGTCATTCTGGGGGCTCTTCGTTGTTTGTGCTCAGGAATCTGTTTTCTCAGTGTCTGATCTCCCAGGGGTCTGTGTGAGACCTATATTCTTCTTTTGGTTTTTCTTCATTTGTGCAGTTTTCTCCCCTTCCCTATTTTTTCCTTCCCTCCACGTCACCGTCTTCCTTAATTCTTTTTCTCAGGGGTAGAGGGACTGGTTTTACTTCTGTTTGTTCAATCTCCTATTCTTTATGTATGTCCTCTTACTTTGTTCAATTCTGGAGTTGCACTGTAGGTTGAGGGTGGTCCCTTTTGCAGTTTTGAGATTTACTTAAGGGAGGCGCTGTGATTCAAAATCTATCTGCAGGTCCTGTTATTTGCTGAGAGGTATATGGATAATATGAAACCCTCTTCTCACTGCCTTGGAATCTGTTCATGCAATGATGCTGTAGGTTTATTCCCTGAAAAAAAGGTGGTTAGCAGAGGGAAGAGAATGGAGCAGACAGTGGGAGGGGGGAAGAGAGGGGTGGAGAGAGAGAGGAGTAAGGGGGGAAATAGATGAGTGTATCAACAAATGGAGAGAGAGACTTAAACTGAAACAGATAAAAACAATAGACCACGCCTACAGACTAACCAGCTCCCATACAAAAAATAAAATAAAACATACAATGATGCTAACATACAAGCTAACCAACCACCTTATTGGTGTGCTGTTCCTCTATACAGAGATATGATTTACAGAGAGGAGAAAATAGAAGAAAAGGAAGAGAAAATAAAGGAACAAAACAATAGGAATAGAATCAAGTCATTAAACTAACAGAACCAATCGAGCACATTCTGAGACTTTTGTTTAAGTTCAATGTCCTTTCAGTTCTGATTTCTAGCTTTCTTTTCAAGCTGGTAAATTAGTTCGCAGTTAGGGTCAGTTGCCCCTGGCCTGCTGTGAAGAACTGTTCAGATCACCCTCTGTTCACCACTCAAATCTGGCCTGTGTCTCTTCCTCAAGCTTGTTTCTCCCATTTCAGTGTTGTTTCCTTGAATTGCCAGCAGGTGGTGCTATCTCAGCTGCTCGTCCCAGAGCAGGTGGGGCCGGACAGGAACCAGCCTGATGGAAGCCTGCCTCAGGGCACACAGGAGGAGACCCACGGTGCACAGGACGTCAAGGTGGCAGCAGAGGGGCAGCGATCCCAGCAGATCTTGCCTGCAGAGGCCTCAAGGACTGATATCGTGGATCACCTCAGGCATGGGTGGCACGATGTGCTATGGCTGCCACGGAGGCCGCTGCTGCTGCTGTGGCTGTCCAGATCACAGCAATGCCACAGCGGTGGTGACGGCCGAGCTCCATGTGAAGAGCAGGCTACGGACATTGGGGTCCGCGGCCCCCAGGGAGAGAGCCAGAGACGCTCTGCATTCTCCTTTGCAGAGGGTTTCATAGACCAGGTTGCCCCATCGCCATCTTTCCGGAAGTCCAAAAATAAAATTTTTAAAAAATAACTTGGTATTTTTATGACTTATATACAAAAATTAACTAAAAATGGATCAAAGACTACATGTAAAGCCTCAAACCATAAGAACCTTAGAAAATGTAGGAGACACCCTTACGGAAATCAGAATAGGCAACCAATTCCTGATCAAAACCGCATGTGTTCATGCCATAAGAGATAAAATAGACAAGTGGGACCTCATTATACTGCAAATCTTCTGCAAAGCAAAAGAAACCATCAAGAGATTGGGGAGTGAGCCCACAGAATGATAAAAAATATTTGCCAACTATATATTTGACAAAGATCTAACATCCAGGATCTACAAGGAACTCAAATGTGCCAACATGAAAAAAATAAACAGCCCCATTAAAAAGTGGGCAAAACACAAAAATAGACATTTCTCAAAAGAAGATACACAGGGAGCCAACAGACACATGAAAAAGTGTTCAGCCTCACTAATCTTAGAGAAATGCAAATAACCACATTGAGATAATAACTCCAGTAAGAATGGCTATCATTAATAAAACAAAAAGCAACAGATGCTGACAAAGATACAGAGAAAAGGGAATGCTTCTAGACAGCTGGTGGGAATGCAAACTAGTTCAACCTCTTTAGAAAAGAGTGCAGTGATAGAACTTGACCTTTCATATGACCCAGCAATCCCCCTGCTGGGAATAAACTTGGAGGAACACAAACCCTTCTATGAAAAAGATACTAGCACACGCATGTTTATTGCAGCACTATTCACAATAGCAAAAACATGGAACCAACCATACTGCCCATTGAAACTGGACTAGATTTAAAAATGTGGTACATATACACAATGGAATATTATGCAGGCATAAAGAAGGATAATCATATGGACTTCCCAGCAACTTGGATGCATTTAGAGTCTATCATATTCAGTGATCTACAACAGAAACAAAGAACAGAGTACCACATGTTCTCACTCATAAGTGGACCCTGAATATTTTCCATAAAACTATAAGAAAGGGATTGGCAGTAGTTGCATACTGCGGTTTGGGGGTGGGGACAATATCAACTAGGGTATCTGATTTCAAGCCAGGCAAAGTTGAGACCAAAGGGAGGCCCAGACTTTACTTGTATGATGTCCACTGTATACCTAATCCTGAATGTAGTTCACATCTTTAAAATAAAGTAAAATAAAATAAAAAGACTTGATTTGAGTTTATTTTTCTTATATGCACATCAAATTTCTCTGATTGTGTATACATTGTATATAGTTTCTTTGCTGGAATAAAATGTTCCCTTCTGTTAAATTGAAAATACATATCAAATAATCATAATTCAGAAGATTTTTAAAAAATAGTATTTACTGTTCTACCATGCATGAAACATAACTCAATTATGGAATTGGGGATTTCAGAAGAAAACTCATAAACAATTTAGTAATGATAAGACAGTTATGGGCAATACAAAAATTATACAATATGTTCAAAATGTGGGACTATAAAGAGAATAAGGTGCTTGGCAATTTTCCTGGTTTCTATCCAGTAACAAAGTCTGCCACCACTCCATCTGGAATATTTAACAAAATGTATTTCAGTAGCTTGATAAAGACGGCACAGGAAGAAAAGAAAATAGGACAAAATCATAAACCAAAAGTAGCAAATGTCAAACTGACAAGACTTTTATGTACCAAAACGTCCAGAGGGGAAATATGTCTTGTCTCACTAAATCTTTTTTCACGACACAATATATCTCTCTGGAGTATGCACTGCCAAGTTAGACTAGTAAGAGAACCTAACTCTCGCTGTGCAAGGTAATTTATATGCCTCGGTGCAAATAACTGTGGATCAAGAAGAATGCTAAGTGCCATATTAAATAATTTACTTTAATTGTTTGGTATCCTTTATCAGCATAGGCTTCCAATGAAGTAGCTTAGTAAAGATGAGCTTAGCCCTGACTCTCAATTTCAACCTAGAAGTCAGTTACTTCTATTATGTTACAAACATTGTCTTTTAAGTTGCTCTGACAGAATAGAGACAAACATGTTTGATATTCAACCCTAAAATACAATGTAGTATGATAACAAGAGTATTTAAAATAGATTCTAATAAGTTATTCTAAAGGCTATAGAATTGATATTATTGAAAAATGTTCTATAAACAACACAGTCCATCACTTCTGATCTATAAAGTCAAATTAAATGCTAACCTCACAGGCAAAATTAAATGACAGCCAAATTAGTTATGTCTTTTGGGGATTCACAATCTTTAAAAACTAGTGTTACAATTAGCTATTATTCTTATCTATCAAAGACAGTGCCTATATCCTCAGTGAGCTATTTATTTACATAGATTCATTACTAATATTTTCACTGCTATTAATCCCCAAACATTGTTATAAAACATAACTTATGGAAATGAACCAGTATCACAGTAAATAAAATAATTGTAAAATACATGGCACATTTATTTGTGCTAGAGAAGTGTTCAAAGTGTTTTAACATTATTTTTTTCCAAAACAGCACGAATCAGTAAATGAAATTCTAGAAATATCTTTGGTATTAAAATATAATAAAAAATAATAATGGTGTTCTTTGATCTAGATAAAATTCTAAGTGCTATAGGCAACACAGTTTTATAGTATTTGGAAGGATTTTTTTTGTTAATGAACAAATAATTTTCTTCATCTGTTCTATGTAAAATATTTTCAAATAATCTTATTGAAAAAAATTGTGCTGGGCTTGGTGGCTCAGCCTGCAATCCCGCGCCTTTGGGAGGCTGAGGTGAGTGGATTGCCTGAGCCCGCGGGTTCAAGACCCGCCTCGGCAGCGAGACCTCATCTCCATAATAAATCAAAAAAAAAAATCAGCTGGGCGTGGTAGTGCATGCCTGTAATTCGGCTACTTGGAAGGCTGAGGTGGAAGGATCACCGGAGCCCAGAAGGTCGAGGTTGCGGTGGCCGGGAGCGGCCACTGCACTCCAGTCTGGGCGATAGAGTGAGACTCCAACTCAAAAAAAAAAAAAAAAAAAAAAAATTGTACATGATTTTGGTAGAGAGACTTAATCTGTACTCTAGTGCCATCCATAAAATGTCTCAGAATACCTATCATGTTTAACAAGATGTCTGACTCTTATCCACTTCTACCACTGAAACAATTTCTGAAAACAAGTTATATGATTTGAAAACACTATGTTTATTCCAATCAGAATAACCTGAGAATAACCCTAGTTCACCAAATGGGTGCATTCTCAACCGTTACATAAACATTTCTTCCTCATCTTCTATTCTTCAAAGTATCTTTCAGAGCACATTCTTCATCCCCATCTCATCCCATTTCACTGAGTCCTATATACTGGGGGGGGGGAGTGGACCCCCAAACCCCAGAAATATTTATTTAAAAATTGTGTATTTACTCTTTGCTTTGTCATAAGTTGATTTATTATTTGAAAATATCAATTCACCATATTAAGTCATAGACAAAAGCTACCTGATCTCCTTTCTACACTTGGCAAATAGAGAGAGAAAGGAGAAGGGGAGAGCTGCTGGGTTATTTTTGGCAGATTCTCATACCTCCCTCCGGTAGCACAACTTGTCAGAACTCACCTCTCCAAGTTAGGGTTTCTTGAAGACATTCACATGTAAAAAATAAAACAAAATATTGTGATTTTTGTGTTGTAATATATCACACACAGAGAAAAACCTTTGGTCCAAAATATATAGGTCACACTGATTTATTACAAAATACACACTTGAAACCATCACACATATCAAGAACCAGAATACTGATAGAACATTGGAATCCCCCCTCAAGGCCCTTTCTCAAACACTGTTTTTCCTTTCTTCCTCAAATATAAAAATCATCCTAATATATAACACCATAGATTGCTTTTAGCTGTATTTTCACTTCATAAAAATGGAACCATGATATGCACGCTTTTGTTTTGGCTTCTTTTGCTCAACTCATGTTTGTGAAATTCATCTATGTTGTTGCATATAGCTGTGGTTTTATTACTTTTTTTCTCTTATATGGCAACATTTTTATCACAGAGATATGAAGTACAAGTGATGATTTACTATATAGGTAGGTTGCATATAGGTTAAGTTTGGGCTTCCAAATGGTCCTAATTTCCCTGGTAGCGGACCTGGTACCACTTTTCTTCCTTCCTTCCCTCCTTCCCTCCCTCCCTCCCTTTCTTCCTTTCCTCTTTTCTTCCTTCCTTTCTACCTTTCTTTTAACTTTATTTTATTATAAGGATATAGGGTACAAGTCAGGATTAGGTACGTAAGTAATCTACATGCAGGTGAAGTTTGGTTCTCCGACTGGTCTTCAATTCTCCAGATTTAGGATCAGGTACCTGTTGTGTTGTATGTGCCACCCTTCCCTCCTCCTCCCCTGGCAGGGTCCCGTGATTTCCAGTCTCCTCCTTGTGCTATTGTGATTAATGTTCAGGTCCCACTTAAGAGTGAGAACATGCGGTATTCGGTTATTGGTTTCTGTGATAGATCACTGAGTATGATAGACTCTAAATCCGTCCAATTTGCTGCTAAGTCCATGATTTTATCCTTCTTTATAGCTACATAATATTCCATTATTTTTATGTACCACATTCTCTTTATCCAGTCTACTTTCAATGGACAGTAGGACTGGTTCCATGTTTTTGCTATTGTGAATAGTGTGGCATTAAACATGCATGTGCAGGTGTCTTTTTTTATAGATTGATTTGTGTCCCTCTGGATATATTCCCAGAAGGGAGATTGCTGGGTCATATGGAAGGTCAATTTTAAGTTCCTTCAGAAATCGCCACACTGTTTTCCATTGATGTTGGACAAGTTTACACACCCACCAACAGTGTAGAAGCATCTCCTTTTCTCCCCACCCTCTCCAGTATCTGTTGTTTTTTGATTTATTAATGATGGCTATCCTTACTAGTGTTAGGTCTTGTCTCAATGTGGTTTTGAATTGTATTTCTCTGATGATTAGTGAGGCTGGGCATTTTTCATGTATTTGTTGGCTGTTCAAATGTCTTCTTTGAGAAGTGTCTATTCATGTCCACAGTCCACTTTTTCATAGGGTTGTTTTGATTTATTTATTTATTTTGTTGTTGTTCTTGTTGTTTTGCTTTGTTTTGGCTCATTTGAGTTTCTTATAGATTCTGGATGCTAGGCCTTTGTCAGATACACAGTTGGCAAATATTTTTTCACATTCTGTGGGTTGTGTCCCTGCTCTCTTGATGGTTTCCTTTGCTGTGCACAAGCCTTTCATTAAAACTGTACATTTATTCTTAGATGTTTAAAATTCAGTCACCTTCAAAGTACTCTCCATTTAATGCAATATACCTAACAATGTTTTTTCTATTGCTCAAAACAGTTTTTGAACTCCTCAATTTTGATGCCATTTAATGCTTCTGTCTTTTTTTATTTGACCTTGGCAAAAGGTTTCTCTTTGAGACCTTTTTTTTATTCAGAGAAACCAAAAAAAGTCACTAGGGCATTTAACAATATTACTATTATGACTAGAGGTGAGATAAGGTGAATAGGGAGGGTGGGATATGGTGGTCATGCTATTTTTGACCAAAAATTTCTAAACACTTAGTACAGTGAGGGCTGGTGTGCTAGTAAGTTACTCATCATGAAATGGGCAAACGTGCTGAAAAGTCTACCATTTAATCCATAGAAACTGTGATTATGTTATTTTATATGGCAACAAGAACTCTGCAGATGAGATTAAGTTATGGAATTTGAGATGGAGAAATTATCCTAGATTACCCAGGTAAACTCAATATAATCCATGAGTCCTTAGCAGTGGAGAACCTTTTCCAGCTGGATTTAGAGACCAATGTGACCACTACAGAATAGTTAGAGAGATGTCATGCTACTGGTTTTGAATATGAAGAAAGGTAACCATGAGCTAAGGAATGTGGGTAATCTCTAGAAGCTGGAAGAGGCAAGCAAATGCATTATCCTCTGGAACCTCTAAAAATGATGCAGTCATGCAGGGAGATTGATTTTAGACCAGTGAGCGCCATAGTAGATGTCTGAACTAAAGAGCTATAAGATAATAAATGCATGCTGCTTTAAGCCACTAGATTAGTGACAAGATTGTTATGGCAGTGTGATAAAACCATGATGGAGACACAATATCTATATCTATATATACTCCTATGATAGATAAATACATATCTATAGTAAAATAATAAATCTGAAATAATGCATATTTCTAACTGGTGTATATCTCTGAGAGGCAAGGTCACAGACATTGGTGGTAGGGATAAAGAAAAACAGCCCTGTCAGTAATGTTCCAACTTGCAATTCTTTTAATTTCTAAAGTGTCTCTTTAAAAGAATACTTATTTCTTGGATAATGACTGAAATAAATCAATTACATTTTTAAAAACAAAATTTTAGAGAATAGAGGGACTGAAATCAATGTAATTGAGAAAATATATTTGCAAAACTGCTCCACACACCATCCTTTCTACCTATTTCTAGCTCTCTGGTGTTCAGCAGTGAATTTGGCCCCCAGCATGAATTGGAGCCAAATTTACTAAATGAACTGCGTGTGTAGGTGAGACCAGCATCACATCATAATAGTGCCTAAATCATCAGATATTATGACAGTTTAGTAATTTACTATCATACCTGATACATAGTACCTATTGTAAGGAGTGTTAATTATTAATATTATTGTGTTCTACAAATTAGTTTACATGAGAGGTTCTCATTTCTATGCACTTTGATCTTTTATTTAAATTAAAACCCAAGCTCTGTAGTATCTTTGATTTTATGAAAAAATATTTTTTTTTGGTATTTGCAAAGTTGTATCTCACTACTGCTCTTATCACTAATTTTAAATTGAACATTCTCCTCTAATTTTAGCATCTACCCATAATTATGCAAAGCTAAATTCGATTTCTTTTTCATTTTGCTGCCAATTCTGTCTTTCTTTCTGAAAGATATTAAGATCTGTCAGGAGCTGAATCTACTTCTGGAATTTAATCTTCATCCTTTTAGAAGTGGGAAGAAAACTCTCTGGAGTCTTGCCTCTTAGTCTATGAGGGCTGCCGGCATATTGTGACTAAGTAGATCTTATTCATTCAGTACTGAGCAAAGGACAATTTTTCCCCTTATCATCCCTGTTCTAAATCCAAAAGGACTCTTTGTTGTAACTCCGAAAGTAGTATGAGCTCACCTATAGCTATTGTTTTCTTCTCAACACTTGACTTGAAATCCAAACAGAGGAGTCTTTATACCTGTGTTTTATTTGGATATCAGGAGACCTCTTTTTTGTAAGTCAGGTCAAGGGAAAGATTTTCATAAAATGGATATAAAGCACTCAAGCCTGAAGGAGTTCTGTGCTTATGTGACTAGAAACCTAATTATTTTATTAAGGATATAAATTGAAATGACTATAAGAACAGCAAGTTTAGTGTTTCCTTATATTTAAATTAATATTGTTATTTAAAACTGACCCAATACCCACAAACCTGAGGAGCAAGAGTTTTTATCCATCTTACTTCTTCCTTTTTAAAGGAATTTAACCCTACTAGATTTTATCCAGGAAAAAACTTAAAAGAAGGCATATATACACATGTATTGCTATGTGTATGAAAATATGGTATACATTCATATAGATATGCTCATTTTGAGAGCCTCCAGAGAAATTGGAGTTCTAGTACCACGGTGAATGGTAAAACTGCCCTAACAGGAAATGAGGGGAATCTGGAAGGGGTGTTGATTGTGCCTTTCAAGAGATACTTCTTTTATCTGGCTATCTGTCTGACCTACAACTACAGAGTCCCTCACATGGGAAACTTGTTTATACTGGCAGAAGCCTGAGAAGCTCCTGTCTGACCCTTGTCCATTTTCTGCCTGCCTGACTATTGCTCTGGTGCTGGGATCTGAACCTTGTGTTCTTCCTGACATCCTAGGGAAAATGAGACCTGAAGGCAGCTTCTAGATCATTGGATGGAAGATGTAAATCCCAAACGCCACCACAGTAGGAAACATGTTCAAAGATGTTTAGTAACAAATGCTGGACAAGAAGTATGCAATGAGTCTGGAGGGCAGTCCTCCATCCCCAGGTCAGACAAGATAGGAATTAAGAATCAGTGAGAGAGAGCATATGATAATTTGCAGTGTATAAAAGACAGGAGGTTTCAGGAAAATGCCTGAATGCCTTTGAAGACAGCAGCAGGAAAGCTGGAATCCCAGTCCGCTAGGCTGAAGAGATGCCTTTTCTGGAAACTAGTTTGAGCTATTTGGGTGTTGTTATAGAACTAGAAACAGTCAGGGATGAATGAGCACTCATTCTGGTATGAGGAAGTTGAATTTGCATTTTAAATGGATGCTGAGGCAACATGAAATTGTAATAATTCGCTGCAATGTTATATTAATATGGTTAAATCCCAATGGAAATAATAATGTTGCAAATTAATTCTAAGAGAGAAATGAGGAAGGCGAGAAAAGGACATAAGTAAACTTTGAGAAAAGTGATTATTGACAAAGTGGGCATTGAATAGTATTACTATTATGACTATGACTGCCACTACGAGTAATAAAAATAAGAGTCACTGGTACTTAATAAGCACATGCTATTCACCAAGAACTTTTCTAAATACATAGCATTAATTAACTCATTTTTTTCCAAATTGCAATTATGCTTCCCCAGGGGGATAAACATTCAGAGAAATAAGCAACATGGTTAAAGGACTAAACATGCCAGGTATGCAAAGGGTGAGTCAAAGCATATGACGTGGCTGGGAAACAGAGAAAAAATTAGGTCAGAATAACATTGTATACAACCAGATGCCATGGTAAGACATCTGAATTTGATGACTTCGTAATGCAGTCATCAAAATAATATAAATAAATACACTTTGCAAAGCTTATCTGTCTTTTGGAAAAATAACATCTTCAGCAATGAAGAGGTTAAATTCAATAGTATTTACAAAGACATTAAAATAAAAACAAGATAGAAATAGAGAATAAGGTAGAGTAAAGAGTTATTTAATGGCACTGATTTTGATGTTGGAAATAGAGGAATTAAAATGCCAGTGGTGCACCTAGGAGAGAAGGCTAGAAATAGAGATTTTTATAATCATGTAGATATGAATAATGCCCAAAGCAAGTAAGCATATAGAGTCAAAGAAAGATAAATAAATAGGAGAAGACAAATGCCAGTAATAATCATTCCTTCAAAAGAGACTGGAAAATGTAGGAAGAGAAGCAGATGAGAAGAATAGTATCTCTGAAAATAAAGCCAGGAGAGATTTTCCAGTGAAGGAATCCGTGGTGTCTAAAGAGGCAGATAATAACTGGTGTATTTACTGTTGACTTTTGAAAATATCAAGACAATGATGAGCTTAGAAAGAGCAAAGTAAATTGAGAAGTTGAGGTGGAAATTAGATCATAGGGAAAACACTCCCAAACAAGGTTTTTCCCTCTGCTTTCACACACAATCAACACAGAAATCTTCTGTGACCAAATGTGGGGTTTTTGCCCCACCACCAAGCAGCAGACACCAGCTGAGTATCCTCCAGTTCAATCCCAACACTACCTGGAGATTGTGTCAGATCCCACAGGGTGAGGGCTCGGTTCTATAAGACTGCTCCCCCAACCTCCCTGTATCAGGTGCAAGTCACGGCCTCTAGAAATAGGCCTTCCTGGTTTAAAGTTGAGATTCCCATAACCCCCTCTTTAGGTTCTATTAATTTGTGGGAGCAGCTCACAGAACTCAGGGAAACACTTACATTAACTGGTTTACTATAAAAGGCATTGAAAAGAATACAGATGAAGAGACAAATAGGGTGAGATGTGGGGGAAGGGACAATGGAGCTTTCATGTCTTCCCTGGAACATCCATGTGTTCAACTCTCTGGAAGCTCTCTGAACTCTCTGGAAGCTCTTGAGGTTTTTGGAAACCTCATAACATAGCATTCTTTCTTCTAGTGTTTAGGGTGGGACAATCTAGTGTTTAGGGTGGGACAATCTCTGGGGAGGGTCTTAAGATCTACAATCAGAAAGACATGGCTAGAGTCCTGCCTTGGGGGAGGTGAAAAGATGGCAGGAGAGGATAAAAGAGGTTCTGTTTCTGAGGTCAACCACCCAGGCCTAACATAGTCAACATTGTAACAAAAGACTAGCAAGGGCTATGGAAGTTATGAGCCAGAAACTGTGACTGAAAACTATTATCTATAGCATAACAGCACAGAGGATTAAGGAACTGAATTATTAGCAGCAACAACTAAATGCAATTAATACATTTAATATGGAGATTATGAGAGAAGTAAACAGAGAAAGCAGTTTGAATGGGGGGGAGCCCATTTATTTTTTTTACAATTTTTTTTATTTTAAAGATGCACGATTGAGGATTAGGTATACAAATATTCATTAAGCAGGGACCCTTATTGATGAGGTGTGCTCTTCTCCCCCCACTGGCAGTTTCTCACTACTACCAATCCTGCACCCTGCCTCTGGCAGTTACCCACTACTGCCAATCCCTTTTTTTTTTTTTGAGTTGGAGTCTCACTCTGTCGCCTAGACTGGAGTGCAGTTTGTTCAAGTTCTGTTCTCACGTTGTGAGTGAGGACATGTGGTACAGATTTTAATGAAGGCAGATAAGGTACAGTAGACCCCGGATGTCCTTGGGCAATTGGTTCCAGAACCGCCCATGAACACTACAATCCATGGATGCTGAAATCTCTAGTATAAAGTGGCATATTATTTGCATATTATCTATATACACGTCTTCTAGTATACTTTAGAACAGTTCTAGATTATTTATAATGCCAAATACAATGTAAATGCTATGTAAATTGTTATTCTATATCATTTAGGGAATAATAACCAAAAAAAGTCTGTGCATATTCAATACAAACAAAATTTTTGTTTTCAAACATTTTTGATCTGCGATTGATTGAATACACAGATGCAAACCCTGTGCATAAAGAGAGCCAACTATACTTTTAATGGATTACCAATTACTTAGAACTGGAGACTTTCAGATAATCAATGAATTCACCTCAGAATTAAATTGAATTGTCAATAAACTCTTAGGCTATAGCATATTTTTAAATTTATGGATTGGCTGTATAGAATTTTTTATATTTTACGTTCTCAGATCAAGGGATCTTGCACCAATTTTTCATTGAGGATGAGATAAGATGGAGATATAATCAATGTAAAAAAAATCGCTGGATTATTTTCTGTTTTTGAAAATAGACATAAAAATCAACCTAAGGGATAGCACTCAAAAATAGCATTTCAAATATATTAGCAGCCTAGGTATAAATAGACATGTTTCAGGTGCATATTTCATATGATATAGTTTTACAATTTCATAGCCTGAATTATCAAGGTATTTAATTATCTCTGGGAAATACAATATTTAATTAAATCAATGTTTATGTTACTATTTATTACCTTTAAAATTTAGAAACTTTTAAATATCATACAAGACTTGATTCTAATTTTTTCTAATAAATATGATAAAGTTCAGCCACAGTTGACTCCTTTTTTAAATATGTAAGATTTTATGGACATTTCAGAAAAAATGTGACAGTATTACACACTAGGTCTTTCTGGAAGTGTTACTATATGTGAATATATGTAAAATCCTTCATATCTAATATTAAAAGACTTTCCTTTCATGATTATGGATCATGTTCTGATTTTTTTGCTATACTTATATATTATTTTTAAAATGCATACTTTCCAGGTAGCTTTAAGGGCAAAAAATAGCATTTAATGGGTCGGTGATTTAACTTACCAAAATAAGGTCTCATGTTTCCCAACTATTCATATTATGCTTAAAATTCACAAGTGAAAATATAGAGATTTACCAAGGATAAGGAACATGATAATTTACAGATGACTGTAATATTATTTCAGGGACATGTATTTGTTTTTCTTTTTGAATAAATGACTTTTAATTGAATTACCCACTATTTTGTGTTCTCAAAAAAATTGATAGAACATTGAGTTATATCATTCTCATGCATAATCTCTCAATAAAAGTAGAGATCCAGGGTACCTGAATGAAACGTAATTGTACAGCTAACCCTTAACTGCACCCCACAAAACCATAATAAAAAATACTGATTAATAAAAAAAACTAAATAAAATAAAATAAAATAAATTAAAAAAAAAAAAGTAGAGATCTTCTTAAAGTACCATGAAAGGGTTACTTTTCCTTCCAGTCAAGGCTATCTCCATTCATATATCACCTCACAAAGGCCAAGACCCAGAAAATACTATCAGAATTTTCTATTCTCAAGGGGAAATGGAGAATTCAATTTAGATTTTACACATATTGGTTTGCATGATTACAGTTTTCCAGTGGGTTTTTTCTTGTGTGCGTGTGTGTGTGTTTTTATGTAGGTTTTCTTTTCTATCTCAAACTAATTTAGCAGTTTCAATTTATATTTAATACACTATGGGCAAAATAAGTCCTACCAACGCCTACATTAAAAAAAAAAAAAGGCAGCAAACAGGCAACTAAGCGTTCCCTGCTATATTTTTCTGCCTGAATCTCTTTCACTGGGGGAATAAACTTGTGGGAAAATTACCGGCAGATAGGAGGCATTGGCAATCAGATAAAATTTTGACAACACCCCACTTGTGCTTCACATCATTTGTAAGCAGAGTTTTTCCTGAAATTAGGAGTACTTCTGTGGAAAACAGATATGGGAGTATGGTAGAAGCGGCACATCAGACAAAATGACAACCTATGGTTTCTAATTTCACCCCATTTAAAATGAATCAACATAATGTTTTGTGAAGACTGTATTTTCCATGTTTCTTCCACTGTTTTCAGGCTCATTGCCTTAACAATATTCTTATGACTTAAATGGTCAAAGGATAGCAGAAATAGAAGTATGTTTTCTGGAAAAAATGCACCCATACTCTAGTGACTTCCAGATAGCTTTGTACATCAGTGATATTCACCACCCTCCAATCTTGCACTATTTCAGTGATACTCTGGGGGCAAACAGGTTTTCTTATTACTTTTGTTTTGGTTTCTGAATTCTGGGGAAGGGAAAGAAAATAAGGTACTTTAGTAGATATTCTTCCAATTATCAAATAGGTCTAAGAGCTTACACACACATCCCATAGGCATATATGCACGCATACACTGGTGCAAACACACAAATGTACACAAGCATGCATGTACATGCACATGGACAGGCACAGACACACACACATCCCTAATTTTGGGCTCCCAAAATCAGAAACCAAACCACCTAAACTCAGATGACAACAAGGAAAACTTTGGGCATTCTAATGATGAAAGGCATGGGAAGCGGTAGCTGCTAGTGAAGCCTAATGACTTGCAATTTCTCTCAGAGTAAAGTCAAAAGTCCTAATAATGGTCAGTAAGTTTTTAGGTGATCTGTCCCACCCTTTGCTTCTCTAATATTATCTCTTATCTCTCTTCTTCTCAGTTTTAGTCAGTTCTAGCCATTCTGACATTCTTACTTTCTTGCAGTGTTTAAAATTCTAAGCAGCCTTCTTCATGAGGGCCCTGGTATTGGCTGTTTCTTTTACTTAGGCCACTCTGCAGATATGTATAGGACTGATGAACTCACCTGCTTCATGCATCTGCCCAAAAGCCATTTTTGCAATGATGTCTAACTTGCCCACCAGGCTTTGGTAGGCCTTATTTTGCCCATAGTATGTTAAATTATATACACAATAGTGGGCAAGTTAGGCATCATTGCAAAAATTGCTTTTGGGCAGATGTATGAAGGATCATTAATCCTATACTGATATACTAATGTATACATATATACATGCATGTGTGTGTGTGTGTGCCCACGTGTGTGTGTGTGTGTGTGTGTGTGTGTGTGTGTGTGTGTGTGTGTGTGTGTATGAACAAGATAGGCTCTTGCTTTGTTGCCAAGGCTGAAGTGCAGTGGCATGATCACAGCTCGCTCTAGCTTCATACTCCTGGGTTCAAACTTTTTTCTTACCTCAGCCTCCTGAGTAACTGGGACTGCCTACTCTTTTTAAACTTTAAATCATTTCTATAAGCAAACTTGATCTTCTTACTCTGTTCTATATTTCATTTTTCTATTTACTTATCTTCTTTCATGTACAATAAATATATTCATTTATTATTATTATCTTGTAGTAGTCACTGTTGTTTATTTTCTTACACTATTATGTCAACTCCAAAAGGTAGGGGTTTGTTTTGTTCTCTGATAGGGACAAGTGCCTAGAAAAATGCATAGGATTTAGTAAATAAATGCTTATTAAAGGAAGAGAAGAAAAGAAGGAAAATTGAGAGAAAGGAGGAAGCTAGAGGGAAAGAATTCAAAAAGAGAAGATGGAAAGGAATAAGGTGAAGGTAAGAAGAAAGACAGCTAAAGAAATTAAAAATATCTGCTCCTACTTTTTTCCTAGAAGAGAATGCTCCTTCATCCTATTCTTTTTTCCTTATCACAACTGGGTCACAGTCATGGAACATTGATCCTGTGGAAATATCTGTGCCAGAAATGGTTAATCAAAGTTCCTCTCTCACCCCCTGATCCAAAAGACTATAACCTAGGATGTCAAAAATGCAATGACATTCAAATTTAGCCTGGTGTATTAGCTAAAACAGCTGTTATCTGCTGACATCTTTGTACTTACATAAACAACAACAAAATCACACTAGCATGTCCCTTTTAGGAATCCCATGGACTCTCAGAACCATGTTGTTTTATGAGTTTTACATAATATGGTCAGGTGAGGAGAAAGTGATGCTTCTCTTAAAGGACTAAATTATTCCTTCAGGGTTCCAGTCCTCTGGGTACCAGCATCATTCTCTTGTTACCATAAAAACAGACAGACCTAATGCCTGAAGGAAAATAGGATTTAGATTATATCTGTAAGCATTGTTTTTGGGGGTTTTAGTCTCAGAAAATCCCCAAAGCTATCAGCATATCCCAGTTGAGATTTTTTTGAAACTTCAAATGAACTATTTAATAGCTATTATTTTTAAAATGTAAAAACACAGGCATTTGATTTGTACAAAACAATCATTTGTGTGATAAACAGCTTATGCATTTTAATAGAGATTCATCTTATTATTTACCTAAATAATCATTCTTCCTAATTACTTAAATGTAATGTAATTCATAAAAATTACTTTTGCAAGTAGACTAATTATAATATGATAAGTATTATAAAATATCACTTGATTTCCTTAAAGATCATAAGATATTAGCACAGTTAATGAAATTCATCTTTATTTTGAAAGTGAATATAATAAAAAAATAGGCAAGTAATTGTTTATTTTTACTAAATTATAGTTATTGATAGATAATCATGTTTTATTTTTGATATAAACCTAACAATTTAAAGTTATATTTTGTGTATTTTAAAAACAAAATGCAAAATCATTATCCTAAAATTTTGACCTCTAATAAAAAGTTTTTATCTTATAAATTTATTGATTATTATCATCATTAACTTTTTCTTTCAAGAAACCTTGAGTCAAAAAATTACCTTTGTATCTCATTCTGTCACCCAGGAGGTAGTAGAGTAATACAATCATGGCTCACCACAGCCTCAAACTCCTAGGCTCAAGCAATCCTCCAGCTTCAGTCTTCTGAGTAGTACTGTAGGCATATGCCACCACCCCTAGCCTCTTTATAAAAAATTTTTTGTAGAGACAAGGTCTTATTATGTTGCCTGGCTGGTCTTGAGTTCCTGGGCTCAAGCAATCCTCTTGCCCCAGCCTCTTAAGGTGCTGGATTACAGGCATGAGTCACCATTCCCAGCCTGATTATTTTAAAAAGAAAATATTATCTAAATGTTTAATTATCAATTTCTTTATAATACTCAGATAAAGACTTAAGATGTTTTTTAAACATCATACTCTAAAGAAAACATCCAGCTTCTTATTTTTCAATCAGAGCCTCCCAGATAACCAGATAATAGGGATAAATTTTTTTGTTTGTTTTTGAGTTGGAGTCTCACTCCATCACCCAGGCTGGGGTGCAGTGGCATTCTCATGGCCACCCCATCATCATCCTGCTGGGCTCCAGTGATCCTTCTGCCTCAGCCTTCCAAGTAGCCACAGTACAGGTGCATGCTGCCATGCCCTGCTATTTTTTATTTTTTCCAGTTACTGTAGAGACAAAGTCTCACCATATTGTCCAGGCTGGTCTAGAATCCTCAGGCTCAGGCGGTCCTCTCTCCTCAGCCTCCCAAAATGCTGGGATTACAGGCTTGAGCCACCACACCCAACCAATAATGTTTTAAAATTCTGTGACCATAGACCCATGATAGCTTTCAAAGTAATTATCACTCCATGATTATGTCATAGTTCTAGTTATGTGTTGATAAGAAAAGACAATAATATGCAATTTTTTCTAAAAGAAGTGAAAGTTCTCAACAAAAATAATGGATGAACAAAAACAAATATAAACAAACCCTGCCAGTGTTCATTATTATTATTATTATTATTATTATTCAGATGTGGGGTACAATTCAGGATTTGGTACATAAATGGTCATCTTGCAAGTAAAGTTTGGGTACCCTTATTGTTACTATGTGCCTCCCCTCCCCCTGGTAGTGTCCCACTACTGCCAATCCCTTTCTTATAATATTATAATAAATGTTCAGTGTCCACTTATGAGTGAGTACACGTGGTACTCAGATCTTTGTTTCTGTGATAAATCACTGAGTATTATAGACTCTAAATACATCCAAGTTTCTGTGAAGTCCATAATTTTGTTTTTCATTATGGCTTCATAATTTCCCATCTTGTACATGTACCACATTTTCTTTATCCAGTCCAGTTTCGATGGGCAGTATGGTTGGTTCCATGTTTTTGCTATTGTGAATAATGCTCTTTCTAAGCACTTATTTTTTCCCCCAAAGCCTAGGTTATAAAGCCATTTTTAGATATAAATAGATTATATTTAACTTCTTAAGTAAAGTGAGAGGTGGGAGGTAGAAATTTAAGAAAACTTATTTCTTAACTTTTTCTCTCTTTTTTTGGGCTAGGCTGACCTCTGTCTCTTGTGCTCAACCTGAGTAGACAGAACCACAGGCATCACCACTGTGCCTATCTCACCTTTCTCTTTTAAAAATAGAATTATACGTAAATTGAGGAATGAAAAATTTTCTGGAACCTCACTGCCTTCAGACCATGAATTTTGTTTTTGTTTCCATTTTTATTTTGTTGTTATTTATGTATAAAAATGTCTATGAATCATTTGACTAAAATTTTAAATGAAGAGAATATCATGGGGACAAAGGTATTATCTCTTTTAAGAAACAGTTTGAATTAAAATGCTAATCACCTTTGCAATCTGGAGGAGAGAAAAGTAACATTAATGGATACCCTATTTTGCATGTTGCCCTAATACAAAAAAAAAACAATACATATATATACACACACGTGTGTGTGTGTGTGTGTGTGTGTGTGTGTGTAGACTCCTATATAACAATGTTCCAAATGTTTAACCAAAGGCAAATGAAAGACATTCTTGCTGTTCAGAATTAATATAAGTGAACCTATGTCTGCAAATATAAAAATGTCAAGATTTCAACCGATTTAATAGAATGATTCTGTCCTTGCTATACAAATGTAGTATTATTTATGAGTACTCCTTGCTGGAAAAATGCTTTTCAAAAACTAAAATAATCTATTGTGGGTCTTGATATGCTTATCAGCATTGCAGAAGGTTTTACTGCTTATGAATATAACAGGTCTTTGTAAAAAAAAAAAAGGAAAGAGAGAAAGAAACCTTTAAAATATTTTATTTAATTTGATCCTCAGAGAATTCTAATGATAATTTGCCAGTTATCAACACTCCTAAAGTGTAATTGAGGGAATTTAACTTGAGAAAGGCTGTGTTACTTATCAAAGGTCAGAATGAATCTCAGTATCATCAGTGAATCATATTCTAGGTGTATATATTCTAGTCAGTAAGCTAGTACTTTAAAAAAAAAAACTATATTTCACTAATGTATTATTAAAGATTGTAGGCTTTAAGCAATTATTGTATTAATGAAATAGAAATGCTGAAAATGTATTTGTTTTTATTTTAACTTATTAGGATGGAATTTTAAGGGATATGAAAGCAATTAATGAAAACTTCACACTGCTCTTTAAAGAAGTGCTATAGAAACCTGTAATTGAAAAGGCTTTTTTTTACTTGATGAACTTAATACCAAGGAGAGGCTTAGGTCTTTAAGGCATCCTGGCTAATTTACTATTAAATGCTACAGCATTTGAGTGACATGTGTATCATTACATCTTAACTGCAAGCTTTCTTGAGGAGCAGGATCTGTCTTGAAAACAATAAACACAATATTACATGTGACAGGCTCATGCTGACATTATCACAGTTCTCATTCAACTGAAAAATATTCTCCGGTCAGTAATCCCGGTTGACCTAGCCCAATAAAAGTATAATGTTTTCTCAAAAAACAAATTGGTATATACCTATGGAGTACCATGATTGTGGCATTACTTTTATTATCTTTATAATTAATAGCTTCTGAGACAAACAGCAATTTAATTAAGTTTACAGTGCTTTTGCACTAATCCAGTAAATAGAATAAAATTGCTATTTTCCAATGCTTTGCTATTCTGCTAGCTTGATGATTTACTATGTATGTAGACAGAATGAGTAAGCAAATTGACTTCTATCCTCTAGTGTGAGGACTAAAAATTAATTAGACCAGTTTCATAAAGTAAAAGTGATTTTAGTCTGTCTACCCATACACAGACTTTGATGTTATAAAAAAGAATTCCTTTCCTTTTAGATGAAAATATAGAACCTGACTTATTTGTATAGTTAATCCGTTCTTGATGTGTGTGATAAATTGGCCAATTATACTATCCAATCTCAAATGGAAAATGAGGAAAAATGTGTTTCTTATTATTTTAAATCTGGTGACTTCTACTGGAAAACATGCAACAACCTGAGCACAGCCTATAGGCTATAGTTAGTGGGCTTTTAATGAATTTTGGGGTTGATGAAAAGCAATAAAATAAACTGCTGCAAGACCATTTGTGAGCAATGAAGTTAAATTGGTCATCTTAGGTCATTTATGATCCAATTTTTTTCCAGGTAATTGTGGCTCTTAGCTTTACTATAAATAATTACACAAAAACTGTATTTTATCCTTTGGTCATTACTGATAGTATAAATGAAAGACTGGGTTAAATTTTACTTTCATCCACTACTAAAACTTTATTGAAGGAAATTGCTTTTACTGAGGATAGGTTAGAATGCACTATTGTCACATCTGGAGATTATAATCTTTAACTGGATCTAGAATTCTTTGGTGCTCTATAAAAACACCATGGTAATACATTTAAACCAGTTGGAGATCCTTGTAGACACAAGGTTCACAAATACAACCACACTTTAAACTAAAAATTATGATGCTAGCATTTTATACTGCTCCAATGTTTAGTCTTTGTAAAATTCCATAATGTAGAAAGTATTGTTATTATTTTATAGCATGGGCAACTGTGTATCTAGTATGTAAAAAAATTTATTACTTTAGCAAAGTCATAAAATTTATAAGTAAATTTGTGACACCTGTCTGAGTTCAGGAATTCTTCAATTATAGTTCCTTGGCCAGAATCATTATCATCATCTGGAAACTTACCATAATTATGAGCATCATGTGAAAACTGAAAATGCAAATTCTCAGGTACCACTCCACACTCCACTTTTCAGAATCAGAAACATTGGAAGTAGAGTTCAACAATCTGTATTTCAATAAGCTCTCCAGGTGGTACTGATGCACACTAAAATTTTAGAACTGTTTTAAACTGTGACAGCTATATTTTTAATATGATTCTACATGACTACCTCTATGCAAGGTTTTATAGTCACACAGATATCTACTTAACAAACATTAATAAGTTACATAAGAATTGCAAAGGAGAAAATTGTTTAAAGATTCCTGAGTATATATATGTGTTTGTGTGTGTATGTATATATGGAATCTATATATAGAATATATCCATATATTATCAAGAAACAGCTAGAAATATGCTTTTAAAATATATTGTTTTAAATATAAACACAATGGCTAATTGAAACAAAAATCTAATACAAATGTATGTGAAACTTATGCACTGAAACTTAGAAAAATATAGTGAAGAGTGAAGAATGTTAAAGAAAACGTAAATAGTTTGATATATGAATTTATACATAAAAAGATTTATATCATAAGGATATCATTCTTCAAAATGAGTCTAGAATTTTTTTTTTTCTTTGAGCCATAGTCTCACTCTGTTGCACAGGTTGCAGTGCAGAGGCAGGATCACTGCTCACTGTAGCCTCGAACTCCTGGACTCAGAAAATAAATAAATACAAAGAAAAAGGCCCAAACAAGGATCAATACAAATAGCATGTCATAAAACAACAATTAAAATTAGTACTATTAATATAACTGAGGTCCTAGAAAAATTATGATAGGCTTAAAATATAGAAACAAAAATATACTACAGTAAACTTGACAGTATTTGCCAGTATAAAGAATAAAAAATAAATGGATCATATCCTATTGCTGGTTCACATTCCAACTGGAGACACAGGTGAAAAATTGTGCTTCAAAACTGCCTCACCAATAGATGAAAGGAACAGTCAATGGCATTTGAATGAGTGATAACAGCATCAGGATATCTGTTGCTCTTCAGGCCCATAGTTCCGATTCTTAGATATGTGTCAATATGCACCTCATCTGAAGGGCTCTTCATCAATCTAATACAACTTCAATACTGTATGTTATAGGTAAGTGATTCTCAAACATTGACATGCAGCAGTATCATGTGAAGAGCTTGTTAAAATACAAATTCCTGGGTGCCACTCTCAGACTTTCTTTCATTCGATAGGTCTGATTTGGGACCTGAACATTTGTAATTTTTTTTTCCCGTAACTTGCCAAGTATTGCTGAAGCTGCAGGTCTGAACACCAGTCTTTGAAAACCACAAGTATAGCACATTTAGGTAGCATCACAGTCCTTTTTGTTGTCTCGTAGCTGCCTTAGTTCACTTAGCCTCTTTCCAGAACATTATTGTAAGAGTTTATAACCTAGAACTTTGTATGTTTTGCTAACAGGAGCTGAGGCCAAATGGATATCCAATGTTACAAAAATGATCACTACCTAGAAGGAATTCCTATATATATTATAGAAAATGTGTACCTCAACAATAAAAATTATAGAGAACTTTATTCTGAAGGTACTATTTTGCCTTTAATTTTTTTATTGTGATAAAATACATGCAACATAAATCTTACCATTTTATTAATGTTAAAAGTACAATTTAGTGGTATTAAGTACATTCACAAGGCTGTGCAAGAATTACTACTTTACATAGCCAAACCTTTTTTTAAATCATCCCAAACAGAAACTCTATTTCCATTAAACAATAATGCCCATTCCCTCTTCTCCCCAGAAACCGGTAAACTCTACTGCATTGTACTTTTTGTCTCCGTAAATTTAACTACTATAGAAATGTTATAAAAGGAATAACACAGTTGAGAGAACATAAGTTGGGAGTCAATACAGTCAAAGATCAGTCATTTTGACACTACCTACATCACCACTCAATCAGCCTAACGCCCTGCCCCCATCAAAGGGAAAGTTTAAAAGCATTCAGTCTGAAGCAGCCATTTGGTCTGGTCATGTGGCTCTTTGATCTATGTCCGCCATGTTTTCCCAAGCTTTGGCCTCCTCCCCTACCTTGGGCAAGTGAATCTCTTCTTTCTTTACAATTTACTTTCTTTCTTTCTTTTTTTTTTTTTTTTGAATTGGAGTCTCACTCTGTCGCACAGACTGGAGTGCAGTGGCCACTCCCAGCCACCGCAGCCTCGACCTGCTGGGTTCCGGCTATTCTTCCGCCTCAGCTTTCCAAGTAGCTGGAACTTTAGGCGTGTGCCACCATGCCTGGCTAATTTTTTTGATTTATTGTAGAGATGAGGTCTCGCCAAGTTGCCCAGGCGGGTCTCGAACCTGTGGGCTCAGGCAATTCACTCACCTCGGCCTCCCAAAGCACGGGATTACAGGCTGTGCCACCGAGCCCCGTGCATCTCATTTTTAAGACTAAATTTCTCCTCATATCTTTGATGTCGCTTTAGTTTATCAAATCTCTCTTTCATTTTCATTCTTTCTCATCATGCTAATTCTTCTTCTCTACCTATAAAAATTCCCAGGCTTCACCATGCTTATTAATGAACGAAGTAAACAACTAAAGAACAGAAATCACCACCATCAAAATCTCACCATGTCCCAGCTACCTTGTCAGTCTGTTGTCTGCACTGGTTCTTTTATCAGCAGGAAACCATAAATTAAATACCTTTGTGTCAACTCTGCTTTCTTACAATCAACAACTGCCCCCTCTCTTTAATTTATTTATTGAAACACTAACTTCAAAATTATTTGGGACACCATAATTATATAATCTAAGGACTCTTCTTTCCCGTCCTTTGGTTTCCTTCAAGTATTTGAAACTCTAAACTACTTCGCACAATCTCTATATTCTTGACTTTGTTAACACCTCTTTTTTTGGTCTCATTCAAATTCACATCAAGTCATTTTTTCCTAAATAAACACCATCCTGTTGGTTCCATTTGCTGCAGTACAGTAATGTAATCCTTTCAAAGAATAAAAATCGGAATAAAATGAAGCTCTTATTAAAGTTTATCTTAAAAATTTGTCAAAATGTACTTATCAAAAGGCATATACGTAGGCCCCAACAAAGACCTGCAGAAATTAGCACAGTGTCTTTCTCAAAGTAAATTCTCACTTGAATTTTATTGAACAAACATGAAAACCTGGATCTCTAAAGCACTTTATATATTTATTTATTTATTTATTTGCTACATGTATTTTCCTGAGATTATCTCAGTTCTAAATATTTTAAAATATAAAAATTTCCACTCATTCTTTGAAAATCTGATAGAAAACTTTGCACTGCATAATAATAGGTCTAAATATTCAGATGCCATGGTCTCAAATTCCTTGTTTGTGGTGTTTATTCAAGTACAGAAATACTTTAAAATTTGCCTTTGTGCTCTCTAAGAGGGTTGCTCTGAGGAATATAATTTCTTAGGGATCAAAAGAACAAATGCATAACTTTGGTATAGTTTTAGTTTTCCATTTATGTTTAGTTTCTTTATACTTGGCATGCCATCTCTATATTATATTGTATACTTGTCATATGCTTTTGTAAACCAGGCAGCATCTTTAAATTACATGAGCATAGATATAATTGGAAGGAGGTACATCACTCAGCTGTTTTAACTAAGTAATTCAGGTTTTTAGAACCTTTTTCAGTATAAGGAAATGATTCCATTTTACACAGATTTCATGCTGTGCACATTTCACCTGTTTTATTTTAGTATCATATTTTCGTTATGATGTGCAAATACCGACTTCATCAATTTAAAGTTAACACATATATAGAAAAATTAAAAGTGAAATTAAAATAGATGTGATCACACAAAATATAAATATGAATGCATATTTTATAGCAAAGTAGAAGTGTAGTAAACATATGCATGCTTATATATAATGTGATTTCCTATTTGTTTTCACAGATGACATTGTATTTTTATCAACTTCTGCATATACCTAACAATTAATCATTAAAAATAAAAAAAGTTGGTTTCCTCATGAAGATATATTTGTAACTTTAAAAAATCTTGACATGGAATCATTTGCTGACATTAGAAATAATTTTTATCCTAGCAGGATTTACTACTTTATATAGTAAAACTTTGCAATTCTGAAATGCTGTTTAAAATTTTTTTCCTTTAAAGATGCTAAAAAGGATAAAGCACATGAGCATAACATGATAATCTATATACTTGCAATTTCTTATTCATTCACCCAGGTATGCATTTTTCATATTCAAAATACTCAGTTTCTAAACTAGCCAAACTCTTGTACATTGCAAAATTGGTGGGGGACTATAAAGATAGAATGCAAGAAAAATCTTAGCACTTAAAATAATCTGAAGAACTTTCTGATTTTGCTACTTACTAGCTCTCTACTTCTAGCATTTTCTGTGCTTTCTACATTTTAAAGTATTTATATGTAAAAATGACAGGAAAAAATGATTGTGATAGTCAAGGATTGACATAGACAAAAGGTAAATGATGCCAAATCATATTGTAAACCTTAATCAGTAGAAACTGCTTAACATGCTAGATGCAGTGTACATAAAATACATGAATAAATAGCAGCCAATATTAGTAAATGAAGCTACACTATATTGTTTAGTAAATGGGTATTCAGAAACTGTGCCATGCTAGATAATGAAAAACAAAAAATGTATTTGTTCAGTGAGTTAATAATTTTTTTAATTCAGGTACCCTTGTTGATGAGGTGTGTTCCCCTCCCCGCAACCCTGCCCCAGCAGTTTCCCATTACTACCAATTCCACCCTACTCCTCCCCTAGCAGATTCCCACTACTTTCTTATAGTATTATGATAATTGTTCAAGGTCTGCTTATGAGTGGGAACATGTGGTATTCAGTTCTTTGTTTCTGTGATAGACCACTCAGTATTATAGACTCCAAGCCCATCCAAGTTGCTGCAAAATTTACAATTTTGTTCTTATTTATGGCTACCTAATATTCCATTGTGTATATGTACCACATTTTTTTAAATCCAATCCTCTTTTGATGGGCAGCACAGTTGGTTCTATGTTTTTACTATTGTGAATAATGCTGCAATAAACATGTGTGTGCAGGTATCTTTTTCATAGAGTGATTTGAGTTCCTCCAGGTATATTCTCAATGGGGATTGTGGGATCATATGGAAGGTTGATTTTTAGATCCTTTAGGAATCACCAAACTGTTTTCCACAGAGGTTGTACTAATTTACACTCCCAACAACAGTACAGAAGTGTTCCCTTTGGTTAGCATCCTCTCCAGCATTTGCTGTTTTTTGAGTTATTGATGATGGTCGTCTTTCTGACTGGAGTTAGGTGTTATCTCACTGTGGTCTTAATTTGCATATTTTTGATGGCTAGTGAGACTAGCATTTTTTCATGTATATGCTGGCTACTTGTATGTCTTCTTTTGAGAAGTGTCTTTTCATATCTTTGCCCACTTTGTAATTGGGCTGTTTGTTTGTTTTGTTTTGTTTCTTTTTGGCACATTTGAGTTCCTTGTAGATCCTAGATGTTAGGTCTTTGTCAGATATACATTTGGCAAATATTTTTTCCCCAGTCTGTGGGCTGTCTCCCCGCGGGCTCTCGATGATTTCTTTGGCTTTGCAGAAGCTTGTCAATTCGATAAGGTCCCACTTGTCTTTCTTATCTCTTATAGCATGGGCACTTGGAGTGTTGAACAGGAATTGGTTGCCAGTTCCAATTTCCATAAGGATATCTCCTGCATTTTCTAAAGTTCTTATAGTGTGAGGCTTTATGTTTAGGGCTTTGATTGATTTGGAGTTGATTATTGTTTATGGTGATAAGTAGGGGTCTTGTTTTAAGCTTCTGCATATGGTCAGCCAGTTTTCCCAGCACCATTTACTGAATAGGTGCTCCTCTCCTCAGTGGTTGATGATGGAGGCTTTGTCAAAGATGAGTTGGTTGAGAAATTGAGACTTTGCTTCTGGAATCTCAGTCTTGTTCCACTGGTCTATATGCCTGTTCTTGTACCAATATGAGCCTGTTTTGATTATTGTAGCTTTATATAATGTTTAAAGTCTGGGACTGTGATAATTCTCACTTTGTTTTTTTGTTGTTGTTGTTGTTTTCACTGAGTATTGTTTTGGCTATTCATAGTTTTTTATGTTTCCATCTGAATTCCTGTATTGTTTCCCGATCTGAGAAGAATTATGCTGGTAATTTAATGGGTATTGCGTCAAATCTGTAGATTGTCTTTGGTAGATGGACATCTTAACAATGTCGATTCTTCCAATCCATGAGCATGGAATCATTTTCCATTTGTTTGCATCGCCTGTGAGCAGTGTTTTATAGTTCTTGTAAAAGTCTTTCACTTCTGTGGTTAAGAAGATACCAAGGTATTTCATTTCATTTTTGTGGCTTTTGTGAATGGGATTGTGCTTTTTATTTGAGTTTCTGTTTGTTTGTTATTGCTGTATAGGAATGTGACTGTCTTTTACACATTTATTTTATACCCTGAGACTTTGCCAAAGTCTTTTATCAGTGCAAAGAGGTTTTTGACAGATTCTCTTGGGTTTTTGAGTTATAGAATAATGTCATCTGCAAAGAAGGATAACTTAACTTCCTATTTGAATACCCCTAATTTCCTTCTTTTGTCTGATTGCTCTAGCTAGAATTTCCAGTACTATGTTGAACAGAAGTAGGCATCCTAAATGAAATGGAGGACTATCTGACATCATACAACCTCCCAAGTTTGAAACAAGAAGAAATCAGGACCCTAAATAGACCAATAACGATCCATGAAGTCAACTATGTCATAAGAAAACTTCCTACAAAAAGGAGCACTGGACCAGATGGCTTTCCAGCAGAATTATACAAAATATACAAGGAGGAGCTAATAGCTATCTCTTTGAAAGTATCCAGGGAGTTGAGAAAGATGGAACTGTCGCCAAATCATTTTATGAAGGTAACATCACATTGATACCCAAACTAGGTAGAGATCTAACAAAGAAAGAGAACTAGGACCAATATCTTTGATGAACATAGATGCTAATTTTCTCAACAAGATTCTTGTAAACCGGATCCAACAACATATCTCAAAAATCATCCACCATGACCAAGTAGCTTCATCCCAGGATGCAGGACTGGTTCAACATCCACAAGACCATAAATGTAACTAAATACATCAACAGATGTAAAAACAAAAACCACGTGATTATATCATTGGACATGAAAAAAGCTTTTGATAAGATTCAGCATCCCTTCTTGAAAAAAACTGTCAAACATCTAGGCATAGATGGAACATACCTCAAGATAGTAAGAGCCATCTACGAGAAACCCACAGACAACACACTGCTAAAGAGAGTTAACAATTTAAGTAAGAAAACAGATAGGTGATAACACAAGAACAATATAATAACATAAGTAAAATATAATAAGTCATGTATTTGTATAGAATAACTTTCTAAGGAGATTTGACTCATTTGGGAGGGTTCAACACAGTAGCTATCTGGAGAAGTTGCTGATATACAGAAATTAAGTACTAATTAGATGAAAATATAAATTTTCCAGGAAGAGAGAACAACAGATATAAAAGCCCATTGGAAAAAGAGTCAATGTATTTAGGCAACTTCATGTAATTTGTCATAACTGAAAGATGGAGTGTTAGGCAGAGGTGCTAACAGGATGAGACCAGAGAGCTAGAAGGGAGCAGATGAATGTGTGATTGTGTTACTATAAAGACTTCTGATACTATCCTGATGTTGCATAGGGAGTCATTAAAATATTTAATTAGTATAGATACATGCTTATAATTGTGCCTTATAAATATGACTTTTGCTAGAGATACAAATAAAACATTTATTGAACTGTTACAGCCCTCTATAGAAGAAATGAGGAACCAGTGATCTGAACTAAAATAAGTGTAGTAGCTATGAAGAGACATGGACAATGGACCAATTAGAGAGATAATGAGATTACTTAAATGGTAGGACCACATATGGAAGGTTGAAGGAGTAGATTTTTCTCACCTTAGTAAATGCATAAAAATTTCTGAGACAGATATAGGACAGGTAAGATGGAAATATTTAATCACAATAGGGAAAGAGTACTGGTGAGCCCCTTTTTGAATATATTAAGTTTAAAAGGGGCTTTACCGTCATGGAAAATCCTGATCTATTATTGAATATGTAGAGTGTGCTTTGTCTTGAGATGCAACATCATGAAGCAATCACATTTCTTAGTCTTTATGAAGCTTACAATAACTCTTGAAATCAAAACAAAAACTTAACATATTACCCCAGTTTGTAGGTACCAAGTATGACATTACAATCTGTCAACTTAAGAAAGTGTAAACTGAGTAGATAAAGTTGAAGAACACTAGACTCTAGTACTTTGATTTTGCTAAAAATAAAAATAAATCGCTTTCAAACAATTGACTGAGATTTTTTTTAATTTAAGGGAATAAGTTGTGATTATGGAATGCCATCCTTATTTAAATCAATGTGATAATTTTTATTAAAAATTTAAAATGCAACTTTCTACCTATAACCTCACTAATAATCCAGCATTATGCAGGCTCCTGATCTTATCTTATTTTGCACTAAATAACTGAACCTCACTGTAAACCCATGCTATTGATTCGGTGGTTGCTCATTTCACTTCACATGATCACAATTTCAAGTTCAAAAATGTTAGAAAATAATAAACCAGACAATTATGAAGTAGAGTGGATGATAATTTTTTTAACAGTACTTGGAAAATTAATGAAAGTCTTACATTTGCCCACACTCACGGTATTTCCTCACTGTCCTCTCTAAGTTTTAAATATACTTATTATATTATGAATAATGTGGTTATTTATTGTTTAAAATGTATGGCATCAAAAGTAAAGTTCTGGCAATATTCCATTACTGTATTTTTATGAAAGCACAAAATCTCACATTTTTAGTTTATAATATTTTTGATTTAGGCCTTTATTTTGTAGAACAGATATTTTTGGAGCGCTCCTCTTTTGAGATACTCCTTATGTTGTATTGAAAGCTACTTTAACAAAGAAGGGCCATGCAATTTTACTTCTAGTTAGAATTCAGAAATAACCTAACAGGAAGTACTAGAACTGATTCGTATTAGAACTAATTACCTCTAATGGCTGATGAGCAAAGGAAAATGAATGCAGTGATCTGCCTTCTTATATTAGTTTTCTACCAATCTCTGCTTGCGTTTACCTACTTTTTGCTTCACAACATTAGGACTTTCAAGACAATACGATAGAACATTACTGGTGGTGCAATTCAGAACTGAAACCTGAATTTGGAGCAACATCAAAGGCAAAGTTAGGTTGAAATATGTCTTGTGTATATTCCTGACTAACGGTCCTGGAAAATACCATGATCATGAAAAAAAAATAATAGTTATGGATCTATTTCCTTTTCTGGTTGCCTCCATTTGGGAATGTCTAAGAACTTGTTTTGATACATCAGCTGGAACAAGCTAGATTCAACATCAGAATGCATACTTATTGCTCTAGTTATTATGAGAATGTCTGACTGAAGATATACATTGTAAAATTTCCTCTTGATAGTGGGTTATTGAAATGCCACATGATGGAACAAGCAGAAAAGATAAACCTATTGCAGCATGTAATAATGTTCCATCTGCCAACACTGACAACCTTTGTTATCTGGTCTTTTCTTGGCATGAGTTTTCTCAATAACTTTGATGACATTATTACTATTCTACCCTAGATACATTTTTCATAAGCAATTATTACCAGCTTTATTTTTAACAAGAGCACCATGAGCATCACAGCCTTCTTGCATACATTTGTTGGGGAATTTACATATGTGTGGCTTAATGACTGCAAGCCATACTGCATTTTATTCTTGAAAGATGTGATTAGGATTTATGCCTTTAATTTCCTAGAGTTCTTACTTCCACCTAAATAGGTAAGCATCTTATCACTTTAAGTTGTTCATTATAAATTCATGCCTGCTAAATTAGTTTTCAAACTAAATTCAAGAATCACCCAATTGATAAGCATGGTAAATTAATGCACAATGAAGCAGGTTGCCAACTACAGAAGTAGTTGTTTACTAAGATTTTCTGCACAGATCTTTATGCATATAAACAGAGTTAGTTTACCTATTTATCACTTTAACTGCTAAGGCACTATACAGTAAGTGCTATATGTCATTTCTACACTATGCACATTGGAAAAATTTGCTTGGTTGCACAATGGTGATCATTTCTCTGCTTTCCCCCTAAAGCAAATATAATACACTCCTTCGAATGCCAGATGGAAAACTAATTATCTCTAAAACAAATACAGCAGTAACTAAAGTAGTGTTACCTTCACAATCAGTATATCTTAGTCTGGCTTGGAGGAGTATACCTCAAGAGAAAAGCAAAGTATAATATTTTCATGTCTAGTTTGTCATCTAAGACTGCAAATAAGAAAACTCATTGAAAGGAGGGTGTGAGTTTATTTCTGGTTAGTTTGGAGGGAAGGATTGAAGTTCAAATGTCATGCCCATTGCCAAGTGTCATAGGTTTCCGGGTAGCTTTTATTTTAGTCTGTATTTGAAGTAGACTGAAGAGATTAAAGATTTCTATTTTATTTTAGAAAAAGTTAAAAAGCAGGACCTACCAAAGTCTAACTGAATTTGGCTAAAGTTTATAACTTAACTGGAGATATTTAGTTCTGTAAATTAATAAAGGTCTACATTCTTTAAACTTGCTTTTGTTGAGCACCTGTTATATGCTATGCATTGTTCTAGATATTGGCGATTCAATAATGGACAAAATAAAATACAAATTTCTGCTAACCTAGAGTTTGCATTCCAGTTGAAGTAGAAGGGCAATATATAAAAAAGGAAAATTAGACCAAGTTAGATGCCAATGACTGTTATGGAAAAACCTTAGGCAAGAAATGTGATATTCAGTATGAAGGAACAGAGGATGTAATTATAAGAAATGCAAAAAAAATCCTCATTGAGAAGGTGTCACATACATAAAGAACTAAAAGAAATGAGAACATGAGCAAAGGGATTTATAAAACGAGGAGACAGGTTTTTTTGAAAAGTGTCTATTCAAGTCCCTGGCTTATTTTTACATTGGGCTATTTGGGTTTTTTAAATTAATAAGTAGTTTGAATTTTTTGTATATATTGAGTACTATCCCCTTATCCAATGTATAATTTGCAAACAGTTTCTCCCATCCTTTAGGTTATCTCTACACTCTATTGATTGTTTTCTTTGTTGTGAAGATTTTTAGTTTGATGTAAAAGACTTAAAAATGGCAAACAGATATATGAAAAAAAATATTTAACAACTCTAATCCTCAGAGAAATGTAAATTTAAATCACAATGGGATATCTCACACTTATTTGAATGACTTCTATCAAAAAGATGAAAGGCAGCAAGTATTGACAAGGTTGTGGAGAAAAAGTAACACTAAATCATTGTTGGTGGTATTGTAAATTAGTACAACTATTTTGCAATATAGTATGGAAATTTCTCATAAAACAAAAGATAGAATTATCACATGACCTAGCAATCCCACTACTGAGTATATACCCAAAATAATTGAAAGTAGTACAAAGAAGAGATTTCTGCTCTCTCATGTTCATTGAAGCATTATTCATAATAGCTAAGATTTGGAATCAATCTAAGTGTCCATCAATAGATGATTGAATATAGAAAATGTGGCATAAATATATAATCAGCTATTATTCAGTCATAAAAGGACATTTTGTTATTTTCAACAATATGGATGAGCTTCGAGGACATTATTTTAAGTGAAAAAAGCCATGTGCATAGAAAAAAATATCATATGATCTCATTTATGTGTGGAATTTATAGAAGTAGAGAGCAAAATGGTAGTTAACGAAGGCTGGGTGGAAAGGGTGGAAGAGGAGATCAAAGGGAGATGTTGAACAGTGGGTACAAAATTACAGTTAGGAGGTATAAGTATGGTGTCCTATTGCACAGTAGAGGGACAATAGTTAATGTATTGTGTATTTCAAAATAGCTGGAAGAAAATATTTTGAATGTTCTTAATAAAAATAAATAATAAATGATTGAAGTAATGAATATGCAAATTATCCCACTTTGATGGTTATTAAATGTAAACATGTATGAAAATATCATATTTTACCTCAAAATTGTGTACAACTATCAACTGGCAATTAAAAGTAAAAGTAAATGTAATAAGTGAGTAAATAAATAGAAAGAGAAAACAACAAATTAAGCCTTTGCATTGAAATATCCTGCATGCTGCAGAAACAGGAGAGAAGCCAATGGTAATAAAACAACAATGAGTAGTGTGTGAATAACAGGATAAGAAGAGAGTTAATAAAGAACGAGCTCACATTTGGTATTATCAACCACTGTAATGATTCTTTGAGTGAACTGGAGAAACATTAAAGAGTTTTGCTAAAAGATTTAACATGATTTGACCTACATTTTAAAAGAATCAGGCTGGGTGCTGGTTGAAGGTTAGACTGAAGCAAGTATAAAAGTAAGGGGTCTGTTTCTATCCTCCTGATGACAGTCAATGGTGCCTTGCTCTAGGGTGCTGGCCATGACTGTAGTGAGAAGTGATTGCATCCTGAATGTAATTTGAATTTGTATTCAAACAAAGTTCACAGATAGATATTCCAAAGGGAAAAAAATAAATGAATAGGAATCCAGGGAAGATAGAGAATTGTTGGAGCAATATTCTTTAGTAGACGAGGGTGGATAGAATCTAATGCACAAAAGCATCCTTAGATAGGAGTCAAGGCCAATTACATTGCAATGAGTAAAGGGGAGAGCATATGTTACAAATGCTGCTGGGTGGTGGAGACTTGTACTACTTTTCTACTTGCTTCTATTGTTCTCAGAGAAATAAAAAACAAAGTGTCAGCTACTGCTGAAGATCGGGAAGAGGTATTAGAAATTTGAGGAACAATGAGAAGCTGACTTTGGGAGAAAGGTTGTACCAGATGTATATTAAACAGTTTGGGATAGCATTAGAAGCTTACTTTCACTTAAAATAGATTGACATTAATTTAAAATTAATTCAGTTAATGTATTTTCCCCAGACACTTTTAGCAATATACTTGAGGTATGAAAAAGATGTACAGCTGAGTTGTGTTTTAGTGAAAAAATTAGTGACACAGTATATAAACCTAAGGATCAGATCTAGTTTGCAACAGAATCACCACACCAAGTGTAATTTCCAATGTCTCTTAGAAGTCAGAACTTGCCTTCTGTTAATACTCCAACATTCTCTGCTCTTTTCTTCAGATTTCAGCACACTTTGATTAAGGTTAAAGGCATGAATTTAGAAGTTTTCTAAGAACAACAGTTTATTTATTATTTCGCATTCAACACAATTACTAATTTATCTGTTATACATAGCTTATGATTTCATTTTAGTACAGCAATAATTTCACTTAGTGTGTTTAAATACATAATGCTTATAGCATCATTTTAAAAAATGAATCATTATAAATCTGTACAAGTGAAAGTAGAATTGGACTTGCTAAGGTTTGTAAATTTTAAATATTATATATCAATAGCGAATATTGCCTTAAAGTATAAATTAAGAATCTTTCATGTATAGAAAATTGTTGATTATATTTATAAAAGATAATTTAGGATGACAATGTTAACCTTCAAGAAAACCTTCAAGAAAATAATATTATATTATATTCACATATATGATAGACATATACATGTTATTCACAAAATTAATGTTATGTAAGCACAATATATTATATCTTGATATAATATATATTTTACATATTTATATAGGTGAGCATATATAAACATAAAATTACATATATATGTGTGTTTCCCTGAAGTTATTTTGGAGATTGTTTCACTGACTGATTAATCCATATCCACCCAACCCATCTGCGTTATCAAACATGGCATTCAACTTTCAGTCTTCTTAACCAAAAAAAGACCAGTAATCTTCCTGAGTTTTTTTTGTTTGTTTTGTTTTGTTTTTGTTTGCACTTTGGGTTTTGAAGAAAGAGTAATTTCAATTACTTTCCATTCCCATGTCAGTCTTGGGAAAGATACTCTCAGGATACACGTACTCTTTGTTTAGGAACATACCAGTTAGTGCAAATAAAGTGCTACACTTCCTCTAGAACATGACTCAAAATGGATTCTATAAGTTTGTGGGGGTTTTTTGGTTGTTGGTTTTACTTTATTTTGTTTTTTTAAGCCCGAGAGTACATTTACATTCGAGTATAGGTATGCCCCAGAGTCTGTAGAATTTGTAGACAATAGTAAATAATATGTGCACTTTATGGTCATTAGAAGTCAATGGATGCTTCTTGAATCAGAGGTAAAATTGATCAGATTTGCAATTTCAAAAATTAATCTGCATGTTCCATGGCAAAAAGGTTGAAAAGGAACATATTCTAATGTAGTAAGATCGATGAGGAGCCATTGAATCTATACAGAAAAATGATATTGCTATTTTAAACATAGGGTTTATGTCATAGAAAGTGCAAAAAAGTGGATAAATAAGAGATAAAATTGCCAAAAATTAAAAATGAAAGGTGGCGAGTAAGGACATTTCACTTGTGACTTTTTGCTCTTTTCCTTGCATGACTAGATGGATGGTGGTGGAATTCATAGGGTTAGAAAACACAAGGAAAAATCCATGTTTGAGAAAAAAATATCATTAATTTTTCAGGAACTTCTTGATAATAAGTTCTTATTCAGTCATTCTAGTTAAAATGTTACCTAAGAAACTAGATATAAATGTCTGTATATAAGAGGAGAATTCATGTTGAAATATAATCATAAAAATCATGATTACATGGCAATACCTGACATCATATGGATGGGTCCAAAGTAATTAAGGAGAAAATATAGAATGAGAAAAAAAGACCCTAAGACTAAGAAAGCAGTTTACACAAAATAAGATGATTCTGAAAAAATAGTGAACGAGCAAAGTGTTAGGCTGGATATCAGGAGAGCTATGTCAAGAGCACGAAGGAAAATAATGTCAAACATAGAAAGTGGATAACACTGTGAAGTGATTTTTAGAAGATCAGTAAAATTAGGGGAAAAAATTTCAAATTAACTTTCATGATGCACTTGTTCATCACTAGTAAGGATTGTCTGGTTGAAGAAATGGAAACTGAAGTGTAATTAGAATGGTTGTAAAAGGTTAAAGCCGAAAATATAAAGCCTGTGAATATAGGTATACATTATACATTATAGCATAGGATCTAACATATTGTGCAGTGGCTGAAGGAGAATATGCATGGAACAATAGGAATAAGAGATGAAAAAAAATCTAGATCATTTAGATTGTTTAAAAAGCTACAGGATTTGGAATCTGAAATATTTCTTTAGGAAATAAAGACAGATAAAAATCACACTGTTGGCCGAACTCGGTGGCTCAGCCTGTAATCCCAGCACTTTGGGAGGTCGAAGTGAGTGGATTGCCTGAGCCACAGGTTCATGACCCACCTGGGCAACTTGGCGAGACCTCATCTCTACAATAAATAAAAAATTAGCGGGCGTTGTAGCGCACGCCTGTAGTACCGGCTACTCAGAAGGCTGAGGCGGAAGGATCACCAGAGCCCAGCAGGGTGAGGCTGCAGTGGCCGGGAGGATGCCACTGCACTCCAGTCTGGGTGACAGAGTGAGAATCCAACTCAAAAAAAAAAAAAAAAAAAGCACACTGTTTTAGACAGGTTATACATAGGTTGGATACATATATGTATGTATATGTATATATATATATGTTATTAAGTGCTGGAAATGAGAAAATTTAATTTCTCTGGGTAGTGAAGGTCAATATAGCTCAGAATTAGACTGAGACAGATAGAGAACATTTGTGAGAATGTTTAATAGTATTAAGACCTGTGGGAGGTTGATATTCTTGAATCAGTAGTGGAGCTCATATCTCCTGTCCACTGTGATTGAGTATAAGTATAAAGAAAGAAAATGCAGGGATTACCTAGGTCTATATGTTGCTAAAATGTTGAGGACAAACAGCAGAATAATAAAGGATTTTAGGTGACAGCAGGATGTTATTAATATAATAGCATTTGAAATCTAGATAATGAGGAAAGTGAATGAAGAAAAAGTTGATGAATTGGAAGAAATATAGAAAAGTCAATGTGCTGAAGACTTATGAAATCAAATAAGAGTTATAAAGGTAGTTGTACAAACTAACTGAAAAGAGAAAACACTATGGAACTATTCGTGAGGTGTTTTAACTTATAATTTACATAAAAGCTGTTATGGGCAGTAAAAAAAGTTTAATGTTGTAATGGGGCACAGACAAACCTGTGGTGATGAAAAGATGTCTACGGAATGAGTAAGCAAGTGTCTTCCTGAATGAAGCCAGGACTTGGCATGAATGAAGGCAGGACTCAGAACAAAATGAAGGGGCTGAAAAGGAACCCAATTGTTATCGTCTTCAAAACTTTTTTCCTCTTAAGTAAAGGAAAATAAAAGGTTAGTATCATTAACTGAGAAAAATGAGGGCACCTGACACATAATCAATCTCTTGATCCTGAAATGCATGGTGTGAGAGAGAAAAAACAAACAGTTGAGAGTAAGGAAGTATGTCTTCAGGGAAGAGAAGAGTGGTGAACAGAACACTGGAGATTAAACTTTTAGAAAAGGAACTAGCTATGGTGCTTAAATTCCAAAAGGCACTTTGTGAAGTTTTAATAGGAAAGGGAGAAATACGTTCCTAAGTCAGTGACAAAAAATTAGCTAAATAAAATTAAAAAGACAGTATATTATGGACAACGTTTGGCTAGGAAAAGGGGCCTATGTTTTAGAAACAGATTGGAAAGAAAGTGTATGAAAAGCTTAGGTGATTCTCACTAGTTACTTTGAGGTGATAGACATAGAGCTCAATTTCTTTGGGTCTTGTATGGATCAGCTTGGTCACTGATATAACTCAATGCCCCATATGATCGGTTGTCTTAAAAATTCTGTTGCCTTAAAAATGACTATGCTAAAGATTTTCATATATATGAAAGAATAACAGCTGTTATTTTTCTCATATTACTAATGATTTCCATCTCATTCCTTATTCTTGTAAAAACCACTGACAAAATGCTAATAGAGATGCTCTGAAAACTTTATGTCCTGATGGATATCTAATTAAAAGAAAAATCTTAACAGAGTGCAAATAATTGTAAAGTTCCTTTTGGTGTGTACGAATAAAAATAGTTAAAAAATTGCTTCCTTTTAAAAAAGCTTAACATGTAGAAGTTAGCCCGGGTGATGCCATCTTAGACACCTCTGCCACTTTGCTATCTAACCTGGGATGGAAAATTATCAACCAGACCAGGATACAACACATTCAGTCTAACACCTAGCCTAACCACAAAGCTTCCTCTCAACTGTTTAACCCACGCCTCAATTATCCCCTAGCCATTACAACCACAAAAATTTTCCTCTCAAGCCCTATAAATGCCCTAGCCTGTAAGCGATAGTGGGCTTCAGTTTCCTGGAGTACTCTCTGTGGGTTGTCCACCTTGGAGTAAACCTGTGTTGCTGTTAAGTCACCCATCTTCTATCTCTCTTTTCCTATCTGCTTGTTTTCTTAGCTTAACAGTAGATAGGTTCAAAAGGTAAATATTTATGAATATCTAAATAATTATGTATCTATGTAGTAGGTAATAGATAATTTTATCAAATCACTAATTAAGACAATGTTAAAAGTTAATACCTAAATAAATGCCACGTTATAATAAGGATAATCAAATCAATGTTTATCAACTGATTGAGTTTAAGGTTTTATGAAGTTAATATGACTGTATGCAATATGAATTAATTTATATGTAGATAACTATCAATGTACATGATTATAGAGCCCCATAAATGTCATCTTATGGCAAGTTCTATTCATTATATTAAGTTTATAGATATTAAGATTACCCTTTGGTTATCCATGGACTGACTCAATATATATTGACTGAATGCCTACTATGTGCCAGGAAATATTGAAAATTAGTGATTCCTAAGATTTTCAAGTAATTACTGAAAACTCCAAGTCAGGTGTAAAATAAAATTTTTAATTCTTATTTTTCTATAACAATCTATAAATATATTTTAACAAAGGATTTGAGTAGAAATATATGTTAGGATTTAATATTGATGCTAAAGTTAGTGAGTTCTAGGAATTCAATAAATATCATTTTTGACAATAATTTTCTTTGTAAGTATATGCCTAATATTTTCAATATAATAAAAATACTTGCTCAAATTAAAATATTTAGAGCAAGTAACCTCTGGCCACACATGGTAGCCACTAGCCAAATGTGTCTATTAAATTTGAACTAATTTGAAATGAGAAAATTTTAAAATTAGTTCTTCAATCACAATAGAAACATTTCAAGTGCTCAACAACCACAGATGTCTAGTGTCTATCATATTAAAAACACATTTCCATCATTAGAAAGATTATAATAGAAAGTGCAGATATAGACTAAACTTAATTTTCATGTCTCTCTCTCTCTCTCTCTCTCTCTCTCTCTCTCTCTCTCTCTCTCTCTCTGTCTCTGTTTTGAACAATAGGCAATACTGATTTACAAGCCATAATTGTGAAGCATGTGGCTTGGTCACAGATTTTACAAGTAGTAAATTTTTCTGGTCTTTTTAAACGAGTTCCTTATGCCTAGATGGACCACATAATTGGGGATGATGAGGGGAAAGCTAAAACGTGAAGCTTCTGAGTGTTTTGAGTAAAATTTTTTAATCTCAGAAAATACATATTATCTATAAGGATTTTGGAAAGATGGCAGAATAGAAAATTACAAGAATCTTTCTGTGTAGACAACAATTGTACTAGCAGGATATGCTTAGTGCAACTATTTTGCAACTCTGGAATCTTTTGAACCCTTGTAAAGTTAATTAGAAGGTTTGGATGGCATATTACAGTCGATTTTAGTGAATTTCAGCAATTGCCACAGTAGCAACTACCTATCTTCCTTTTCTCAGACCCATGGCAGATAGGTTTGCACATATTCCTGGAGCATATTTTACAACAATTCTGAGAGGCAAAGCAGGTAAAAAAAAAAGACAATGCCCTTAAGCATAGAGAATCAGTACTTGATTACTGACTGCTGTTTCTAATTTCAAAGGTACAAAGAGATGATTGCCATTGTTACAACTTGGCAAATTGCTTTAGTCCTCTTCCTATCTGGGAACAGTGACTTCCGAAGCAATTAAAAGGTCAGTGCTTTCCTTCCCTTCATTTTTCTTTTTTAAATTTCCTTTCAGGAGTCAGTCAAACTGACCACATATAGAAAACTAGGACATCCAAAACTGACCACATATAGAAATTAGTGAATCACTGTATGTGATCAGGGAAAGGCACAGACATAAGAAAGACCATGAAGATCTTAAGTCTATACCACAACTTGTATCTTGACTCAGAGAAAGCCTATAATAATAGAAGAAGAAGGAAGAGGAGGAGGAGAAGGAGAAGAAGGAGAAGAAAAAGGAGGAGGAGGAGCAGAAGAAAAGAGAAAAAACAAAACTAAACTGCAGGGCAACCCCTTTGGGTCCCTTCCCACTGTGGGAGCTTTTCTATCCTCTCAATAAATCCTGCTTTCAAAAAACAGAAAACAAACAAAAACAAAAACAAAAAACCTGCAAACCCCGAGGTAAAGTGAAAATCTAATTTCAAAAGTTACCACATTATCAGATTCAAATTTCAATGTCTGGTTTTCAACAAAAAGTAACAAGGTATACAAGAACAAAACACAACCAACCAACAAACAATGAAAAAGAAAGACAAGTAAGTATGACAGAGTCAAAGAAAAAATAAAATACAGTTACTGTCCCTGATAAAGACTTGATAGGGAATCTGTTAGACAAAGACTTTAAAACAACTCTAGTAAAGACAAAGTGCAAATATTAAAAATATGTATAACAAATATAAAAATATAAAATATGTAAAAATAAAATATAAAAAAATAGAAAAGCTAAAAAATAAAAAATAACTCTGGAACTAAAAAGAGCAATAACTGACATTTAAAAAAATATAGCTAAAGAAACCAAAGACAATTTTGAACAAGCAGAAGAATTAGCCAACTTAACGACAGGACAATGAGAATTATTAAATCTGAGGAACAGAAAGAAAAAAAAAGATGTAAAAAAGTGAATGGAGCATAAGGTTATAAGGTACTTGTAGGACATAACATCAAGTGGACCAACATATGCATTGAGGGAATATCAGAAGAAAAAGAGAAAGAGAAAATGAGACAGAATATTGAAAGAAATAGTGACTAAAAACTCAAATTTGAAGAAAGAAATGAATAACGGCATAAAAGAAGTTCAAATATTAACTAGGATAAACTTCAAGAGTCCCACACTGAGGTGTATTATAAATAAATGTTCAAAAGAGACCATAAATTTGAATGCAGTAAGAGAGAAGGAACTTGTCAAATCCAAGTAATCTTAATCAAAATTATTAGTAGATCTGTCATACGATATGTTGAAAGTCAGAAGATATTTTGATGATATATATAAAAGGCTACAAGAAAAAAAGCCAATCTAAAATTCAAAACCTGGCAGAAATGTCTTACAAAAGTGAGTGATAAATTAAGATAGTCCCAAGAAAACAAAATCTGAGATAGTTCATTACCAATAGACACATACTGTAAGAAATGATAAAGATAACATTGCAGGTTGAAGTGGAAAGACATTAGAGAATACTCAAATATAAATAAATAGAGATCACAGTAAAAGTAAATACATGGGCAATTATGGAAGCTAGTATTACTGTAACAATAGTGTGCAATTCCACTTTTTGTTTTCTACATAATTTTTAGACTATTTCATTTTAAAAATACATTATAAGTTAAAAAGATATTTTTGTAACATGAGATTATATCTCATTTTTTATTTTATGTATAATTTAAGACATTGCATTAAAAATAGCATCTTAAGTTTTAGATAGAGTTTTAAAATGCCTAATTATACAACATTTAATTTATAATAATTTTGTTTTACACATAATTTAAACACTAATGTATTAAGATTACTTTTTTTATCAATATTTTTAATTATAGTTTTGTGGGGTACAGTTAAGGGTTAGGTGTACAATTACGTTTCATTCAGGCACCCTGTTGATAAGAGGTGTTTCCCCTTAAGATTACTTTTAATTATTAATATAATTTTGCAACATTAACAACTGTAAAGGTTTGGTACAGAGCTGAAAAGAAGCAGAGTTTTTGCATGTTATTGAATTTAAGCTGGTATATATTTAAATTAGAGTGTTATATCATTAGTACTTCTAAGATAATACTTATGGCAACCACAAAGATATAGCTAAAGAATATACACCAAAGAAAATGAGAAGGAAGTGTAAATGTCTCACTACCAAAAAATAAACACAAAAGAAGACAGTAATGTAGAAAATGAAAGACAACAAAGCAATATGGCATATAGAAAATAAATGGCAAATTGAATAAGTAAATTCCTCTCTATCAATAATTACTTTAAATGTAAATGAGTTAAAATTTCCAATCGAAAAACAGAAATTGGACAAATAATTTTTTTAAAAAAACATGATTTAATTATAGGCTATCTATAAGAGACTTACTTGAGATAAAAAGACAAAAAATATTGACATTTTTAAAATGAAAAAAGATAGATGTAGTAGCCAGAAGAGAACAAGGGGTGGTTATATTAATATCAGACAAAATAGATTTTATAGCAAAAAGTGTTAATAGAAACAAAAAATAAATTATTATTAATAAAGTTTCAGTACAACTAATAAATGAAGTGAAAACAGCTGTAGGGCAAGGAGCATTAGAGTTGGATAACCATAGATATTAGAACACCAGTTTTATCCTTTGATCTTTTCTGAGCCTACTCCACTAAATGATCAAACACTGTCAACATTTATGCTGATACAGAGAGCTAAAAAAATAAAATCCTATGGTTAGAAGAAGATTAACATTATGTGCCAAAACTTTACTAGGGTGCTTAGATACTTGGTTAACCACTACACTGGGTGGGTCTGTGAGGGAGCTTTTGTATAAGATTATTATTTGAATCTTACACTGAATAAAGCAGATTGTCCTTCCCAATGTGGAAAGACCTCATCCAATCCACTGAAGGTTTGAATAATACAAAAAAAGTTGAGTAAAAGAAAATCTCTCTCTCTGTCTTCTTGGATCTGTGAAATCGATCTTTTCCTGCCTTCAGACTAGGATGATCGCTGGAATTTACACCATCATCTCTACTGGGTCTCTACCTTACCCACTACAGATCTTGAGATTTCTCAATCTTAATAAAAGATGTAGCATATGTGGGCCAATTCCTTATAAAATTGTATATATATAATATATATATATACCTATTTACATATACGTGTACATGTATATACCATGTTGGTTCAATTTCCCTGGAGAACACCAACTAATGGAAGGAGTTTAAAAAACAATCATATTCTAGGTTAATTTTAAAAATCTGATGAATTTACCTACATTATTTTATTTATTTTATTTTATTTATTTATTTATTTTTTTGAGTTGGAGTCTCATTCTGTCACCCAGACTGGAGTGCAGTGGCCGCTCCCGGCCACCACAGCCTTGACCTGCTGGGCTCCGGCAAGCCTTCTGCCTCAGCCTTCCGAGTAGCCGAAATTACAGGCGTGGGCTACCACACCCGGCTGATTTTTTGACTCATTGTAGAGATGAGGTCTCGCTGCCCCGGCGGGTCTCGAACCCTCGGGCTCAGGCAATCCACTCACCTTAGCCTCCCAAAGGCGCGGGATTACAGGCTGAGCCACCGCACCCGGCCATTATTTTATTAAATTTGACTTTTGGGTTCTGCCATTTTGGCAAATATAATTTTGGTAACAAAAGACTACATTTTACTTCAAATTAACTTTAAAAAATTAAGAACTGATTTAAAAATCAAAAGAGAACTCATGGAAAGTGGGAAAAGGCTTTGAAAATGAGTCTTTATGAGGACCCAAAATATCACCAGTATATGCAGCAGTTACTTGAGATATAGGAGGGGGGATTTAAAAAAATTATTTTTTGGAGGGCACTCTCTTGAAATACAGGTTTCCCCAACCAGGTAAGTGTTCTAGGAACCCATAGGCTTCAGGGTATACAGCAGCATTATTGTGAGAAGCTGCAACTCACTTCAGTGAATTATTTTCTTTTTTATTCTTTCAGTGCATTTACCCATTTCATAATGAGTGATTTACCTGGTGCACTACCTGCCAAAACTGTGCTGAGTGTTCAGCAGTTTTTTACAAAAAACAACATGACTCCTATGCCCCACTCTTTCTATTCACCTGATCTTTCCCCAAGTGACTTTTTGTTGTTATTATTTCCCAGATGAAAAAAGTCCTCCAAAGGAAACGTTTTGCTGACGTGGAAAAGGTGAAACAAAAATGACAGAAGCATTAAAAGGCATCAAAACTGATGAGTTCAAAAACTGTTTTGAGCAGTGGAAAAAGTGTCTTGATAGGTGTATCGCATCAAACAAAAATTACATTGAAGGTGATTGAATTTTAAACATGTATACCACCTAACTACAGTTAGGATGGCCATCATAAATAACTCAAAAAGCAACAGATGCTGAAGAGGATGTGGTGAAAAGGGAACACTTCTACACTGTTGGTGGAGTGTAAACTAGTGCCGCCTCTGTGGAAGACAATGTTGGTGGGAGTGTAAACTGGTACAGCCTCTGTGGAAAATGGTGTAGCTATTCCTACAAGATCTAAAAATCGACCACCATACAACCCCACAATCCACCTACTGAGAATAAACTTGAAAGAACTCAAATCACTCTATGTAAAAGATACCTGCATGTGTATGTTTTTCACAGCATTGTTCACAGTAGCAAGAACACGAAAACAACTGTGCTGCCCATCAAAAGAGGACTGGATAAAAAAAAATGTGGTACATATACACGATGGAATATTACACAGCTGTAGGAAGGACAAAATCATGAACTTCACAGCAATCTGGATGGATTCAGAATCTATAATACTGAGTGATGTATCTCAGAAACAAAGAACTGAGTATCACATGTTCTCACTCATAAGTGGACCTTGAACAATTACCATAATACCATAAGAAAAGAATTGGCAGTACAGGGAAACTGCTGGGGAGGGTGGAGGGAGGTGGGATTGGCAATAATGAGAATCTGCTGGGGAGGGCACACCTCATCAACAAGGTTACCTGCATAATGAACATTTATATAGCTAACCCTGAGTTGTACCCCATATCTTTAAAAAAAGAAGAAATACAAGTTTAAACATGTAAGAATAATTACAGGCCAGGCCCCGTGGCTCATGCCTGTAATTCCAGCACTTTGGGAGGTGGAGGTGAGAGGATTGCCTGAATCTAAGAGTTCGAGGCCAGTCTGGGAAACTGATGAGACCTCATCTCTACAATTAAAAAAAAAAAAAATTAGCTGGGTGTGGTGGCACACACCTGGATTTCCAGCTACTTGGAAAGCTGAGACGGAAGGATCACCTGAGTCTAGCAGGTGGAGGCTGTGGTGGCCATGAGCATACCACTGCAGTCCAGTCTAGGCAACAGAGTGAGACTCCAACACACACATACACACCACACACACACACACACACACACACACACACACACAAATAAATACAAATTATTAATAATAAATTGTTTTGGGGAGGGGGTCCCTCTTGTATTTACCATTCTTGTTCCCTGTCTTTCTCATAATTTATCTTGCTTTCTTATCTATTCTTTTTTCTTTATGTTAGCAGGTATTTGACCCAATTTAACCATATTGCATTGGCCTCCATGGCTTTTTTCAAATATTCTCTATACCATGGCATATTTCCTTTTTCCTTCTGGAACTCCATTAATGTGCATATTGCTTGTTTGATGGTGTCTCATAAATCCTGTAGGCTCTTCTTACTCTTTTGCATTTCTTTAAGTCCAACAACTGTATACTTTCAATTGACTTATCATAAATTTTACTGATTGTCTCTTCTCCTTGACCACATCTGCTGTTGAAACTCTCTATTGCGGTTTATTTTAGTTTAGTCATTGTACCCTTCAGCCTCAGAATTTTTTTGGTTCTTTCACATGTTTTTTAATCTTTTTTTTTAGCTTTTCATTTTGTTTTTGAATTTTTTCTTGATTTTATTAAATTACTTATCTATATACTCTTGTAGCATACTGAGCTTCTTTAGAACAAATATTTTGAATTATTTTAAGGTAATTTATAGAATTCTATTTCTTTTGATGAGTTTATTGTGTTCTCTTGGAGATGTCCTGTACTCCTGATTTTCTATGGTCTTTAAATCATATGTTGGTGTCTGTGCTTTTGAAGAGGCAATCGCCCACTTCTTAACTTCATAGACTTGCTTCATTAAGAAAATATTTTTTACCTTTGATGGGGACAAGTAAAGGACCCACTAACTGCAGGTTTGAGGAAATATTCTGTGGTAACTGGTATAGCAGTGTCTGGTGTGCCAAGTGCAGAAACATGTGTCATCATGGTGGATTGTAAATTCAGGTGACAGAAGTCTGTAATTCTGAGAACATGACAGCAAATGTTTGGGCAATCTATAGTGGCTGGGAGTGCCACTGGAGTCCTCAGAAGCACCTCTGTGTCAGAAGGAAACACACTTGCATAGGGGCCATGACCAATTGCAGGTGCAAGCAGTTGTGGAGGTCAGAAGAAAGTATGTATGTGGCAGTGAGAGCTGCCACCAGCAATAAAAAAGGGCACCATTTTCTAGCAGCTGACCCGTGTCCATGCTGGTTCTGGGGACTTTGCACTCACAACTGCACTGGTTAATGTGGTTCCAGCAGCAAGGTGGGGTGTCAAACTCAGGCAGCTAGGAACCATGGATGCAAAAGCTGTGGGGGCTTTGGCAGTGTAATCTGTAATCTGTGATACCTGTTGGGACCCTTAGCAACAAAGGTTATAGAGTCCTCTGTAAAGTAGGATACTGTGGACCACGGTGGCACCATTCGTGTGACTGATATTAGTAGCCACATCCATCCTCTTTGATCTCAGCCATCTCTAGATACCCGAGATATAGTGGTTGCCCTAGAGGTCTGGGTGGTTGAAACTGAAGCAGGTCCTCTGGGTAATATCCTAAAGTCTGGGGAAGTTTGTGGAGTATCCTGACTTCCCATGCTTTCCATGAGGGGAACACCTAGGTTAAGGACATCCCTCTAGGAGGTGAGCTTTTTTGGCCTGGGAGATGATGCAGGAAAGTGAAACTGTTCGTCCTGCTCTTTCTCTGTGGTTATTCTCAGTTTATCTTTGTTCTACACGGGTGATGCTGCTTCTTCACTGGAACTGGAGTTCTCCAAGGGATATTATTACTTAAAATTTTTTGTAGGGAGAATAAGTGCAGAAAACTCTTACTCTGCCATCTTAGTGTGATATATGTGTTCTTTAAAAGTTAAAAGTACACTGAAGAAAATTACCAAATTTTCATTTATCCAGCGTTTTTAGATTTTAATTATGATGAACTACTAAACTTTAGACAATTTTCTTTCTTTATGTAATGGGCTTAAAAACTGATGTTTTTCTTTAATTGAATGATGTTTTAATTTATATTATTAAATTTCATACTATATGTTTATTCTTGATATTTAAACTTCTTGTATGGCTAGGATAATTTCTGTTGGATCAATATGTATTCATTTGGGACATATCATTGAAATTAGTAAGCAAACATCTTGTATTATATGTTCCCATTTAAATTAATAATTAAATCAGGCATATAATTTTATTTTGTGATGACGTGGGCAAGATTTCATGCTTTTTTATTATTTTGTTTTCTTTGTTATCAAAAACTGTACCTTGAATTTTTGGCAGAGGTAAGCTTTAAAATGTATATACTTGGAGAATTTTGAGGGTAAAGAAATTAATAACCATGGAGAATTGATAAACAATGTATTGTGAGGTGGAGCAACACGGTTGAATAGAAAACTTTAGTGATCATCTCTATCCAGGAACATCAAATTGAACAACTATCCATGCGAGAATGCATTTTCAGAAGAATGATAGAATCAGGTGAACTATCACAGTACCTGATCTACCTGATTACACAGTTTATCATAATAACAAGAAAATATGTGTTAAAAAGAGAAGGAAGGACAGTATGGCATTGTCTAAACCATCCCTTTTCCAACCCCAGGCAGCACAGCACAGAGCGAGAAACTGCCTGCATGGGGGAGGGAAAGGGAAGTTAGTGTGGGACTTTGCATTAGAATTTAGCATGGGTCCCACCACAGTGAAACACAGCACGAGGAAGAGACCCTGAAGCCCTTGATTTCACGGTGATTTCCATAGAGAGAGGTTTTAGAATTGCCCCAGACCAGTGGGGACTTACTACCCCACCAGGGAAGAGGAACCAAATTCCAACTTGCTTTATTGCCAGCAGACTAAAGTCGTCTCAGGCTTTAAATAAATTTCAGAGGTAGGTAGGCCATAAAAAACACCATCCCTGGTAAGTCCTAGTATTTTGCAGGTCTTAGATACCATGACTTGGAAAATGACCCAGCATGACATTGGCTATGATGGCTACAGCAGTGTCCACATCACTCTACTCTCAACTTCAGACTGTGCAACTTGTAGAGAAATTACTTCTACTTGAGAAATGGATAGAGAAGAGCGTGAGGGACTTTGTGTAGGAAGCTAGTACCAGCCCTATACGGTAAAATGCAGCAAAGGTTAGCAACCTGAGACCTAGATGACACTTCTAGACCCATTTCAAGCCAGAAGTGAATTCTTCACACTGTTGAGAGTATCCCTCAAGTGTCTACCCACTTCTGCATTGGTTGACTAAAGTGGCCTTTGGCCTTGAATAAAATATCAGGGACAGTCAGGCAGCAGTGACTTTGGACCTGAAATGAATTCTCAATCTGCACTGGTCTGGGAGGCTATTGGCATTGAATGTGACCCAGTGTGGTATAAGCAGCAAAGACTATGTGCCCATGTTATCCATCTCCCAACTCCAGGCAGCACTGAGCTGAGAGAGATTCCCTCTGAGAGGCCCAGAGGAACCGATGTACAGCCATCTTAAATGTAAGCCTAAGTTGGAAGTTTACTGTAGTACTTTAGAAAATTCATAATCAGCTTATCAGCTTGATAGCAACAGTACAGCCATTTTAACTTCCTGCTGCTATTTCAGACCAAGGTGCGGCCCCATGATAAAATGCGTAGCTGAAGCTATGTCTAAACTTAAGCTTCAGTTGCAGGAAAAACCGCAAAGTTACAGCATGGGCCCCAACCCTTCCCCTTGCCCCACATCTCCCTAGATTGCCACACCACCCCCGGGCCACAACCAATCAGGCACCAATGGGAAACCATCTGAATCTCCAGATGTCTCGGCAGCTTCCTCAGTTAGTGGGCTGAGGTTAGCCTGAGTGAAAGCAAGCCAATCCTCTGTGTGTGTGCTAACCGATAAAAGTTGTCATCCAATCACACGAAGACAAGTCTGGAAATCCCCCACCCAAGATCCTTCCCCTATGTAACCACAATAAAAGCTGCCTGCTTAGGAGGGACGGGGCATCTGACTGCACTCCGCTGCGTCGGTTGGCAACAGAGGTCCAGGCTCGAGCTTGCAAATAAAAGACCCTTTTGAACGTTCATCAGAATTGGCTCTTGGTGGTCTCTCGAATCAATCTCCTGGGCACTACACCTTCCACTTGAGGGAAAGAAAGAGGTAATCAAGGGACTTGACCTTGAAACCCAGGGAACTGTTCCTGATATTACCAAGTCTATCATCTTTAGAGAGCTAAGTGTCTGCAAGACTTGGAGCAAACCTGGGCTTGGGGTACCTTTCAAATACTGAAATGACCTCAGTGACCACAGGTTTAGTAAACTCAATGGTCAATCCCTTTTGAATTCCTAGAAAACTTTCTGGAAAAGAACAGAACTAACAAGGTCATATTGAAAACATAAAATGCCGATTCTTCAATGTCCAGACATTGACAAATATCTACAAGCATCAAAAACATTCAGGGAAATATGATCTCATCAATGAACTAAATAAGACACTAGTGACAGACCCTGAAGAGACAAAGATGTGTGAGGTCTCAGAATAGGAATTCAGAATATCTGTTTTAGGGCAGCACAGCAAACTTCAATAAAGCACAGAGAAGCAGTCTTGAAATTTATCAGAGAAATTTAACAAAAAGATTGAAATAATTTTAAAATCAAACAGAAATTCTGAAGCTGCAAAATACAATAGGCCAACTGCAAAATGCATTAGATAATCTTAACAGCAGAATTAAGCAGAAGGAAGAATCAATGAGCTTGCACAAGGACTATCTGAATATATCCAAGGGAGAAAAAAAGAAAGGACAAAAAGGAACAACTAATACTTACAAGATTTTGAAAATATCTTCAAAACAGCAAATGTAGAATCATTAGCCCTAAAGAGAGACTAAAATAAGGAGTAAAAAATGAATTCAAATAAATAATATTAAAACTTTCTCAACCTAGAGAAAGATATAAATATCCAAGTATAAGAAGGTCAAATATCACCAAGAAGATTTATCAAAAATAAGACTTCCACTAGGTATATTGTAATCAACTTTCAAAGGTCAAGGAGACAAAGTGCAAAGTTTTTTTGTTTCCTAAAAATAGCAAGAAAAAGGAAGAAAAACATACAAGGGAGCTTTTATATGTCTGTCTGGCAACATATTTCTCAGTAGAAACTTTATAGGCCAGGAAGTAGTAGGGTGATACAGTCAAAGTGCTGGGGGGAAAAAGACAAACAAAAAGAACCAAACTAAAACAACAACAACAAAAAAACTCTGTCAACAGAGAATACCCAAGAAAGCTGTCCTTTGAACGTAAATGAGAGCCAAAGGCTTTCCAAGGCAATGAAAAGCTGAGGGAATTCACTGCTATGTGACCTGTCTTACCAGATATGCTAAAGGATGTTTTTAAATGTGACAGAAAAAAATGCTAGCGTGTAAGAAGAAACATGTGAATAAAACTCACTAGTAAAAGTACATATACAAAAAAATTAAAAATACTCCAACATTAATTGTGGTACGTTATACACTTATTTTCCAAGTATGAAGAATGAACACAAATCTATCAAAATAATGTTAACTGCAATGATTTTTTAAGAGATAGACAATATTAAAAGATATAAAAAAAGAAAACATAAAGTCTAAAGGTTGAGAGGAGATGGAGTTAAAGTGCAAAGTTTTTTTGTTTGCTTTTAAAGTGAGAAAAAAAGATTTTTTAAGAGGACAGAAAAACTCCCACAGTAGGAAGAGACCCGAGGAGGTTGCCCACAGAGTTTTTTTATTTTGCTTTTCTTTTCTGGCATTCAAAGTTAAACTATCATCAGTTTAAAGTAACTTATAATAACCATATTATTATTTTTTGTAAACCTCATGGTAACAATAAAGCATAAAGCAATAATAGAAACAATAGACGTTTACTAAGAGGTTTATTTTCTGTTGTTTTTTTTTAAAGAAAAAATTATTTGAAATTCATTTAATCAACAACAGGAATTATATTTTAAAATGCTTTATCAGTCAGTTAAAGCTTTCTGTTAATTAATCTAGAATTTTAACATGTAGTAAAAGAATCATTATCAACAATCAAAGGTGCTGGATTCACTAAATACCACATACATAAAATGTAGTAACCAGTGGATTTTATCTAGTCAAAGCAGCATGAAATGCAGCACTTCATTAAAACATCTGACTAAACTGCTAAAGTTTTAACTTTACTGCTGGTTTTCCCAGAACATGCAAATAAATAAGGTAGTGTGTGACCTGATTAGGTATTACTAAAAAGAATACTCAATATTCTTTTCAGACAATAATGCCTATTTCTAAGATTAAATATTTTTGGCAATGATTAAACAAAGTATAAAAGCTTTTATTATTAGTAGGGTTTTCCATTTAATATTCCGGCAATTGTTGGTGTTCATCTCTAATATATCTTCTTTGGTATCACATACCACCCATGGAAAACGATATCACCAATAGGATTTCAGATAATTAATAACTGACATAAAACCTCATTGCTTACTTTATAATAGATATACAAGAAACATTTACTTTTTTCTAGCTGTTTTTGTTCTAGTCTGTCTTCCTAATGAAGGATGATTTGGATGATGGTAAAGTCCAGCTCTCCAGGGCATGATAATTAATAATTGTGTAGACAACAATTATTCTGTATCTTCCATGTTGTTGAAGCTCTCTGTCGTTATCAACATGAGAACCCTAAATTAGTGGATCCTTTGCTTTCTTTTGTATAGTTCCATCTGAAGTGATAATATAGCTTATCCAAATTGTGAGAAGCTCCTTTAGTGCTGTGGTCCCCAACATTTTTGCCATCAGGAACCAGTTTCGTGGAAGACAATTTTTTCACTGACCAAAGGGGATAGTTTCAGAATGATTCAAGTGCATGACATTTATTGTGCACTTTATTTCTATTATTATTACATTGTATTGTACAATGAAATACTTGCACAAATCACCATGAAGACAAAAAAGAAGAGATGCAGATGGAAGTGATAAATGAAATAATAGGTGGGTCCCATGCAGACTAAAATAATTGTTAGATTGACTAAAAAGCCTGCCACCGAATGCAGTTGTAAAATAGAAGTACATCAACTCACTTGCCACTCTCTTATAGGGTTTTGATAGGAGTCCGCAAGCAACTGATTTATTATGATTCTGAGTAATGAAACCTCACTATTAATGTTTATCTGTATTTGCAGTCACTTCCCAGCACTTGCATCACCAACTTGCCTCCTTCTCAGATCATCAGGTATTAGATTCTCATAAAAACCACACAACCTAGATCCCTCACACCCACAGTTAGAATATAATTCATGCTCCTATGAGAATCTAATAGCTGATCTGCCAGAAGGCAGAGCTCAGGTTATAATGTGAGCAATGGGGAACAGCTGTAAATACAGATGAAGCATTGCTTGCTTACCGCCTGTTCACCTCCTGCTATATGGCCCCGTTCCTAACAGACCAAATACAGGTACCAGTCCATGATCCAGGAGTACAGGATCCCTGCTTTAAAGAATCCTGCCAGCCGGGCTCAGTGGCTCAGCCTGTAATCCCTCGCCTTTGGGAGGCTGAGGTGAGTGGATTGCCTGAGCCTGTGGGTTCTAGACCCGCCTGGGCAGCGAGACCTCATCTCTACAATTAAAAAAAAAAAAAAAAAAATCAGCCGGGCGTGGTAGCCCATACCTGTAATTCCGGCTACTTGGAAGGCTGAGGCCGAAGGATTGCTGGAGCCCAGCAGGTCGAGGCTGCGGTGGCCGGGAGCAGCCACTGCACTCCAGTCTGGGCGACAGAGTGAGACTCCAACTCAGGAAAAAAAAAAAAAAAAAGAATCCTGCTCTTGTTAATAAGGTGTGCCACCTCATCCCACATCAATAAGGGTACCTGCATAATGAACATTTGTATACCTAACCCTGAATTGTACCCAACATATTTAAAATAAAAAATAAAATAAAAATAAAGAATCCTGCCCTCTGAGATTTCAAGATCTCACAGAAGTATGCTTTTGTAGCCTCGTTGTATTGTTTTTTCAGGTATCACTGACCATAAATAATTGTATTGAGGCATGGAGACTATAGAGACTGCAAATCAACCTATAGATGCAATAAAACAATAAAATTATTCCATCTAGAAATTTAAGCCTTGTTTAAATTAAAGAAATTAATCACAAGTTGTGAATTTTTACTTGTGAGTAAATATATTTAGTATTTGGGCAGCCATAATTGGGCCAGGTTGAAGTGGAACAAAGACAGTGAGAAGAGAGAAATAAAAACAAAACACAAAAGAGAGATGTAATACATCCATGTAAAGAGAAATCTTAAATATGTATTTGATTCTTATAATCTTTTTGTTCCTATATAGTATATTTAGTGAGCTTACTGTAGACTTAGTGTTTTCCAAGGTATATATGATCTTTGCAAAATAAAATCCCTCTGAAATTTAAACTAGTTTGAGAGTGATCGCTCTTTAAAACATTTGCTATGAAATACTTTTAGATTTACAAAAGTTGCAAATATTGCAGTTTATACATAATCACATATGTTTATCACAAATACAAAATTGACATTGGTACAATAGTGCATACTTTATTCAGATTTAAATTTCAAGTTACTAGGAAACTTTTAAAAAGTATTTAAATAAAAAAGAAATTATATCTGTGTGGTATTTTATTTCGAAAGTTTAGCAACCCAATAAGCACTTAACAAGTATCCCTTTAAACTTGTTTGTTTCAGAGTTCCTTTAGAAACTCCCATCCAGCTTTGTCCTCTCATAATTAACATCTCTGGAACAGCTACACCAGAAACTTAGCATCACATACACTACCTGGCACATAATAGCTACTCGTTAAATATATTTAAATCTATTTTTTCTTATTCTCCACTTTTGTTAAACCTGGGTGTTAAATGTCTCACTCTATAGAAGCAGGGAACTTTGAAAATATATTTTCATTTTTCTTTAACTTAGAACAGCATTCCTCAACATTTTGGCATCAGGGATCAGTTTTGTAGAAGCCCATTTTTCAAGGGAGAAGCATTATCAGGCATTAGATTTTCGTAAGGAGCACACAACCTAGATCCCTCACATGTGCAATTCACAGTAGGATTTCTGCTCCTATGAGAATTTAATACGTGGCTGATCTGACAGAAAATGTAGTTCCGCTTGTCACTCAGTTCTTGCTGTGCAGACGGTTCCTAACAGGCCACAAACCGGTACCAGTCCCCCACCACCCCCAGCAACCCCTAACCCTCCCCCCACCTTGGGGACCTCTTACCTAGAAAGTATATGACTTGAATCCATGTTACAATGCATAGACTCTTCCCACAATAAAGCCATGATAACATGTTGAGTAAGAAACAGAAAGCCATTGTCTTTTACTATCTGATTCAGTCTTCATGATATAGGTTAGTTTTAGAACAGACTACAGATTTGTTTATATGTACTCAAGGGTGCCAATCTACCTTATAAATTAACATTCAAAACCCTCAACTCTTCACAACAGATCTGACAAAATATGCCTTAAAGCATGATTTTCTATTTCATTTCTGTTTTCTTAGGTTAAAAAAATCATAAAATAGTGTGATTTTTTTGTTGACATATATGGTGAAAATAAGTTATTATGTTGCCTTTCAGACCAGGATGTACTGTTAAACATTAATGAAAAGTCACTAGGAAAAAAAAAAAAGCAGGGGAGAGATTGTGAAAATGTTGATTCTGAGAGAAAAGTCATTCAATTTAAATGCTGAAAAACTCGAAATACATTTTCTTGAGCCAGGTTGAACATAAAGATATACTTATCTTGAGCATATAATTTATTGTCATCTTTTCATTTTATATTAGGAGCAAGTTTAGAAAATGAAATAAAATGCAGTTATTTGATACTCAATTTTTAAAAATCATATATAACTGAATGACTTTACAGAAAATATTTTCCAAAATCATGAAACTTTTCAATAATTACATTTTAAAAAATTATAAGGAGACTGATTATAAGACAAAAGTTATGTATTTATTAAACTAATGTTAATTCTGCTGTAATTATGTCAATTAAATCCCCAGAGCTTCAATTCAATTGTCTGCACAAAATAATAGCAATGATCATGTGAGTGATAACTGCAAATATTAGTATACAGGTTTCTAGATATTAGATAAAAGTTTTGCAAAAATTATAAAGTACTATCAAGATATATTTTAAAAAGTTTAAACAAAGATAGAATATACCAAGCCCATGAATTTAAAAAAACAAAATTTTGAAAATTATTTTTTATATGCTAGTCATAAAAAATCATTAAACATACTATCTGTTGATCTTTTTAAAATATGTGTCATGAAGAGAATATACAACTCAGAGAACTGAGGAAGATATTAACAAAACATATATCTACAAATAAGCATATCCAATCTATATTAATAACTCTTATACACCAATAAATATAATACAATTTTTTAAGTGTAAAAGCTAAATGTACTTGATAAATGAAAAAGTCAAATTGACAATAATCATATTATGCTAGCTTGTTAGGGCTATCATAACATTATGTTAGCTTGTTAGGACTATCATCACATATCGAGTGGCTCACATAACAGAAATGTATTTCCTTATAGTTCTAGAGGCTAGAAAGTTTAAGATCAAATGCTAGCTGGGCAGGATTGGTTTCTTCTCAGGGCTATCTCCTTGGCTTGTAGATGATTGTCTTCTTCCCCTGTCTTTACATGGTATTTTTGTGTGAACTAATCTTCTGTGCTTAAAAAAATGTTCTGGTTTACCACTTACCCTAAGGACCTCATTTTGCTTCATTAACAATTCTATCTCAAAATAAAATCACATTGGAAGGTATTAGTGGGTTAGAATTTCGACAGAAGATTTTGAAGGATAGAACACAAGGTCCCTCATAACATACAAAGAGGGATAAAATAAAACACTAAAAACTTCTGCACAACAAAAGAAATAATCAACAGAGCAAATAGGCAACTTACAGAATGGGAGAAGATATTTGCAAACTATACATCTGAAAAGGTTTAATATCCAGAATCTACAAAGAATTCAAACAAATCAGCAAGAAAACAGCAAACAGCCCCATTAAAAAGTAGGCAAACACCATGAATGGCCATCTCTCAATAGAAGTTATTCAAATGGCTAACAAACATATGAAAAAAATGTTCCACATCACTCATTATCAGGAAAATGAGAATTAATACCATGAGATACCACCTTACACCGGTCATAAAAGTCATTATTAAAAAATCAAAAACCATAGATGCTGGCATGGATGCGAAGAAAAGGAAGTGCTTATGCTCTGTAGGAGTGAAAATTAGTACAACTTCTTTGGAAAGCAGTGTAGTGATTTCTCAGACAAGTCAAGTAGATCTGCTATTTGACTCAGCAATCCCACTACTAGGTATCTACTCAAAGGAACAGCGATGTTAGACTACAAAGACACCTGTATTTGCATATTCATCACAACAAAATTCACAATTGCAAAAATGTGGAATCAACCTAAATGCTCTTCAACTTACCAGTGGAAAATAAAAATATGGTATACATACACTATAGAATACTACTCAGCTATCAAAATGGAAGATATAATATCATTTGCAGCAACTTAGATGGAAATGAAGAACATCATCCTAACTAAATTAATTCAGGAACTGGAAACCAAACACCACATGTTCTCACTTATAAGTGGAAGCTAAACTAAGGATATGCAAAGACATGGAGAATGATGTAACAGACACTGGAGACTCAGAAGCTTGGAGGGGTGAAGGGATAAAAAAATCACCTATTGGGTACAATGTGCACAGGTGAGAGTGGTGGGTACACTTAAAGCCCAGACCAAAAACTACTTATACCCCTAAAAACTATTGAAATAAAAAAAGTTTTAGTTATGCAAAATGAGTAAGTTTTTGGACTTTACATTTTGAGTGATATATTCAACAAGTTATGATAGGGAAAATTAGTCTAAGCCTCTCATAAAATTACTTGTAAATATAAAATATTAGCTGAAATATATGATATTTATTATTTTCGTCTAGTTGATGACATCCTATGCAATATTGCAAAATAGACTCTAGGCATTGTACGTGGTAGAGTATTTCAGTGGGAACGTATAGATTACACAAAATAATTCATTGCTAACTCTAGCTATGGAATTTTGTATATTTTGTGTAATTTTGAATCTTTTGGGCAGTGCAGCTATGTGCAATCAAGATAATAAACTTATTCATAATTCAACAATTTTTTTCTCATGTCTATTTGAGATCCTTCCTTTTTTCCTTTCCCTCTTCTAGGCAATCACAAATGTGCCTTTTGTTACTATAAAATGGTTTCATTTTTTAAATATTTAAATAATTAGAATAAAATAGAATGTACTCTTTTGATTGTCTCCTGTTACTCAGCACAAATATTTTGTGATAATTTAATGTTGCTGCATGTATGGATAGCTCATTCATATTTATTTCCAAGTAGCATTCCTTTGTATGAACATTCCACAATTATTTCATTCATTCATTAATGGACATTTAAATTATTTTCATATTTGAGCTACTTACTGCAAATAAACCTGTTAAGAGCATCTATGTATGTTTTTGTATGGACATAAGCTTTCTTTTTTTAAGTAAATAATTATGGTGCAGATTCTGGGTCACATATTAAATACACCTTCAAAATTTTTTTTTTTTTTTTTTTTTGAGACTGGAGTGCAGTGGCCGCTCCCTGCCACTGCAGCCTTGACTCACTGGGCTCCAGCGATCTTTCTGCCTCAGCCTTCTGAGTAGCCAGAATTACAGGCACATGCTACCATGACCGGCTGATTTTTTGATTTATTGTAGAGATGAGGTGTCACCAAGTTGTCCAGGCGGGTCTCGAAACCATGGGCTCAGGCAATCCACTCACCTCAGCCTCCCAAAGCATGGGATTACAGGCTGAGCCACCGAACCCGGCTCATCTTCAAATTTTTAAAGACACTACCAAAAGGTGATGTATATCCCAATCATCCTAATTTGATCATTGTATGCATATATCAAAATTTGACATGTATCTCCCAAGTATGTGCAAATATTATATATCCATAATTCAAACATTTTTAAAAGACAACTCTAACACAATTAATATATGTAATTTCTAGTTGTTTCACATTCTTGGCAACACTATGAATGACCAGTTTGTTTTAATGTTTAACCATTTAGTTGGTAAAGATTAGTATCTTATTCTATTTTTAATTTAACTTCCCTAATGGCTAATGATATTGAGAATCTTTTCATATGCTTATTTCTCACCCATATAATTCTTCAATAAAAATATATGTTTAAACTTCTTTGTTTTTTTTTTTTAACTTTTTTTGTTCTGCTATAAAATTGTAGAAAGATACTGGGCATGGTGGCGTAAATTCCTTAATGGTAGCATACTAGACCACAGAAGAAGAAAAAGACAAGGGAAGCATGTAGATGTGGAGTCAAGTTTATCACATATGACATATATTTACATAGAATGATATGTTAAACTTAGGGTCAAAAACTAAATAGTTCATAATGTGTGCAAAAGGTAAATCAATAAACTCAATTTAAATGTAAAAAGAAAGAAAATAATATCTTGCTTTGTTACTTACAAAGCCTAAGCAACCCTACTTGATTGCAGTCAAGAGGAACAATATGATGTGTACTCCTGCTATTAGGATTTTAGATTACAATAGTATACTCCAAAAAAGAAACTAAATTCTTTAGAAAATAATGACCTAATCACTTGAGGCAAGAAAGCATTAATGACTCTAATGGTTTAATGCTGTAAGAATCTAAGGATGCTCTCTATTAATCATCACATTTTTCTGCTTCTGAGTTTGCCATTTCTGAATCACTTAAGTATGTTTTAACAACAATTAAAATTATTTTTCTCTGTAGCCCAGCACCAAACTTTGAAATATCTTTAGTTTATTATGGCAGGTGGCCTCAAAAACAAGTCCTAATTATGACTAATAGTCACACTCACAGTAAGGGTTGTTTACTCAGGAAACCCGTGTTGGAATATAAAACATGGTGAAAGCTTTAATTCATCCAGTTAGGCCAGCACTAATTCTAGAATCTCCCCTTGATTGCTTTTTCTTTTCTTTTCTTTTTTTTTTTTTTTTTTTTTGAGTTGGATTCTCACTCTGTCACCCAGACTGGAGTGCAGTGGCAGCTCCCGGCCACCGCAGCCTCGACCTGCTGGGCTCTGGCGATCCTTCCGCCTCAGCCTTCCAAGTAGCTGGAACTACAGGCGTGCACTACCACGCCCAGCTGATATTTTGATTTATTGTAGAGATGAGGTCTCGCCAAGTTGCCTGGGTGGGTCTCGAACCCATGGGCTCAGGCAATCCACTCACCTCAGCCTCCCAAAGTGCGGGATTACAGGCTGAGCCACCGAGCCCAGCTAATTGCTTTTTCAGTATATAAATTAATATTGTCCATCACTGGCTTTTATGTTGAAAAACCATGCCCAAGCAATTCTTTCTTCCAAGTATTCTAATACTATCTTGGTATAATTTAGCTTCAACTTTGAGTATTCTAAGGACCAGAGACAAAAGCTGCCCAAAACAACTGCCTGCACTCCCTTGTATCAGGCCTTTTGGATAATCATGGAAAAGTCATTCCAGGCTAAATTAGTTTGTAGTAAAACGATGTAGTGTAAGTTGCAACTTGTCAGCTCATAAATTAAAATCCTGAGAAGATCCCCCAACAAACATACTCTTGGGAGTCAATTAATTTCATCTGATATAAGCCTTGAAATATAAATCAGCATTTTTTCCACTGACTTTAAAATAATCAACTCATGTCAAAACTGCAAGGACAATGCTCTCCTATCAAATCTGTCTATACCAGACACTCCGTCAGTTTTTCCCTGACGCCTTTCCAACCCTTTCATTTTGCTTAGCATAGAAAAGATTATTCAGTTACTTGTGACGATCTTCTTTAAGGACAGTGAGAAAATTACAAATGAAGTAAGAAAAAAATTTACAAAAAATTCAAATGTAAATTCTACGAATTGGTCAAGACATGAGTAACAAGATCTTGTGATCAAACCCAGCAGATTCTGAGGATACATTTCTGAAATATCTGATACTCCATTATGACAAGTTGTTCAACATTACCACTGGTATTTTTCTTAGTAATGAATCAAAACTAAACTAGAAATAATCATCTTCTTGTATTATGAAACATTAAAATGAAAAAAGCCATTTACATGTACTATATGCTAGTGTGGTAGTAAAAATAATATGTTCACATTTAATAAAACCCCTGGGCCCAGGTGTGAAGAGATTTTGTGAGAAGTTAGGCATAACATGAACTTCAGGAAAAAGTTGAGGCTTAGAAATATCTATTGCTTTTATTTTTTGAAAGGAAAAGTTGATCTTTATCACAAAGTAAAAGAACAAGGAGAAAAGAGTGAGATCAAGAATGGAGTAAGAAAAAGTACATTCATGTTTATAACTCAGCAAATATAAAATAGCTCAAATTTTATTTTCTCAAATAGCAACATGTTTCATTCCAATATAGCAATGCCAAGCTGTCAATGTGAAGATAGTCATACAGCCATCATAGAGGATGTGGTGAAATTCCTCATTGCAGAAATGCAACCATTTGGATAACTAGAAGATTAATAGAAAATGCACAAATTGCTAGCAGATAATTAAACTAGGAAATAGAATTTTTTGCATGCTATGAAATAATAGCTTCCATAACTTTGGTTTCAGTTTGAGAATATCTTTCTAAATTTGAAAAACTATGAATTCGGGCTATTTGGCCAAAGTTCACCCAAGCATAGTGTGAATCATATACCTTAACAAGAATCCTCTTTGAAGTAGATTAAATGTATCCATTGAAAATTCACCTACGTTTTTCACACTTCACATAAAGTTCATCTGCTGCCTTAAATTCTCTTATGTTTTCTGAAGAAATTCCCTGAAGAAAAATATTTTACTTCATATTTTTATGCTGGATTGGCTTTCAATCAAGTATTACTTTATATCTCAGTTTCCAATCGATGAGCAAACAAAGAAACATGCTGCAAGTAAAATACTCCTGAGTTTTATTTTATCTTTACAGCAACACAGATTCAGGGAGCTTTCTCTTTTGTTGGCATATGGATGTAAAACCTCTAAAAATGTTTTGTGCTTCTTAGTGACACTTCAATTGAGTTGAAGTCTCTGATATTAAAAATTACGTGTCATTTTAGTGGCATAGTATATGATTTAACTGACAGTCAACCAATAATCTTTTCAGGAAATCAAACAATATCCAGGCACTAAAGTTTATTAGCTATTTCTAGTTAATATTGACAGATATTTAACAAGATATTGAATATCTGCTTACGTTATCTAAGTGACTCCATTTCTTGATTTTGTTCAGTTGGTGCAATAATAAATAGGTAATTTGCTTAGTCAATAATTTGCTTCTGTGGAAGTGATAGTTCATTTAAGTAAGTTTTTTTTTTCTCCTTCAGGAGTTTGGGAAGTCACTTTTGAAAGTTCATTAAAAGTTTATAGAAAGGAAAAGAGAAACACATCAAATTTAAATCAGTATTTCAAGTCCTGTTGTTTTCTGTAATTAGGCCAATGTAATATATAGAAAGTAATTCAAAATTTATGTGAAGCTTCAGGATATGTTCTGCATTGCTTTGTCATGTAAAATATAACTAATAATAAATATGCATATTCTGAAATTAATTAACTCCATAAATTGAGAAAACAGTATTGTCATTTTATGAATCACATAAAGGCACAAAATGTGTATCAAAAAAATACTACAAAAATAAATTACTATATAAAATCCATGTGAGGATAAGGTTGGTGTCTGCTTTACTTCGGAGATAGATATTTGTATTAATTTTGAAGCTTGTTTTTTTTTCGTTTTTTGGTTTTGTTTTGTTTGAGTTGGAGTCTCACTCTGTCAACCAGACTGGAGTGCAGTGGCATGCTCCCGGTCACCGCAGCCTCAACCAGCTAGGCACAGGTGATGCTTTGGCCTCAGTCTGGCGAGTAGCTGGAACTACATATGCGCGACCACACACGACTAATTTTTTTTTTTTTTAATTGTAGAGACAAGGTCTCGCCAACTTGCCTGGAAGGTCCCTTAGATAACCATTTTTTTTCCTCAAAAGTCAAGGTTACAGTAAAATAATTATAGACTAGAGTCTTCTTTTATAAAATATTTAATTGTCATATGTTAAATATGTTCAAGATGTACAACATGATGATTTCATATATGCATACAATGATTAATTATTACCACAATCAAATTAATTAACATATTTACCATCACTCATGTTGAACATTAGACCACAGAATTTATTCATCTTGTAACTGAAAGTTTTCATTCCATGACAAATTTTCTCCATCCCTCAACCCCTAGTAGCCACCATTCTACTCTCTACTTCTATAAGTTCAACTCTTTTAGATTCCACCTATAAGAGAGGTCACACAAGATTAGTCTTTCTGTGTCTAGCTTATCTTATCTAGTCTAATGTCCTCCAGACCAATCCATGTTGTCACAAACGGCAGCATTTTTTAATGGCTGAATAATATTCCATTGTATAATGTACCCCAATTACTTTATTCACTTATTTGTGAATGGTCATTTAGGTTGTTTCCATATTTTAACTACTTTAAATAACGCTGCAATAACATATGAATGAAGAGATCTCAGCTATTTGTTTCATTTTATTTGACTATATATTTAGAAGTGAGATTGCTGAATTAGACAGTATTTCTAGATTTAATTTTTGAGGAAATTTTATACTTTTTTATAGCTGTTAGTAAAAAAATAAGGATGGCAATTGTTGGCAAGGGGGTATAGAAAAGAAAACCCTTGTACATTGTTGGTGGGAATGTAAATTGGAGTTTTTTTAAAGGACTAGATAACTCTTGAAGGTGGGTTCCCTTGGAATATCCAGAAATTAGTGCAGCAGTTATGATTTCATCACTTGTTTCTGAATCCTGGCTTTTACCTATTTATTTATGCAATGTTATAAAGCAGAAATCATATTCATAGAAAAAATAAACTAATCTGTAGAAAATGAACACAAACACATTTTCAATATATTTTGCATATGTGACAAAGAAAACTCAGTTGATAGATGCTACCCACTTGAAAAATAAAGCTAATCTTTCCAATATATCTCCTAGTGTAAGTAGAAAATAAATTTTTTGTGTCAGCTGACATGATTATATTGCATATACAGTTGATCCTTGCACAACATAGGTTTGAACTATACAGGTCCACTCAGGCACACAGTTTTTCCTCAATAACTATATAGAATTTTTAAAGATTTGTGACAATTTCTGATGAATTATGTAGCCTAGAAATATAAAAAAAAGGTATGTTGTGAGTGCATAAAATATATGTAGATACTTGTCCATTTTATCACTTGTATTATAAACTATACCAAAATGCATTATAAAAAATTAAAATTTATCAATAATTATGCACACAAACTCTTACAGACCATACATGGCATCATTTGCAGTTAAGAGAAATGTGAAAAAATGTAAAGATTCAGTATTAAATCATAGCTACCTAAATTAACTGTAGTATATACTGTACTACTATAATAATTTGTAGTCACCTTTGTTGCCATTGTGGTTAACTCAAGTGTTGCAAGCACCTTCTTAAAATTTGATGCAAATCATCTTCATATGAGCAGTTCATCTTTCCAATGAATTACACATCACAATAAAAGGTAATCTCTTGCGGTTCTCTTGTGTTTTAATCATGTTTAGTGCAATATTGTAAACCTCAAATAACACCCACATAAAGTAGCATTAGTGATACTGGCAGTGTTCCCAAGAAATAGAAAAAAGTTATGACATTATAAAAAAAAGTCAAATTACTTTATATGTACCATAGATTGAGGTCTGCAACTGCAAATGACTATTTCTTTTTTTTTTTTTTTTTTTTTGAGTTGGAGTCTCACTTTGTCACCCAGACTGGAGTGCAGTGGCTGCTCCCAGCCACCGCAGCCTCAACCTGCTGGACTCCAGCGATCCTTCCGCCTCAGCCTTCCAAGTAGCTGGAACTACAGGCACGCACTACCACACCCGGCTAATTTTTTGATTTATTGTAGAGATGAGGTCTCACCAAGTTGCCTAAGCGGGTCTCGAACCCGTGGGCTCAGGCAATCCACTCACCTCAGCCTCCCAAGGCGCGGGATTACAGGCTGAGCCACCGAGCCCGGTGCAAACGACTATTTCAAGATTGTTCACCATTTCAAAATAAATTAATCCAACGTAAGAACCATTGCTAAAAAAGGAAAGAAAATTCTTGAAGTCATCACTGTAGTGAAGCAAGCAGGCATGAAAACTATGCACTTTTGCAAAATAGTTTTGCATCTTATGTTGGAAATGTAGTTTTATATAGGTTCAGGATTTCTATAAAAATTTATACCGCCGGGCTCGGTGGCTCAGCCAGTAATCCCGGCCTTTGGGAGGCTGAGGTGAGTGAATTGCCTGAGCCCGTGGGTTCGAGACCCGCCTGGGCAGCGAGACCTCATCTCTACAATAAATCAAAAAATCAGCTGGGCGTGGTGGCGCATGCCTGTAATTTCGGCTACTCGGAAGGCTGAGGCGGAAGGATCGCCGGAGCCCAGCAGGCTGAGGCTGCGGTGGCCGGGAGCGGCCACTACACTCCAGTCTGGGTGACAGAGTGAGACTCCAACTCAAAAAAAAAAAAAAGTTTATACCTATAGGCTCCAATATGATTTGAGAAAAATGAAGTTATTATATGACAACTGAAAGCAAAAAGAAGATTAAAAAATCTAAATCTAGAGTATTTGATGCCAATAGAGGATAGCTTGATTATTTTATTGTTTTTACAATTGCTATTATTATTATTATTGTTATTATTATTGCCCTCTCAACCCAGCTTTTCCAGACTCTGGGAAGAACAAGGAAGAGAAGCAGTTTGACAGTTTTAGAAAGGGGTTTGACTTTAAAAATATAAAGAGAACAAGGTAAGAAACTTCTGTGACCAAGAGACAGCAGGCAAGTTCCCAGATGCCAATAAGAACATTAATGAGGGTAAAGGATATCACCCTGAACAGGTTTTTATGCAGATGAAAAGTTTCCTAGTCAAAACCAAAACCAAAAAAACCCCAAAAAACAAAAAACCCACAAGCGACATTTATCAGTAAAGAAGAGAAGCAAGGTCCAAGATTTAAGCAGGAAGGAACAGGCTAATGCTACTGCTTTTTGCAAATGAGTCTATAAAATGTCTAGAGCCATGGAGGGAAAAGATAAACACTAGCTGGCAGTCTTTCGGTTGTACAAGAAGACCTGGATAATGAGAACGCTTATTTTGGGATGGTTCTATCAATGCTTTGTTACCAACGTCAGTAAGCACCTTACCAGTAAAGGATCCCCAATCATTTACAACCCCATGAGTTGACAAAAAGCATCTACTTCAGTAGATACAAAAAAAAAAAGTATCTACTTCAATCAAATACAGCATCTCTAAATCAGTCTCTACATCAGGGAGTCATAAGGACCTTTCAGGATCATTATACTTGGTATTCTAAGGAAAGGATCATCAACACTATAGGAGAAGATCCTAATAAACAGAACATCATGAAAGTTTGGAGAAATTACACCACTGAAGATATCATCATTGTTATAATGAAAGTCATCAAACCTGAAACAATAAACTATTGCAGAGAAAATTGTGTCCAAATGTTGTTCATGTCTTCTCAGAATTTTTACAACAGAGCAAATCAATAACATTATAAAAGAGATTGTGTATATAGCCAAAAGGATAGGGATGTGTGAAAGATTTCAAGATATGAATCTGGGGGAAATTCAAAAGCTAATAGACAACATACGAGAGGAACTGACAGAAGATGACTTGATGTAGACAAATGCTTATGAATCAATGCCAAACGATGAGGAAGAAGTTGTAGAAAAAGCAATGCCAGAAAACAAATTAACATTAGACAATCTGGTAGAAGGGTTTCATTGTTCAAGATTGCTTTGACTTGTTTTACCACATGAACCCTTCTATGATCGATGCTGAAACTAAAGCAAAGGGTGGAAAAATTGGTGCTACATAAAAACAATTTTAGAAAAATGAAAAAGCGAAAGTCAGACGGAAATGATGTGTTTCTGTAAAGTAATACCAAGTGTGCCTGCCTCTTCTGCTTCCCCTTACACTTCCTACACACCTTCTGTCTCCGTCTCCTCCCCTACCATTCTTCTTTCCCTTTCTCCTCAAGTAACTCAGTGAGACAATGAAAAGGATGAAGACCTTTATGATGATTCACTTTTACCTAATAATAGGAAATATATTTTATTTTTCTTCTGATTATCTAAATTACATTTTATTTTCTTTCGCTTACATTATTGTAAGAATATATCATATGATACATATACAAAACGTGTTAATTAACTGTTTATGTTATCAGTGAGGCTTCTGGCCAACGATAGACTAATAGTAGTTATGTTTTTGAGGAATTTAAAATTACATAAATATTTTTTACTGTACAAGGGTGGGGGACAGTCAGCATTCTAACCTCTGCATTGTTCAAGAGTCAACTCTAGTTAATAACTCTTGAGTTCAAGACTTTCAGCTTCCATTCACTTTAATCCCCAAGCTCAAAAAGAATATTTAAATGACTCTTTCTTAAATCACTTTATCTCATCAAGGCAAAATATTGCCCTTTCAGAGACATTTTATCCTCATGAAATTATATATAATATATATATTTCTCTTTTTACAAAATGCTACACATAACATCTACTGTATTATCTTTCTTTTGTAATATAACTGAATAACTTAGAGATCATTCCATAACAGTACAAAGAGCACAAAAATATTCCTTATGCTTTTAAAAGTATAGTGACTGTATATAGTATTCTACTCTAAGAATTAACATTCTAAGAATTTGTTTGAAAGAAATGTTTCTAAAATTGAAATTTCTAGACTACAGATTATAAAATATAGCCACCATAAAAGCCATAACGTTGATTAAAAGTGCTTCATTACCCCCAGCCCAAATAAACCAGCATGTTTTCAAACTACTTTTCTATGATAGAATTTTATTTAATTTTCATTGATATTTTTAATGAACAATGTAGCATATTTATTTGCAGTTCTTTTCAGTGGGCTCTATGCATATCTTTTGCATACATCTATTATTGGGTCCTTGTTCATTTTGTTTTTGATTTCTAAAATAAAATTCCTGTGAAAAATAATAGACCTCTTCAATATTCATTACAAATGTTCTTTTACTAGTATGAATGTTGTTTTAGAGTTCACTTAGTGTAATTTTTCCATTCATATTTTTATGGAATCACATATACGTATTTATTTCTGTTATTGCAACTGTGTTTTGGGTTAAGGTTAGATATATTTAAGAAAATTTAAAGGTGTTTTTGTTGATGTTTTGTGGATGTCTCCTAGTTATTTATATTTTTGCTACTTTCATTTAAACTTTCCATGTTTCTATAATTTATCCTGGAATAGTAGTAAGATATAGAATCCATTGTGTGTTTTGTCTCATGGACAGTAAGTTGTCATAATCATTTAGTGATAGTTTATCTTTTTCCTATGGCATTTATGTACTAAGTTCCCTGATGTATCTGTCATTTCCAGATGTTGTAACCTGTTCTGTTGATGTATCTATTCACAGGTCAGCCACATGCTATTATATTTCTTAAGGAATTATAATATATTCTGATATTTGGTGATATAATCCCCTACTTCATTGCTTTTCTTATTTACAGACTTTATCTTTAGATTCACGAGTGTTTGTTTTCCCAACTAAACTTTAGCATCTATAATTCCCAAACAAAACAAAACAAAGCATAAAGCATGTCATCCATTGATGTGTTGACTACGTGAATTAACCTAGAATTATTCCATCATTACAATATTTAAGTCTATTTAAGAATATGGTAGCCGGGCTCGGTGGCTCAACCCGTAATCCCACGCCTTTGGGAGGCTGAGGTGAGTGCATTGCCTGAGCTCGTGGGTTCGAGACCCACCTGGGCAGCGAGACCTCATCTCTACCAATAAATCAAAAAATCAGCCAGCCATGATAGCGCATGCCTGTAATTCCGGCTACTCAGAAGGCTGAGGTGAGAGGATCGCCGGAGCCCAGTAGGTGGAGGCTGCAGTGGCCGGGAGTGGCCACTGCACTCCAGTCTGGGTGACAGAGTGAGACTCCAACTCAAAAAAAAAAAAGAATATGGTATGCCTTTCCATTTTTTTCAGATAATATTCTTTTGTGATTCTACATGTAATTTAGTTTTTATTTTTAAGTTGGAAATTGACAGCATTGGGCAAGATGTTGTAAAGAGAGTCAGTGTTGAAGAAATAAACAACCCTTTCAACAACAGGATTCACCTTAGAATATGGAAGAGACAGAGACACAATATGTTATTAAGGAAGCATTAATAGATTTACATGGGTGTGAATTAGCACAAAAGTGAGTACAAAGTTAGAACAAACCCTTGCACAATTTTTACAGCAAAGTAGAAGAAATAATAATAACTTTTCTTCAGAGACAAAAAGCTGTACCTCATGATGGTCTTTTGCAAATTTTATGAGAGACCTCTGAACTAATTTTATAAGGCTGATTTATATGTTCAAAGTTTATTTGGCCAGCGACCTGGTACATATCTCTACATTGTAAAAACTGGACAAGGGGTTTAATCACTAGAATGATTTATCTTTATTCCAAAAATTGAAGTAAAGACTTAGATGTGCCATTTGTAAAAAAAAAAAAAACTTTAAAAGTTTTCTTATCATTTTATTATTTGACAAAATAATTTTCACTTGCCCTCACAGCACAATTATGAAATTAAATGCTGTAGTGTCCTTTGGGAGTTGCAATTAGGAGACGTGGTTCATTGAGAAATCTTAAAAATATTCCCTTATGTCTAAAAAATTTATTCTCTTCTGCAATCCATGAAAGGCCTATCATTTTTTAAATGACAGAAGAAGACAGATAATCCAGAGTAACCAAACTAACTCAGATATTCAATGAAAGATACTTTAGTTATACCTCCTTCATAATTTTTATTCAAATGTTTGTTGCGGTTATTATGTGTGACAACAAACAATTATTTAGAGAGATGAAAGTTGCAAATACATTTTTAAAGCACTGGGTTTTTATCCAATAAGCTTACATGAAATAAAAATCTTTAAAAAAATTGACATTGGCAATAGATGGCATTTGCAATTAAGCATTAGCCTATATATCCAGGATAGATATGATAGTTGATATTTGATTTGAAATTTTTCACAGTCTTATTATTTTCAAAAAATAAGAAAATTCACAACAGGATCTAGAGTAAGTATTTATCATCTTGGGTAGAAAGTGATAGCAAGTCGTCAGTTGGCCCAAAGATTTGCTAATTATTTAGGCAGCAAGGGTAAGGAAGGAACAGATGACAATGTTAGGTATATGAGAGACAATACATTAAGGTGCAAATGCTGAGCACTAAAAAAAAATATTACTGCAATATGAAGTTATAAGTGAATTTCATGAACAAAGGAAAAGATAAATAAAATGAGCACTAGAGAAGCCCATGAGAAAACAAAAAGACACTATTATTTGCTGAGAAAAAAATAGGATGCAGTATTAAAAATAAGATGAAAAAGCAAAAATTGTTGCACTGCCAGTAGCTATATTTGTGTGTGCGTAGAGGCAGAAGACAAATTGGTTAATAAAGATTTGAATAGATAAAAATAAAACCTAGTAAACTTGCCCAGTAATGTTGCTGAAAATTATGTTATGTTTTATTTCTTTCAAATGGATAAAGGAGATTCAAGCAAATAATAATAATAATAAATAAAAAAGAACAACTTGCAGTATCTCTTTCATGAAAAAAAAAAAGATAATTTGGGATAAAAGCAGTATCCTAAAAAATAAAACTGAAACGCTTTCTGGGATTCCACAATTTTAAGAAATGTTTTTTATTTATCTATAAAGGCTATATAACCATGATTATTAATGTCATGTAAACTTACAAAAGCCTTAAACACAGGATATATTTTTAAATATGTTCTGACCTGATACTATACGGATATAGGTACACAGTAAAATACAAATGAAAAGGGATGATTTAGTGTTTTTAGAGGATTGGGTACACTGGTCAATAAAAAAGTGACTATATATTTTTTGTGTGTAGCAGTAAAAACATATTAATCCATTTAAATTGAGAAGAAAATTTAAATACTGTTAAGAAGAAACAAACAGATTTTTAAAATCTGAGCCATAGGTTGTCTGTTCTAAACCATTTAGGCAGATAAATGTTCATTTCAAGAGTTATGGCTTCAGTTCATAGACAAACATATTTCCTTTCACATATTAACTTTCACATCCCTCTAAAATCAGTTTATTATTACGGCCATTTTGTGTGAAGCAATGAAGATTTAGAGGATGAAGCAGCCTGACTAAAGTCACACAACTAGTTACCCACTAAATTATGATAATGACATTGAGTTTTGTACATTTAAATCTAAAAATGTCATTCTCACCTCTACACCAGCTCCTTCCCTTGTTTACTCACTCCAGGAACAGCACAATGATACCAGTTGTCTCAAGTTCAGAGCTTAAATCAAAGTCTTGAGATTATCACACCAACACTCTGGTCCTGTCCATCACCTTAATAATCTGTCAAGTTTTGACTCATATGTCATTTCTATCACAAAAACTCTTGATCATGTCAGCATTCTTACAGTGTTCCTTACACGGTATCCTGCACCCTTCTCTAACTGAAAACTTACTATCTTATTTCATTAACGTTGTCAGCATATCTGTGTCCTCTACACACTACATTATAAGACCTGTTCAAATACCAGGATTTTCTATTCTTGCTATCCAAGTCTAACTTACTGCAGCATAATTTTAGAATTCTAATCACTATTTGCCTACTAGTTCCATAAGTGAAGGAATGTAATCCTGGCAAAAGTTGATGCTCAATTAATATTTGTAAGATTAATAAATGAATAATTTTTAATGAACAAATAAAGAGCAATGAGAAAATCATATCTAGAAAACATGGGCCACACATAACGTAAAATTTATACATGGATTTTGAGTCTAACCAAAGTAGAGGAGTTATGTTTGGAGTAAATAAGACATTAGGTGTGGTAAATGAATGGAAACAGATGGTGAATTTTTTTGAACACCAGATAAAAATGTTTAGATATCAGTGGATAGAACTAGATGTGTATGCTTGAAAAAAAATCTAAATTTAGATAACACAAAAAAGGAGAGATCTGACCAGCCATTCTGATTAGCCAAACAAATTTTTTAACAGGATGACAGAATGTTTCAGCTTTCACATCTGTTTTAGCAAAATATATCACATTACTTAGAAATTTTGAAAATATGTCATAAAAAGTTTAATGCCTGTATTATTGTAAATAAAATAAAATTGTAGAAGCCAGTAGACTAGTATGCAAAAATAAGGGAAGATTGCAGTAAATAAAATTCAGCTGTGTAGAAAATACCTACTGTAGTGAAATAATTTCTTGTCATATTCAAAGACTTGTAAGGGCAGTGTAATATCAAGTGTCAAACATTTTGAGGTTTTGAAAGAGAGATGATTACCAATATCATTTTTATCCTTCTTGTAATCCACAATAAATACAAACTTACTTTTAGTTGCTATAAATTAAAATTAGCACTGAATTAATTTAAACATTTTAGATTTTTATACTTTCCTGTAGTCATAGCAATAGCTATAATAAAGTCCACAATTATTCCTATAAAAGAGTTTTGAAATCTATGTTGAAACCATTTTTAAACAAGCATTTTGGTTATTATTTATTTATTTTTGCAATAAAAAATTTAAAATGATTAAAAGAACTCACAGAAAATCAAGTCCCAACCTCTATGAATGACAACTTTTCTATTCTCATATCCAGTTTTTTTCTTTTCCTCCCCCAAAATATGAATTTAACACATGAGCTTTGCTCTGATTTAGATTCAATTTTAAAATAAATTATAATGTTAGAAGTTTTACTACTTACTTAACACAAAATATACCTGGAATCTAGTAAGTGACAAAATTGTAAATACATACCAGATCTCTTGACTTTCAGAATTTTATTCATTTTTTTTCCATGTTGGCCAAAAGACTGAGGTACAACTTATTGATAAGGCATTGGAAAAAATATTCATTTTTATTTTGCTAAGTCAATATAGTGTTGAGAATTAGAGCATAGTATCTTGCCTTACGACCTTGTGGACACCTCATTATATGAGTTTTCTCACCCATAAAATAGGCATAATAATTGAAGAGCCCATAAAATTGTGATGCAGATCAAATGTATTATTATCTGTGAATGTGTTATGTCAAATGTATTATTATCTGTGAATTATCTGTGAATAATAATCAAATGTATTATTATCTGTGAATTTCCTAGCCTGATGTAAATGCTCTATATAGGTTGACTGTTTTTAACTTCCTAGAACACTACCCTTCAGGCACATAATGTTTTTGTGAATGTATAAATCATCGTTCAACAAATGAATTGTTTGTAATTTAACACACCTACCTGAAAATGTCCAAAGATAACTTGGTTGCAATATTTTCTTGGTGTTTACACAAGTTTTTCGCCCTGCCTAATGCTTGTTCATCATAATGCTCTCACCTTTGAACTTAGTTGAGCAGAATAAAAATAAAGGAATAATAATTCTAAAATTAAAGTACAGGGAATCTTATGAGGTAAAAATATCCAAAGTCCTATCAAGACATGTCTCCATAAGTTCGAGAGGGCCAGACTGTCTTTTGAAGTTCTGGCCAATAACGGGTGAAGTCAGATACATGATTTCAGAGTTCAAAACAAATAAGTCAAATAAAACAAGGTAACAGGTAATGAGTGTCAGGACCAACAATAAGAACAATAGCAGCAGCAACACCAGCAGCAACATCTGCTAAATCACCAGCTGGGTCCTTAGCTCGGGCCCTTTCCTGTATTTGTCTTCATGCAAGGTTTTTAGGATTCAGGAACTCTGTAAGACTATGAGGGGTTTGCTTACAAACTATCTGAAAAGTGCAGAAACACTGAAGGGCTACTAAAGAATCAACATAGTAATTCCCATGGCACACCTCAGCCACATAAGACAATAGATGCCATTACTGCAAGGGATGCCATAACAAAATATCATAGACCAGATGGCTTGAACAACTTATTTTTTCTCAGTTGTGGAGGCTGGAAGTTCAAAAATTAAGATGCCAACAGATTGGCTTCTCACAAGACCTCTCTCTGTGTTTTATAAATGGCTGTCTTCTTGCCGTGTCCATACACGGTCTTTCCTCTGTACTTAGGCTTCCTTCATTTTTTACCACTTCTTATAAAAACATTAGTCCCATTGGATTAAGGACCTACATCTATGAGCTCATGTAAACTTAATTATCTTTCTAAAGTTCCTGTCTCCAAATACAGTTACGTTGGGGTTAGAACTTCAACATATTAATTTTAGGGAACACTAATTAGGTCATAATATCACTCAAATTACTTGTGGAAATTTTGTTAATGGGGATAATACACTTTTAAAGTCTCACAGATGTGTGCTTGTGCTAAAGATAATTATTATAATATTGGTATGGGTATGTATAGAGTAACTCAAACAGTGGATATGACCACTTAGGAAAGTGAAAAAAGAAAACCATAGTAATAAAGACAGGAGAATACCAGGTTTTGACCAACTAGAAGAAACACACATGCACACGCAAGCACGCACACACACATACATAAACACTGAGAAGGAAGAGTAATAGAAGAGAGGGAACTAGTCAAGAAAGTATGGGGATTTAGAAGTCAAATCAGTACACAGTTTCAAACACAGAGTCTTGGCGAATATCATAGGTCAATAAGAGACTCATGATTAGAAAGGAAAGTACTTATTTGGTGATTAAAGCAGCTTGATGAATTAATTTAACAATTTAGTAAATGAATCAAAGTTTTAATTAGAATAAAACAAGTTTATGATAAATTTAAGGAGTTATAATGTTTTTTCAAGTGGAAGGATTCCTTGATATGCCAAAAATAGGAACAAAGTAAACACACAAAAACAAATCTAAGTAAGTTAGAATGTGATGTGAGAATTGTTTTTAAGAAGCATTAAAAACAATTATAGGTAGAAATTTTAGCATAATTATAATTAAGACATTTATATTAGGTACTTGAAAGTTCATTCAAGTGAATTACTTGACTATAATTAGGAATAAAACAAATATTAGTAAAGATTAATATTAATAAAGATTAATAAAAATATTAATCTTTGATAAGTTAAATCTAAGTTATTAATTACAATAATTTGTAGTACAATATAATAATTACAATACAATATAACGTCATTTGAAATATATGTTCAGATTATGTGTGTAGATATTGTAAGAAATCTCTTTGCTTGTCTATATGACAAAGGAACCCCCAAAACAATAGAATTATCTGTCGGAAGTAGGGGCCCTTGTAATACAGGATTCTCCTGCTAGATGTGTTCTAGAAAACCATGGCATCAGTGTATCAGTTAATGTTGTGAAAGATGTTTTACAAAAGAAATATCTGGAGTTATGGCAAACAGGTGACTGGCTCTTCTACTATGACAATGCACCTGTCCACATAGTGCTGAGTGTTCAGCAGTTTTTTACCCAAAACTGCATGACCCTCATGCCCCACCCTCCCTATTCACCCACTCTCTCCCCAAGCAACTTTTTTGTTTCCCCAAATGAAAAAAGTCCTCTAAAGGGAATATTTTGCTGATGTGGAAGAGATGAAGTAAAATACAACAGAACTAAAAGACCTCAAAATTGACTAGTTAAAAAACTTTTTTGAGCAGTGGAAAAAGTGTCTTGATAGATATATTGCACCAAATGAAGAGTACTTTAAAACTGATTGAAATTCAAACTTATAACAACAAATACACATTTTAAATAAATTAATTTTGGGGTTTTTTGTATTCCCCTTCATAAATGATTAGCAATGCTGTAAATTTCTTATAATGTATTTATGAGCAGTAGCGAGAAATAATTGACAGTAAGAAAGCAAAAATCAAAATAGAAAACCTGTATTTTATCAGGCTATAATAACTTTATAAAAGCACTTTTTCATAATTAGAGAGATCACTTGCCCGGACTCTCACAGAGTCTGAAATCTAATTCTTTTTCTGAGTTAGCTCAGGAGTATGTGTTATGTTGGCATCCTTCCATTTCTGTAGGCATTTGGCCTAAAGGGCATGTTAAATGCATTCTAAATCATTAATATAAAACACATCTTGTATTCTAGAATGGTTAAATTTTTACTCAACGCCTTATGTATTTGTCCTATGACTACATATTTATAATGCAAAATCCATTTCTTCAAGGAGTACCCATTTTATTCCTGTCGTAGTATTGCAACAGATCAGTGACTAAATACTTCAGCTGTGGAATTACTGAACATTCGGCGGGATTATCCTCTCAGAGAATAAATCCAAACCTGGAGGTCTTGATAAAGGAATGAAGTGTGCTTCCCGTGAATAGCTCCAATCAAATGTCAAAAAGGTAGTGGATAAATTGTGCTGCTATAGGATTAAGCATATTGTTGCTTGCTAGATTCTGTTCAGTGGATTTTTGTTTTCTTGTTAGGCATGTTCATCAACGTCAGATTTCATTATATTGGTGACAGGTGAAGTAGGTTAAAACCATAGCACATTATAATAAAGATGTGCTCTCAACTCCTGGTCTGTTAAACTCATTGTTTGTAAATGTGATTCCAAAACACCATGAAAGAGAATACAAAAATTCCTTTGCTTTTCTGTAGTTGAAAATGAAGTCTCTTATTAGTTATTCTCTTTGTTTAAAAATTGGGCATTTCACAGCTATTTGTGACCGCCCCTTATAAAACATTGTTAAACTAAAATAAATCTCCAACTGCTTGAGTGACTGCGACAAAGAAATCAGAAGGAGTTGTCAAAATTATCTACTGTATGTCAGCAAGTGAAGAGTTACACAAAATCAGTTTTTTTTAATCTCATATTATTATCTGTTTGGAGTATTTGGTTGAAGGACAAGGAAACTACACCGTCAAAAAATAATGCAATTCGATGTTAGGAAAATCTTAAGAATTATCAAAAAAGTCAATTTGAAATCACTTCTGTAAAAACAGGAGTGAATGTCCCTCTTTTATGCCACTCTGCTTTATGTTACAGAGTAACACAGCCTTTCAGAAACCTAGGACTCCAGATATTTAAAAAAAAAAAAAATCATTCCTACCTCAATTGCTTGGAATAACATGAAAACAGATATGAAGCAAATGAAATTTTAATAGGGAAATTAGATGAGAAAATGTATTTCTGCAAATGAATAGAATTGGGAGAAAGGAAGCCTCAACCTAATAACAAATTGATATGTATGTATATTTCACTGATGAATGAAATAGAAAATTCAGGAAAGCAGACATGGACATGTATAAAACATGATAAAATTACTTGGGCTTATGGATAGGGAAATACATTTTTGTTCTATTCTTGGAACTTATACTGTATTACAACTGTGATTCCATTGTTTTATTTGCAGAAACACAGGTCTCTAGCAATCTTGCTATGTTTTTAATGTACAATGATTTGAATCTTATGTGAAAATTATCTTGCTATTGTGATGGTATTAAGAGCTGGGCCTATTAAAAAGTTATTAGGCCATGAGGCAAAGCCATTATGAATCTTTTAATGAAATTATCACAAGAGTAGGTTGTTCTAAAAGTGAGTTCAGCCCTCTGTGTCTCTTATTCTGTTCCTTGTTTGTCCTTCTGCCTTCTTTATGGGATAATATAACAAGAAGACTGTCACAAAATGTGCCTCCAGAACCATGAGCCAAATAAACTTCTCTCTCTCTCTCTGTCTTTCTCTCTCTCTCTTATTCTCTCTCCCCCTCCCTTCCTCTCTCTCTCTCTTTTAATAAATTACCATCTGTGGTGTTCTGTTTCAACATAAACAAACTAAGAAAAGTGCTTTGACTCTGTGTGGTCTTGTCATTGGTAGGGTCACTGCCCATGGAAATACCTAAATTCTTTGTATATACAAGTGCTACAGCACATATAAAATATATTATTACTATTTAATAGCATTTCTGCACTCCAATGGACTGAAATCTTCTATGGGCTGAGAAAGCAACTTTCATCATTTTAAAAAAATCCATTATAAAATCCACTACCCCACTATTAAAAGATAACTTCTTATTTAATTTACCTAACTTTCTCCAACTCACCAAATATTTGGTATTCATTATTTTGTGTTCAATAAAAGCAATACTTTTAATCTAACGTACTTTAAAAACTAAATGTAGGCTATAATTGTGGTTGTTGTTATATAGAGCTTGCAATGAATGACTACTGTCCAATCCTCCCCTTTCTGTTATCAGGGTTTTAAATGTTTATGAATGGGCTATTATTTCAGGGTACCTGGAGCTGAAATTGGATGCTATGTTATTAGTACTTCTGTACTTATTACTTTATTTCTTGGTAAAAGTACTAGCTTAATAGATTCCATCAATCAGAATGTTCTTTTTTGCATTTTTTATCAGTTTGATTTTGATGTATAATTTAAAAATAAGATGAACGTTCACCTACTTTAAGATACTGGCTCTATGAATTTATAGCCATAGAATACACCATGACATTAATATAGAAAACAAATCAATCTCCCCTATGTATTATCTCATGCCTTATTACAGTCAAATAATTCAGCATTCTCTGGCAACAATTGTTATTATTTTAATCTCTATGGTTTGAATTTTAAGAATGTTATATTAATAGAATTATGAATCAATAGAGGATGCTTGCTTTCACTTAACATTGTGCACTTTTACTACTCCATGTTATTGCATTATTGCATGTGTCAGTAATTTATTTTCTCTGTCATATTTCATTGTATCACTTTTCTGTGCTTTGTTTACCTATTCATCACTGAAGAATATTTTGGTTGATTCCTTGTTAATCATAAATAAAGCCACAATAAACACTCATGTAAGTGTTGTGTAAACACAAATGTTAATTTCTTTGTGGTAAATAAATGTCCAGGGATATGCTGCTGGTTCATATGCTATATATGTATTTTACTTAAGAAATGACACAATCTTTCAAAACTGACTGTGCTAATTTGCATTATAGCCAGTACTGAATGAAAGCTCCTGTATTTTTCATCCTCATTGGCCCCGTTCACTGGGTTGAGTTTGGTTTTATCTTGTGTATGTATGTATGGATGAACGTTTTTCTCAGTCTTTTAAATAAGTATACAGTAGTATCTCATAGTGATTTTAATTTGAATTTCTCTAGTGAATAATAATTTTGAGCATATAATCATGACCTTATTTTCCATCTATGTGCATTCTATGGTGAAGTATCTGGTCAAATATTTTGCGCATTTTTTTCTTGGATTATTCATTTTCTTACTATGAATGCTTGAGAATTCTTTGTATATTCTGAATAAAGAATCTATAAAAGATAAATGTTTTACAAATATTTTTCTCCTCATCCATGGAATGTTTTTCAAAGTACAATTATTTTAGTGTATATGAACTCTATCATTTTTGAATTAACAATTTATATGGTACAGATTATAACATGAAGTTTTTTTGCATAAGAATAACCAATAGTTCCACCATCGCTTGCGGAAAAATTTACTTATACGCTGAGGTGATTTGAACCTTTGTTCAAAATGAATAATTATATGAACATTTTTTAAAAAATCAGCAAAATCAATAAGGAAATATGTGAGTCATCCAAATTTTTACTCTGATGGTTCCTGTTCTGTTTATATTTTGTGTAATGTCTCTGATTAGTTTTACTATTAGAATGACACTGTGCACATAAAATAAGCTAGCAAATGAACCTTTGTCTTCTATATTTTGGAAAACTTTTTGAAAAACTGATATCGTTTTCATTTAAATATCTGATAGAAACAGTCAGATAAGCCATCTTTCAACTTATATAGAATTCTTCAGACTATATATTTCTTCTTAATTACATGTTGGAAATTAGTGTGCTCTAATACCTCTTCATTCCGTCTAAGTTGTTTCTTAAAGTATAAAGTTATTCATAATGTCTATTACACTTTTAATATTTTAATCTTAAGTGTCTTTAGTTGTATTTTCTTCTGACAATGTTTGTTTTTGTTGTTGTTGTTGTTTTCTGGAAGACTTTTCTCAGTCTTCTTGTTCTACCCTCAGCTTTATGCTCAACCTGTATCTAATCTCTCTCTATACTCTTACCTCTTCCCCAGTAGTGAACTATTGTTGGTTTTTATTCAGGATTGTGTAATGGTTAGCTTTTTGTGTCTGACTAGGTTATGGTGCTCCCAGATATTTGGATAAACATTATTCTGGGAGTATCCATGAGTATGTTTCTGGATGAGATTAACATTTAAATCTGTAGATTGCATAAAGCTGATTGCCTTCTCAAATATTGACTGGCCTTGTCTGATCCACTGAGGGCTTAAGTAGAACCAAAGACTGACCAAGAGGAGGATTTTCTGTCTGTATCTGATGGTGTTGAGGCGGGACACCAATCTTCTCCTACTTTTGGACCCAGACTGGAACTCTGGAACTTATACACTTACACCATTGACTCATTGACTCACCTGGTTCTCAGGCCTCCACACAGCAGATCATGGGACTTCTCAGCCTTCATAATTGCATAAGGCTAAATCAATCTCTCTCTCTCTTTCTCAGTCTCCCTCTCCCTCCCTCTCTCTCTCTCTCTCTCTCTCTCTCTCTCTCTCTCTTCTCTCTTGTGTGTGTCTGTGTGTGTGTGTGTGTGTGTGTGTGCGCGCCGCGCACGCATGCATGCATGTTTGTGTCTGTTTATATATAATCTATTTGTGCTGTTTCTCTGGAGACTCCTAATACATTTTACTAATCTCTTGATGGAAGGATTAGTGTATTCACAAATGTTCTGGTCTCTTTTCAAACATAGGCATGTCTTGTGTCCACGCATCCCAGAACTGTTTTTTTTTTCATTGACCCTATGCCTTTTTCTGTGGTAAGAGATCTCTAATAATAAGGACACAGGACAATTTCGTTCTCTTCCCTTATGAGTACAGGATTTTGTTTTTGTTCTGTTAAAATAAAGGCCAAGTCACAGTGGGTCTTTAACTATGTTTGGGGGATAAAACGCTGTACTCCCCCAGTAGTTTAAGGCTTAATTTCTGCAGTAAAATATTATGAGGGTGGATATTCCTGTTTTTATGGCAAAAGTAGGCATTGCCTTTATCCTCTCATGTACCAAGAAAAGTTTTCCTGATTTCTCCAGTCTTCTAACCGGCTCCAATTTTTCTTGTGAATTCTCAAAACACATCTTTGATAAGCAGAATTCATGTGGGTGCAAAATTTTCTCATATCTGTGGTTTCCATGGTATTTATACTGTGATGACAACTTATACTTGGTCATTGGACTATTGTTTAAAAAAATTAGCTAAAACGATTTTATCCTAAGTTCTTCTGCTGTTGAGTCATTACCCACTTCCCATCACTCCTGGGACAGTTATTTTTTTTCTTAGTTTCCATCTTAGTTGTTGACTGTATCACTTTAGCTCCCTGATGAATTCAAAGAGCATTTCAATTGTATAGATTATCTAATTTTTCTTGTTGATAGAATATAAGTGCTGGTCCTTTCAGTTTCTGCATTCTAAGTAGAAACCAAAATCTGTAAAATAATGTTTGAGTCTATACCATTCTTTAAACATGTTTGTGTAGCCCCAGCAATCTCAGTCTATACAATATTCAGACAATTTATAATATTTATGATGCCATTCTTCTCAAACAGAGTAGAGAGGATTTCAGTTATCCCTCGCCTGTGAAGTTGGTCAGTAAAAAGTGGAACGTGTATTTCTATTTTCCCATAATGCCATTCAAAAAAGTAAGGTGGTAATTGTTATTGACACAATTTTAAAATCTTATTGCAAGTACACTTTTAGAAATGTGTTTTCTTTTTTCCCCTGGAGTGATTTTGATGACCAGATCTTAAGATCTTCAACTCATTATACCAAGTATTAATTACATACCTGTCTAGCTTATCTAACCATAGTATATGTTGCTTTTTATTCTATCAATAAACTATTTTTACAGTTTAAATGTTTTTCTTACCTCCAAGCTGGAATAATTCTACACATAACTGTTTTACATATCATATGCAGTGACTCATTAAATGTGGGTTAAGTAATATAGCATGTGTTATATTTTGGATATTTGAGAATTATTAACACATTAATCTCATGGATTTTAAATATCTTTCCTCATCCAAATGCTTGTCATTATGTCCACTAATTTAAACAAGCCAAATGATTAGGAATTATTCTTCATATTCCTCTCTTACTCATATTTAGCAAGTTCAGTCTCCATTTTAAAATTCATCTAATTCTTTCTGATTCCAGTGCCTCCATCCAAATCCAAAGATGGTGGATTCTCCCCCACCAACAAAATAATAATATCCCTTCACTTCATAGACTTACATGAATTCTTTATTTTTACAATTATTTTTTCCAGTAGCCAGAAAAAGTATTTAAAATGCTGATCTTATCAAGTCTCTTAGTTTTTGACTCTTCTCACCCATTAAAACTGTTCTGAAGTCTAAACTAATTTATGAAGTTTTCCAGACTTTGCATGATCTGTCCCTCACAACTCTCCACCCTCAATCCAGGACACTCTATTTCCTTTTTTTTTTTTTTTTTGAGTTGGAGTCTCACTCTGTCACCCAGACTGGAGTGCAGTGGCTGCTCCCAGCCACCGCAGCCTCGACCTGCCTGGCTCCAGCGATCCTTCTGCCTCAGCCTTCCGAGTGGCCGGAATTACAGGCATGCGCTACCACGCCCGGCTGATTGATTTATTGTAGAGATGAGGTCTAGCTGCCCAGGCGGGTCTCGAACCCACGGGCTCAGGCAATCCACTCACCTCAGCCTCCCAAAGGTGCAGGATTACAGGCTGAACCACTGAGCCCGGCTTCTATTTCTTGTTATATTTATTTTGCCTGATTTTTTGCCTTTAATTTCCTCAAACATGTAATGTTTCTTCCCTCATTAAAATCTTCCAACATATATTGCCTTTGTTGCCTTTGCTTGAAATTTTCAAAACCACAGTTGACGTTCAGCCTGGCTACTAATACTGTCAGGTATTATCCTATATATTACTTCCATACACTTCCATACGTTTTCTTATGACCTCTTACTATACTGAAAACTGGGTTAGGAAATTTAATCTATTTGATTTATATTGAATTCTTTAATTCTTGGAATTTTCACAATAGAAATAATCATTATTTGTGTAATTATATTTTAATAATTTTTTCTCAATAAAATAAAAATTTAAGTGGTAGTTTTTTTCTTATAATCAAAAAGACAAAGACTTTTCAGAAACAAAGTTCCTAGAATAAAAGTAATTTATGTGAGAGAAAAATGGACACATTTCAAAAAAAAAAAAAAGAATGTTGCCACATAGGTTTGTTTGTTTGTTTGTTTGTTTTTTCACAGTCTTCAATAAGTAAAGGAATGTGCCAATGTGTGGTCCAGGATTTATTCCTGTGAGGATTAAAGCCTAAATGCAATTTAAATTCTTGAAAATTCAAAGAGTAATTCAACCAACTTTTGATAATATATTTAGAGTATTAAAAAAATAGACCGATTGGTCCATTCATTGGAATAGATGATGTAATACGAATGTTGAATCAACCCTGCATCCTTGGGATGAAGCCTACTTATTCATGATGAATGACTTTTGAGATGTGTTGTTGGATGCAATTTGCTTGAATCTTGTTGAGTATGACTGCATCTATGCGCATCCGGGATATTGGCCCGCAGCTCTCTTTTTTAGTTGGATCTTTACCTGGTTTTAGTATCAGTGTGATGTTAGCCTCATAAAAAGATCCGGGGAGCATTACATCTTTCTCAATTGCCTGGAATACTTTTGATAGGATTAGTATCAACTCCTCCTTGTACGTTTTGTAGAATTCCACTGGATATCTGTCTGGTCTGGGGCTTTTTTGTTGTAGGTAGTTTCCTTATGACAGATTCAAATACCTGTGTTGTTATCAGTTATTTAGAATCTCAATTTCTTTTTGTTTCAGCCTTGGAAGATTGTATGATGTCAGAAAGTCCTCCATTTCATTTAGGTAATTGAGTTTTTTTTCCATACAAGTGTGCATAATAATTCCTGCTAATCATCTGTATTTTGGGGGGGTCAGTTGTGACTTGATCTTTTGTGTTTCTTATTTTTATTTGAGCTTTTTCTCTCTTTTTCTTGGTCATTCTGATTAGGGGTCCATCAATCTTGTTTACACATTCAAAGAACCAGCTTTTTGTTTCATTGATTTTCTTCTATGGTATTTTTATCTTCTGTTCCATATTTAGGCTTTTACTTTGGTGATCTGAATTCTTCTGCTAAAGTTAGAATTTTGATGGTCCAGCTCCCTTAAGTGATTTGTTAGGCTTGTTCTCTTTCTATTTTCTTGATGTGTGTTCATAGAGTTATAAATTCCCTTCTCAGTACTAATTTCACGGCATTGCAGAGGTTTGTTTTGTTTTTGTTTTTGTTTCTGCTTTTGTTTTTGTTTTTGTTTCTGCTTTGGTTTTTGTTTTTGAGTTGGAGTCTCATTCTATCATCCAGGCTGGAGGGCAGTGACAGGCTCACAACCACCCCAGTGTGGATCTGCTGGGGTCCGGTGATCCTACCATCTCAGCCTTCCAAGTAGCCAGAACTACAGGCATGCGCCACCACACCTGGCTAATTTTTGTTTTATTGTAGAGATGAGGTCTCGCCAAGTTGCCCAGGTTGGTCTCGAACCTGTGGGCTCAGGCAATCCACTCACCTCTGCCTCCCAAAATTCTGGGATAACAGGCTGAGTTACCACAGAGGTTTTGATAAGATGTTTTTTCATTTTCATTTGTTTCCTGGAATGTTTTAATTTGTTTTGATTTCTGCGTTATCCCGGGAGTTGTTCAGCATCAAGCTATTTAGCATCCATGTCTTTGCTGCTTTTGGGGGAATTTTGTTGGTGGTGATACTTATTTTTATTCCACTGTGATTCTGAGAAGGCACATGGAAATATTTCAATCTTCTGAAATTTGATTATGCTTGATTTAAAGTTAGGATTAGTGTTAGGGTTAGGGTTAGGCCAAGCATGTGGTCATTCTTGGCGTACCTTCCATATGGTGATGAGTAGAATATATATTCTGTGGTTGTTAGGTAGAGTGTTCTGTAGGTATCTACTAAGGTCATTTGGTTGAGTGTCAAGTTGAAGTTCCAGACCTCTTTGTTGATTTTTTTGCCTCAATAATCTATCTTGGATTGTTGGTTGAGTATCTAAGTCTCCCAGTATGATGGTGTTAGAGTCTATATCTGTTTTTAGTTTACTTAGTAGCTGCCTTATAAAAACTGGTGCTTCTGTGTTGGATTGATATATATTTAGGATGGATATGCCTTATTGATCTACACAGGGTGCATATATCATTATATATTGTCCTTCCTTATCTTTTTAAATTTGTGGCAGCATAAAGGTTGTTTTGTCTAATATTAAGATTGTGACTCCTGCCATTTGTCGTGATCCCTTCACCTGGAAATTCTTTTTTCTTCCTCTAACTTTGAGTCTTGGGGTATCCTTTGTGGTAAGATGAATTTCCTGGGGACAGAAAGTTACTGTGTCATTTTCTTAAATCCAGTTTTCCATTCTATGTCTTTTCAGTGATGCATTTAGTCCATTCACATTCAGTCTGATTACTGAAATATGAGAGTTTGTCCCTGCCATAGTGCTCTTATAAAGTTGTTTTGTTTTCATTTAGCTCTTGTGTTCATTTGTGTATGTTTGCATTTTTGCCAGTATGCTGGGTGCTCTGCTGCTTCTGTGTTTGTTTGTGATCTTGTGAAGTATATAGTTTTCTTTTTTGTTTCTTTTTTCTTCTGTGCACAGCACCTTTTTAAGAATCTCCAGTAGAACTGGTTTCAATGCAGTATATTCTTTTAGAGACTGGATGTCTGGGAAGGATTTTAGTTCTCCCTTGCTAATGAAGCTTAGATGGCTGGGTAGGAAATTCCTAGTGAAATTGTTTATCTCTAAGAACATTAAAGATTGAGATTCTACTCCTTATGTCCTGTAGTGTTTCTGCAGGTAAGTCTGCAGCAATTCTGATTGATCTCCCCTGGTATGTAGTCTGACCTTCCTCCCTTGCTGCCTTTAAGATTTTTTTCTTTTATGCCTAATTTGAGTAGGTGAATTACTGTGTCTAGGAGCTGTTCTGCTCTTAAGATGTCTTATAAGTGTTCTCTGAATTTCTTGTATTTGTTTAGTTGTCTCTCTGGTCAGATGAGGGACGTTTTTTTTTGAATGACCTCATGGATTATTTGTTCCAGGGCATTTTCTGTTTCTGTTTTTATTTCTGGTATTTCAATAGCATGTAGGTTTGGGTTCTTGATAAAATTTCACATCTCTTGGAGAGTTTCTTCTTAAGTTTTTATTTTTTTCCCCATATTTTTAATATGGGTTAATTCTATATTTTGGTCTTCCAGCCTTAAGATTATTTCTTCTGCTTGGTCAACTCTATTTCCCATGCTTGTCAGTTTGTTATTTATTCTTGAATGGGTTCTTTATCTCTGTTATTTCTAAGTATGCTTATGTGAGTGTGTAGCTCTGTTGCAATTTCATTTAGTTTTAGTCCTTGCTTTTCTTGATTTTTACACATTCTATCCAATGATTCTCTTATCTCTGGATACTCTAAGTATCTTCTTATCTCTAAGTACCTTCTGGGCACTGTTGTTCTCAGAAATAGTCATTGTTTGTGCCCCAGTATCTGCTCTTTCTATTGTTGACTCTTTGTTGGGGCTCTGGTGATAACCAGCAGTTCTTCATTGGTTTTTCTTCATTTGTAGCAGTTATCCTATCTTTCTCTTTAATTCTGTTGCTCAGTAGAAAATGGAGAAGCAGTCACTTTGAATATTTGCTCTATCTTTTGTCCTTCTTTGAGCCATGGCTCTGGGTTTTTCAATTATGAAGTAGGGTGGCAGAGAGGCATTGTGCTGTCTTTTTACAATATTGAGCACTTACTAGGGTAGAGGGGTAGCTGCAAGGATTCAGAACATATTTCCAGGTCATAATGCTTCCTATCTGGTGAATAGGCCAGCTGGGACGTGCTCTCTGTCTTCACACAATATGACCTTACATTAGGTATGCTTGCACAGTCCCTGAATCCAAGACAGGGTATAAATGGGAAAAGAGAGAGGAGAAGGAGGAAATAAGGAAAAGAAGGGGAAAGTAAAAGGAGAAAGAAAAAGAGAAAAAGAAAGAAAGAAAACAGAGAAAGAAAAAGAAAGATAAATAGAAGAAGGAAAGAAAAGAAAAAGCCAATCAATAAACAAAGCAATCAAAAGAGACAATCAAACAAACCAATACCACCACCATCCTCCTTCTAGGTCAGTTCCACTCTCTGTGTCTATTGCACAGCAGCTGACTCAGAGTGGAGGATCCTCTGGGGTTCTGCATCCACCTGTATCCCCCAGGGCTTGTACACTGGTGGCAATGTTCTCTCAGGTTGCAAAGAGCAGCCCCAAAGCAACACAGAGATCAACACCTGATCTCAAGATGCAGTTCTGCTGTTCTGCAGAGGATGCCATGTGGCACTTCTCTGCCCAGGCATTAGGGAGTCTGCTCAGTTTTTCTGCCGGGAGTTATTGTTCCCTTCTCAGCAGTTACTAATCTCTGGACTTTGGGACCTGGTGCCAGGGCTCTGGAGCCCTGTCCGGGCTCAGGGTGGACTCTCCCCACTGCTTCCTTGGGAGTCTGACTCAGGCTCCCTCTCGGCGTTAGCTCAACCCTCACTGCCAGCATTCAGCTGACTCCAGGAGAAATGGCCGGGAAAAGCTCCCATATTGCCTGCTGCTAGGTCTCCCAATCAGATTGCATAAACCAGTATTTGGTCCAGAGTGGGGGTGGGGCATCCGTCTCTCCGGTATCATGCATTTGGAGTACCCTCTCCGGGCAAACGATGATCGGTTTCCAAGGGGTATGGAGATCATCCCTCAGTCTCAGGATGCAGGCTGTGCAGGATGCAGGCTACTCAGAATTGGGTGAGATAAAACAGATCTCTGCCCAGTCCTGGGACAGAAAAAAATGGCAACGGTCCATGTTTTTTCCCTCTGTTGGGATTCAGTTCCAGATTTCCTCCCCGTGCTTTCTCCATGGTCCCTGCTGCCAGTGCCTGGCCTGTTGCCACAGGTGGTGATATGGGCCAGGTGCCAGCTGATCTTTTCTGCCTTTTCCCAAGAGATGCCCCAGGGATGGTGGATCCTTCTACACACAGCAGGTGCCAAATTCAGAGCAGCAAATTGTAGCTGTTTCTGCAGGGGGCCTCAGGTGCTTGATTCCGTGTCCTCCCTCAGTTGGACATTCGCTCACCCACTTGCAGAGATAAAATAGATGCTGATTCTTTTTTTGTGTGTGCACTCATCCATGCAGAGATTCACACACTCTGACTAGCTACAAAACCATCTGGCACCCAATCCTAGCTTGCCCCTTCTAAACACCTGTCTCCAAACTGCATCTTCACGTTTCCCTATAGGTCAGTCCTATAATAACTCCCTAATAGTTTCAGAATTTCTTTAGGGGTATATACTTTTTAATGTTCTTAGTTGTGGCTGTAGGATTGTGAACTCTAACCATTACCTCGTGACCTATCAATGTCAAAAGCAAGAAGAAATCAGGCACCTACACTTCTACTCTCTTTTTTTCTCTTTTCTACCTCCAGACTGTATTATTTGTATTAGTAACATTTTTAGAAGCTTATTATGTTATACTTTTATGTGTTGAGATATGTAGATTGTAACTTAGGGTCTGATTCTTGGATAATGTCAACAGTCTATATAGCTGATAGACTTAGAGGTGTTTCCTAGCTGTCTTTTCAAATTTAAAGAATGTAGTTCCTGTTTTGTAGCTTATGTGATTTTTATGGATTTACTTTTAAGGTCATTGACTCTTATTTATCTTTTTGTGAAATCATACACTGTTTCAAATTTGTTTAAGGCAGCATAGCCCAAATAACATTAATGGAGATAAAAAGAGAAAATTATATGGGACCAAATGTCTCTCTAATTTAGAGAGAAGTATATAGAGGAACATTTTATTTCTAGGAATGACTAAACACAAAAAAGACATTAACTTTACTTTATGACTCTGACACAAGCCAATTTTATACATCATAATCACCAAGGTTCTAGCTGATAATTTATAAACATAGGCACTATATTTGATATATTTTTGATGTCACAAAGCTAAATTATTAATATGTTTTACATAGTTGTAATTTTTTCTTCTCTTGACTGCCAGAAAGGCCATTTTCTTACTATTTACTTTCTCTTTGTTCTAAGAAAAACTGTTTATTTTATTTTGAGCTACTTTGCCATTTTGTAGTTTATAAGAGTAGATGTTTGTAGTAAAATGTGATAATTTTTTTCTTATCATTATATTAGTATTAAATAAGCTACTGCAAGATATGAACAAGCTTGGATTTTAGGAAATATTTAGAAAAATAAATACAAAGAAAAATAATTATGGTAATCTTACCATAATTGACCTTGCCTAAATTTTTCAAATTTTGTAATGGAAAGTATAACGTCTGTTTATAAGGAAGCTGTTGTTCTATAGAAAATTAACATTTGATTTTTAATCAAGAGATCTAAACATGAACTCTGTTAAGTATCAGTGAAAATTTGGGCAATACAGTAAGCTAGATTTAAACCTGTTTTCTAATTTATAAAATAAGAAAACTGCTAAGTACTTCTCCGCTCTATCTTACATAAAATTTAACTGAAAAAGCACGGATGAAATGCTTAAATATTTTAAAATAAACACCATTTTAAGCACTTACAACAGAATACACATGACCTTGTCATTTTTCTTATACTACATTAACACAAGGAATGGCCTTCAATTTGTAAATACAGCTACTTCCTCTAGCTAATACTAGTTGTCTGCCATTGTAGACAACCCAAACTATTTGAGGGAGCATGAAAATGGCTAGGTCAAGACCATATTTTAGTTTTTGGTGTTTTACTCATTCAAAAAGTGATATGTCTCACAAATTGTGAGTTCTAATTTTACCAAAAGAGAGGAAATTAAGTACTGGAAAGAGTAAATGCAGGTAAGTATATGCTATGGATTTCATTATGCCCTCCTCACTCTCAAATTCATATGTTGAAGTCCTAACTTTCAGTATCTCTGAATGTGACTTTATTGAAGATAAAATCTTTACAGCAGTAAAAGAGTTAAAATGAGGTTATTAGGGTTGGTTTTAACCCATTATTACTGGCGACCTTATGAAAAGGAAAAATTTGGACAAAGAGACATACAGGGAGAATACTGTGTGAAAATCATAGTAATGCTGCTACAAGCTGAGTAAATACCAGAAGCTAGGAGAAAGACCTGGAACAGATTCTCCCCTAGAATATTCAGAAAAAATATGGCCCTGATGACACCTGGATCTCATTCTTCTACTTTTCAGGACACAGAGAAAATAAATCCTTTTTATTTCAACCCCTACTATCTCATCCTAAATTCTATATGTGAGAACACATGACATTACACTCACTGTCATTTTCATAATGTAAACTAAAAATTTGGATCTTCTGGATTATTGTTACTATCTCCCAAATGGTTGATGACTTAGAAATGCTACATGCTTTGATCAGAATCATAGATCTGAAATACAAACCTGAACCTGATTTTTCTGTTTACAAGTCTTTAAAGACTTTTCTATGTCATGAAAATAAGTATATTCTAAAACAAGGTCTGCCTCAAACCAAGATAAACTGGGTAACCAGATTTATTTTCATGCCTAAAACAACTGAAAAAGAAGAATATATATTTATTAAAAATAACTTTTAACTATCAGTTGACAGCTCAGTATAGTGATCACTGAAATAGGTAAAACAAATTATATGATCCTATGGTGATTGCCCTAGGTTACTCTCTGGTGAGTATTTACAGGACACAATGCAGGAAGTTGAAAAGACAGTGCTAGAATATCAGAGAGAGTCTAGTTTCTTCATCAGAGAAAAGGAGAGGAGAGGAGGGGAGAGGAGAAGCCTGAAGGGGAGGGAAGGAAAGGGGAGGGGAGGGAAGGGGTGAGGGAAAAAGGAGAGCAGAGGAGAAGAGAGGAGAGGAGAGCTAAACTGAGAATCCTGGAAATTTCCATGTTGCCCTCGGCACCCAAGTCTTCAGCTGAGTACAGATTAGCATATGCATGTGAGATAACTACTGAAAGTCAGAACAAGAATTATCAATGATAAGGAGAACAATCTGTGCAGCTAAAACCTACAAAGCAATGATGAAGTAAACCATAGCATACTTAAATAAACAGAGAGATATATCATGTTTGTGGATTGAAAGACTCAGTATTACATTTCTCCAAGTACTGATTCATAAATTTATTACAAATCCTATCATAATTCTGGCAGGTTTTTTTTTTTTTTTGTAGAAATTGACAAACATTCTAAGAAGTGTGTAAAAGGAAGAGAAGTTAGAATAGTCAAAACATGATGAAAAAAGAAACAGATGGATGACTTCTACCATACTTTAAAAATTCTTATAATGTAATCAGCATAGTAATTTATTGGTAAAAGTTAACATTCATAGACTAATTGAACAGACTACAATCCAGATAAACCTTTATATATATAGTTAACTGATTTTCAGTAAAGGTGCTGAGGAAATGTGATGGAAAAAGAATACTCTTATTACCCAGTGCTGTTACAAATATTGTGTATCAATGTGCAAAAAACAAACTTCAATATGTACCTCCACCACATATAATAATTGACTAAATATGTATTTTAGACCTAAGTGCAAAAACTAAAATAATAAAGTTTCTTGATGAAAATATGAAAGAATATTTTCATGACTTTGGGTTAGACAAAGATGTATTAGAGTCAAAAAATGGCGATCTACAAAGAAAACTTTTTGATAAATTAGATGTCAACGTTATGTGCCTCTGCTATTGGATAGACAAGAGCTAAATGGAGTCAAAGTTAAATTATGTGTGTGGGTGGTTGATATATGCAAATCAAATATTTGATAAAGAATCTGCATCTAGAATGTAGGAATAATTTTTAAAATTCAGTAATAAGAAAACAACTAAATAAATATTGGAAAAGAGATTTAAACATTAAAGAGACATTTTATCAAAGAAAATATAAGGATGGAAATTTAACTGTTCCACACCACTAATCCTTAGAGTAATTTAAATTTAAACCATTACCATATGCCAGTTAGAGTACCTAAAGTAAATACCCGATTATGTCAAATATTTGTGTAGATACAAATCAACATCTACTCTCATCCACTGCCAGTTGGTCCTTTGACACATAGCTTTGGTATGTCCAAGGTATTGACTTTAAAAATAATTTAGGTAATTTTTTATAAAGTTACACATATATATCATATGAATCAGACTCTTTTATGTATTTACCCAAGTAAAAAATCTCCATGCAAATATTTATAGCTGCTTTATTTCGTAATCAATAAGAAATGGAAACAGTTAAACATCTATAATCTACTCAGTAGCCAAACTGACTTTGGAATAAACAGACAATGAAATCCTACTCACAAATAAAAAATAACAAACTATTGCTAACCTCAATGATATGAATAGTTTTTAAATGCTAAATTCAAGAACTCAAACTCAAAAGACTGCATGCTGCACATCCCATTTAAATCCCACTTCAGAAAAGATAAAACTATAGATACAGAAAACACATCAGTGATTGCATGAAATTGGGGAAGGTGATGACTTCAAAGAGACATGGCAGATTTTTATTTATGGTGGAATTATTTCATGTTTTGATTGATTAGGTTGATACTAGACAGGATGCTTGTCAACACTAACAGAACAGTTCATTAAAAGGAGTGAATATTAAAGAATATAAATCTTATACTAGAAAAATTAGTATATAAAGAATTTGCATCTAGAATATAGAAATAATTTTTAAAGTTCAGTAACAAGAAAATAACTAAAAAGAGTGAATATTAATTAACAAAAATCTTATACTAGAAAAACTGAAAACATTCTAAATATTACTTAAATATCAGATTTTTCATTTCTACTATTTTCATTCCCATTATTCACACAATCTAACCAGATCTTGGAGAATTAATTTTTTAAAACCACTTGCTTCTCTACATATTTTCTTTTTTGACTGAACTAATATTTTTCTCCTCGTTAACTTTTTTTCTGATAAAAGGATGGCTAATTTTGTTTATTCTCAGTATTTGATTTTAATTTTAAATATTGGATTGACTTCAAAATAGGTTCATTATGACATTCCTGTTAAAGGGAAGTGTATTATTTAATAATATAATTAAACTTTCCCTTTAATATAAGAGTGAAGAAAACAGTTTTGATCATTTTGGTTTTTAATTGAAAGTGTGTTGTAGTTAAGAACTCCTGTTTATCATCTGATCAATCTTTAGACTAAACTGGGGTCACTCTATAATGTGTCAACTTGACTAGACTAAAATACATTTTCCAGAATATCCTTTCCTGTATGTTTCCAAATAGTTGGCCACAAAAGATATTCCAGTGTGAGATGGAGAGAAATAAAAACCAAAAACCAAAAGTAGCAGCCATTTGTAGCTTACTAACCTTGCTTTATAGTTTGCATGTTGTAGTGAAGTAGCAGATAGAACTAAAACTTCCATCATTCTCTTGATTCTACTTCAACTTCTCCAACTTTTCAGGAGAGTTGTGTATACTTTGCTCCCTGTGAGGAAGGACTTTTCTTCATACCAACAAGAACCAACAAGAACTGGCACAACTCTTAGTACAACCTGATAGGTTCATGAGTTTCAGAATATTTTTACTCCTTCATGCTTCACATGCTTTATACCTTCTCAGCCACCTATATTCTCAGAATGAGAATTAGAAATGAGGACAGAGCTTTACAAAAACTGTTTAACAACTCTTAAAATTGTATAAGGTAAGATCCTCCCTTCATCTCTCTATCAAACTTTTTTTCTATAGATAGATAGCTAGATAGATGTATATGCATACAAACTGTAACTGACACAGTTTAAATAAAATTTTCTACTAGAAGCATTCTTCACTTCACGACTCTAATTTTCTATTTTATTTTCCCTAAAGCAATTTAATTTTTCAATTATAGCATGCTTCACATTTTCATGTACATACATGTTTATTTCTCTGTGTGACTCACATAGTCAATCACCATTAAAATGAAAAAAAACAAACAAACGATTTTCTTGTTTACCATTGTATTTTAAATACTTTGCAAAGTATCTGGAAAAGTGAAGTTCTTTTGTTGTAATAGTTTTACATTAATTAATTAATTAAATATTATCTAAAGTCATTCACTCCAGCCAAGGAGTTTAGTTTTTGGTTGACATGCATAAAAAATCATTGAAGGATTTTAATTGAAGATGTACCATGCTTAGGGATATACCTGGTGAATGAAAAACAAAAACTCATCTCAATTTCTTGCACTTTTTCAAATAAGAAAACATACTAAGATGATAAAGACAGATAGAAAAGTGAAAATGCAAATAAAAACATAGTTATTATGAACAACAAGAAAAGTCAGAGTTGACGCCCAAGTTTTGAGCCTTGATATTTGGGAGTATACCACAAAAAAGTCAGTATGGGAAAGAATTTGAGATTGTAGTTAGATCATGGAAACAATTTTTTTTTGAGTTGGAGTCTCAGTCTATCGCCCAGACTGGAGTGCAGTGGCCGCTCCTGGCCACTGCAGCCTCAACCTGCTGGGCTCCGGCGATCCTTCCACCTCAGCCTTCCAAGTAGCTGGAACTATAGGCGCGCGCTACCACGCTTGGCTAATTTTTTGATTTATTGTAGAGATGAGGTCTCGCCAAGTTGCCCAGGCAGGTCTTGAAATATACATACATGTATAGAGATAATACCTGATGCTCTTGGAGTGGGATTGCATCACTTGTGTATGTGTGTGTATATATAAAAAGATGGATTGAACTACTTTAAAGCTGGAAAACAATTGTCATTTTGTGATGGTCTTGTAAATAGTTTGTATTCTTTTTAAATATTTATTTAAATCTTATGCAGTTCATATTTCCCAGAATGCTTTGTATGTAATATGTAATGCATTAAATAATGGTGTTTTTAATCAGAAAAATACTTTTTCCATTTAGCAAAGGAAAACTTAGATTTTTTTTTACAAATCTCATAGAGCTTTCACTTCTTTATTTGAAAAATGGTGATAGAATATCCATAATTATTCTGATGACTAAATAAATGTGTGAAAGCTTAGAACAGTTTCAAGAAATAGCAAACGTTCAATGGTGGGTAAACGTATCTGTTAATTTGGAAGCTGAAGGAGCAAGGACAGACATACAGTGTGAGATTCTAAGGAATCAGAGAGAAGCAAGAAATTATTGGATACTCGTGGGATGATGTTCAAGTTACAGCAAGAGATGGCAAAGGTAGATGAGAACTGGAAAAGAAGCAAAGAAAAAGTATGAGTACTTAGGAATCTTTCCTAAACATTAACTCAGATACCCTACTCATATTGCAAAATTGATTTTGCATCTCACCTATTCTTTATATGCAAGGATTTTGACAAACATGTTCATCTTCATTTTAGCATAAGTTTGTACTAAGCCAATAATTCATATGTAATGTCTTTAAAATATTTGGCACAGTCATTTATAAGTTGAATTGGAATTTTGGAGAAATAATTAAGTTACATCAATAATCATTCCAATTCACTGTCTAATAGGAATTACAGGGGAAAGTAGTCTGCCTCTAATTTTGTGTTACCACTTTTATTTTCTGAAAGGAAGTATTCCTCTAGAGGAATTCCCAACATAATATGTGCTAGTGGATAAGAAAAAAAAAATGTCTGCTTGTGGAGGGATTAGCCAACTAGAGGGTATGCAGCAATATGATTTTGACTACATCTCTCCAGAGTAATGCAACCATTCTTTACTTTCTAAGGTGAGATTAAATTCGTGAGTTGATTAACTCACTTTTTTTGAATTTTATCTACTTCTCATTTTTTATAATGCTCTAGGGTTCCTTTCTTAATAGGTTTATATAGGGCATGTACAAGCCAGAGTCATAAATTGTATCTAATATACTTTTTCCCTAAAATTAGTTTAGTAGTTGTCCTAATATTTCATGTTTTAGAATGTTTGTACAAAAACAGCTTAGAAAATCTCAACTCTTGAATAGTTTCTCCAGTCAAGCATGTTGATTACCTCTTTGCCTGAAATAAATGGTAACTGATTTTAGTTCTCTAAGAGAACCCAATTTCATTCCTTGAATATACACATACACTCTGAAGAAGATGAATTTGATTTAAATAGAAATACACATTTAGGCATGCTTCACTGTGTAAATGTTGACACATCTCATAAGCAAACAAAGTAAATGATACAGTTCAGATTGAAGGGGATTTTTACTATAACTTACCATCTCTTTAAACTAAACAGGTTAACTTGGGAGAGTAAAATAATATTTATTAGTTGAAGATCTCAAATTTCAGTATGTAACATAAGCCCAGAAGAGACACATCTTATTCAACATTAAATATTAATAAAACTGACTTATAAAACCTTATAAACAGCTTATAAAAGAAAATCTTTAACATAGAATGAATATATTTTAAATATGAAAAGAGTTTGTCCCACCATTAAGTAAAAATGATATATGTATGAGTTCACTTTGTACCATTTTAAAACATTTTAAACAGTTCTTAAAATAGAAAAAAATCAGATCAATCTATTTATTTTGAAAAAATTTCTTGGCATCTTATTACTTTTGTATGAAGTTACGACTTGTCTCCTTCACTCTATTTAAGATTCTTCAGTAAAGATAATTTTTAGTATGCATCTACCTATTTATATTTATATGAACACTTGTTAATTATAGTCTGCATCATATTTCTGTGGTGTTGGTACTCTTAAATTTTGTGAAGGATAACAGAATCTAGTATGGGCTATGTTTATTCTGCTGCTTCATTCTACCATTAAAAAATGTCTATGGGAACCCAAGGCAAGAGGGTTGCCTGAGCCCAGGGACTTGAGACCTGCCTGGGCAACTTCGTGAGATCTCATCTCAACAACAAATCAAAAAATTAGCCAAGCATGGTAGGGCGTGCCTGTAATTTGGCTGCTTGGAACACTGAGGTGGAGCGATCGCCTGATCCCAGCAGGTCTACGCTGAGGTGGCCATGAGCATGCCACTGCACTCCAGCTGGGCGATGGAGTAAGACTCCAACTAAAAAAAAATGTCTAAAATGATACTGAAATGATAATCAAATTTGTTCATTCAGTTACTATTTATTTCCACTACTATGTAATAAAAACTCTTTTACCACAGGTGGTAAGATTTTAAACAATAGAAAAGTTCCTTGATTTTATGAAACTTATTTCATATGACAGTAAACTAGAAATAGACAAGTACCTTATGTAATAAGTGATACAGCTATAGAAAAATAAAACAGACCAGAGGGACCCTAGAGGGATAAGACAGTGAGGAAAAAATCACTCTGAGGAGGTAATACATGAATAGAGGTTGAATAATGTGAAGATGTAAGTCATGTGAGATCTGAAGTAGTGTACTCCTTGGAAGAGGGAGTACTACATGCAAACTCTAAGTCTAGAAAACTCTGAGAGTATTCAAGAAGTATCAGGAAAGCCAGGTTAGCTACGATAGAAAGTGGAGGGGGGGAGGTATGGAGAGAAAAGGTATGTGGTAGAAGAGAAAGAAGACAGATCCTAGACTGTCAAGGATTTTACAGTCAATAGCTTGAACACACTTTACATATGATGGGGAAAGAGACAAAAAAGGACTCAGTAATACTAGTTAGGAGATTCATTAATAGGTTCATATAAAAGTTCAGGCTAAAATCTATGATTGCTGAAACTAGGATGATAGTTAGTAAGAGAGTGAGAGGTTGCTGTATTGGGCACAGCAAGATATTGAGATTCTAGTATAAGGGAAGAAAGGTCCAAAGTTTTTTTTCCTAAATATTTGGATGAATAGTGAACTGATTACAATCTGATAAAGACTATAGGGTTTTCTCTTTGTAATGTATGAAGTCTGAGAGTTCTTCTGGACATCAAAGAGACTCTTCATGTACAAATCTTGACCTCAATGGAGGTATTAGTGTGTAGACATCTGGAAGTCATGTTTTTATGAAGTGTATTTAAAACCAGTATTTTAATAATATATTTAAATAAATAGAGTGGATAGCAAAGAAAGAAGGGAAGACTATGTTCTGAGTCATTTCAATATCTATATTTAGGAATTGAGAAGTCTAAAATAAAAATGAGAAGAAAGATTTAGTGAAGCAGGAAGACAACTGCAGAGTTTTTATATGTATAGTGTCTCCAAATTCAAATTTAAAAATAATTGAAAGAAAGGCATAGATAATTTGTGTGAATGATACCGAGTTAGAGTAAGAGAGACCTAATAATTGACAATTACATTTATTAAGCTAGAGGGTCTTGTGATCTTGACACTTAGTTTCAGAGGATTGAAATAGACCAGAAAAGAAAAAACAAAAATGGTGGTTATGTAAAATAAAAGTCAAAAGGTATGGGAAAAAATTTAGCAAAATTTTGCCAAAAAATGAGAAAACTGGGATTACACAAGGGAATGAAGAGTCAAAGGAACTCTCCTTTTTAAATACATGATGTTTTGATTGTATAATAAAGTAAACAACCTAGTAGAGAAGAAAATGGTGGTGGTGCTACCTTGGGAAGGATTTAACACAGTTATTGCTATATTTGTTTAGGAAGAAGGAATGGGATCCAGAGCAGAAATGAACTGTTTTCTTTATAGAGGAACATGAGCAGGGTGACACAGGAGGAAGGCACAGTAAATGGGCACAAGTGAAGGTGACCTGACATATTTGTCAGCTGAGCAATGCTTAGTGTTCAAAATGTAAGTGTGAGCAGGAGAAGAGTATTGAGATTATTAAGAAAGAAGAAATGGTGTGATGCAATCTGGGAAATTAAGTAGTGGGGATATCATAATAAGGGCTCACTTCTGATTTATAGTCATGAATTTAAATCAATAATAGGTCAGCATGGTTGTGATTTTTTTTCTCCATCTACTATAAACTCATTGAGCCTAAGTGCCAAAGGTGGTGAGATTATTTATCTGACATGTTTTCTTTCATAAAATGTACATAGTAATATAGCCAATGTAGAATGTATAGCACTTAGCACCCATCAGATGTCTTTGTTGCTGTGGTCTTCATTGTCACCATTATTTTAGAGATTAATATTAACCAACTTTTGAATTCAATGATTAATTTTTATCATAATCCCCTGAAATAACTAATGGCTACTAACCTTTTTCTGGAATTTCAACCTGTATTTTGGATTTGACAGATTTATATAGATTTATAGATATAGAAATATTATCTTTGTCTTACTATATATGCCACGAATTACTCAATTTTAAAAATTAGAATATATGTGAAAATTTTTTAAAAAAATACATGCTCATAGTGAGAAGTCACACATTAAAATCAGGCTGGTAATTGAAATTCTTAAATCTGTTGTGACTGGAAAAAGTCATATGGAATCACTGATTAATACAGGAGTAAGTAGATCCCAACCAATAAAAGACTCCTGAAAATACCTGAAAATATAGCAAGCACTAGAAGAAGTAATCTTTTAAATCTTTTTAAATGTTATATAATATTCCATTAAAATTAGACAATCAAAAAATAATACATATTTTTAAGAAAAACATAAAATATTATGTGTATACATCATGGTCTTTTAGTGACATCTTAAATCAAAAGTTTGTATATTAAAACATGTTAATATTACTCTTTTGAGAAATATGTATATATATAAGTGACTAGTAGTGAATTTATAATTAGATAGAATTAAATTCAAAAATTGATTTTTGCATTTTGAATATATTATAATAATAACTGGTTAGCAGCTTACTTAGTATAAATCTGAAAATCATTAAGAAATTTGTTTTACTCTTTCTTTTTGTTAAAGTAGTTTTGACTTATTAAATATAAAATGATAAATATAAAATAATTTATGTAATTATTTTTAGCATTAATAAGAACGATATTAATCAATATTTAGAATCACATCCCATGGGCCACAAATTTTAACTGTATTATTTCTTTCATGTAACCTTCACTACCATACAATGGTATATAGTGTTGCTGTTCAAATTTTACAAAGAAACTGAAGACTAGAGAAATTTTTAATTGTCACTATCACACAATTTTAACATAGCAAAATCTAAATTCAAAATTATGTTTTTCTTAATTTGTAGCCCACAAAATGTATATGTCTTATATTGAATAATTCTTAGGAAAGCTAGATAAAATGCATTTCAAACAATTTGATTCTAATACATTTACTCGGATATTTATGTTTTGTTTTCTTTGTGCAATTTTTCTTATAATCTTATTTTGTTTCATTTTACTATAACACCTTTTAAGGGCTTTCTTGAAATAAATATTTGGACACTATTACCCTTGAGGATATAGATAACACTTTTTGAGCAGATAAACATGCTTTGTGTGTATTGTACAAATCAATTTATTGATAAAACAGACTTTTTTTTTTTTTTGAGTTGGAGTCTCACTCTGTCGCCCAGACTGGAGTGCAGTGGCCGCTCCTGGCCACCGCAGCCTCGACCTGCTGGGCTCAGGCGATCCTTCTGCCTCAGACTTCCAAGTAACCGGAATTACAGGCATACGCTACCATGCCCGGCTGATTTTTTGATTTATTGGAGAGATGAGATCTCGCTGCCCAGGCATGTCTCGAACCCACGGGCTCAGGCAATCCACTCACCTCAGCCTCCCAAAGGCACGGAATTACAGGCTGAGCCACTGAGCCCAGTACAAAATGATATTTTAAAAAATCACCTTATAGTGCACTGGTGTCCACATATAATCATTTTTGTCATGATTAGAATTGCCTTTAAGATATCATTTAATACCGTGTAGATTCACATCTCATTTATAACTTAAGGATAACTTAAGTTATAGTCTGACCATAGCAAGTTACAACAAATGCAATGTACTGTTAAGTACCTTGTTTAAAAGCTAATCTCGATGCTTTTATGAACATATTTTGAGAGGTGCCCCATTAATTATTATTTATCCATAGATAAAATTTATACAAGAAATAAATCACACTAAGTGGATGGGCATTAAGTAGTAGGGATATCATAATAAGGGCTCACTTCTGATTTATAGTCATGAATTTAAATCAATAATAGGTCAGCATGGTTGTGATCATTGTTATAATTCTGTATAACAAATTATTACAAAACATGAAAACTTGAAGCAATTATTTTATCAGGACTCACAATTTTGTGCATGACAATTAGTTCAGGGAGAATTCTTTTGCTCCAGATGGAAGCTTATTCCACTCCAAGTGTGTTAATTGATGTTCTTTGGTGGTATTCAATTGGTGGACTGTCCTAATACAGAGGGTACAAGAGGACTTCACTTACATATCTGATAATTTGTGGAAGTGACCAGAAGGCTGAGTTCTGCAGGGCTTCTTTAACATATAGTCCCTGGATAGGAGGCCTTGTTACATTGTATCTCAGAGTTTCCAGGTAATATTCAAAGAGACTGAAGTAGAAGTTGCATATTTCTAAAAGTCTTTACCTAGAAACTGCCATAGCATCACAGCCATCATAAACTATTTGTCAAGGAATTATTGAACTCACTCAAGACATAAGGGAGGGGGAAAGCAAAACCATCTAATAATGAGAGGAGTGTCGATTAATGTGTAGGCATTTATAATCTGCTACAGTCAAGTGTGTGGAAGAAGTTGTATGCCAACATATACTCACACACACTGATCCAGTTGAGTGTATGACTACATATATGTGTGTCTTAATTGTCAAATATGTATGCTCTTTTAGCTCCTATCCTTAGTTCATCTTGAGAAAAGAACTAATAATAGTTGTAGCTGACTTAGAATATACTTGAAATTCAAAGAATGGTACATATATTTCTTTAATGTTGATAATTCCAGTTGTTATAAGTCTATGTTCTGGAAAGGCCTTTTCTAAAATTTCTGCTTTTCTGAACTCACATTTTCTTTGGATCTTCACATTCTGTGTAGTAGATTATTTACAAAGAAAAAATTTTCTTTCTAATATTAATTCTTTCTCATAACATGACATAGATCTTGGAAGCTTATATTGAGAGACCCATCTTAACCATACATGAGTATGGAGCCTGGTAAGAGGTGTGAAAAATACAAAGAACCCTATTCTGGCATTTATTTCAAGGTCCTCACTTCCTTTGCTTTTTCCTTCTTTTTTGATTATTTTTGACAATTACCCAAGTAGGACCTGGTCCGTGGATGTTCATTCATCATTTTTCTCTCATTGTATTCATGAGTACTGTGCTTCTTTTCTGAGCCTCTGTAGATAATTCTAAACATTTCAAACCAAGACTTTATCAAACAATTTGAACTTGACTAGAAAAATAGTCAGTACTGGAAACTATAGCTTTATGACTAAATGTGTCTTCATTTCTCATTGTTTTCCTCCTAATGGATCCTTTTAGTGCATGTATTTGCCAGAAATCTATCCTTCTTATCATTAGTTGACTGCCCTCTATCAAGAGGGGAAGAGATGCAAACTCACATATATACTCAATTGTATTTATTTACAATTCTTTCATTTGTTAATTTAGGGCATCACTATATGTCAAATCTGAGGCTAAGTTTTGAAATGCTTGAGGAGACAGTATTTTCATAAATATTGGTCTACAGCTACAGGATTTTATTTTGACATGTTTTATTTGTATGTTTCAAGCCACAGATTATACTTATTTATTTACACTGAATTATTTTATCAAGGATGTTCAGGTACAGACATGTAAATTCTTGTTTAATATGCAACTAGAGCGGTTTGGTTCTAAATGGATTTTATTCCATTTCCTCAAACAGGTCTCCAAGTGAACCGAATACATCAGATCATGTGTGGTTCTTATTAAAATACAGATTTCTTGGCCCTAAGTACACTTAATAAGTCAAAGAATCTCTAGTGAACGTTTAGACACCTGCATTTTTCGAAAACATATCAAGTGATTCCCATACACAGATATTTTGAGAATTTGTTGCCTGTGTTTCAGACATTTTAATCTAGGAACTGATTGGCTTCATTTACACAGATTCCTCCCTCATTGTGATACACATAAGAATATAAATTAGAAGCAGTGCTTATTTTCCTATACATAGGGACAGACTAGTACTTTTATTTTCCTACTAACATAAAAAGCATTTACCTTATGTAAATGCTATGTAGGATAGAGGTATTGACTCCAGTGCAACAGTATTCTGCTTATCTTAAAACCTTGTATCAAAAGTCAGAGTCTACAAATATAAGCTAGTATAAACCCAAGAGGCAAACAATTTCTGGGTTCTTGTGAGTAGTTCTTTGTGGTGAGAGGATATTCTGTTCATTGCAGAATGTTTGACAGCATCCATGGATTTTATTCACTATGTTTTAGAATCATTCCTTCAAACTCGTGACAACCAAAAATGTCTCAAACAATGTCAAATATACCTGGGGCTGGAGATGAGAGGATTGTTTTCAGTTAAAAACCACTAATTTTATTTTATTTTGTAGATAGATACAAAGGAGAACCCTCTCCATGTGAAATTATACTAAACTTCTTCCAATTTTAGCAAGAAGCATTGCTCAATGACCACCAGAACGAAAAAGTCTGTTAAGGCCTTTTGTCTCAAAGGACAAGCAATGCCATACAGGACATTATCCTTAGAGGAATATATTTTCTTTTTATTTTTCTAATCACATGAAAATGCACATCCAAAAAACACAACTTTTTTATGATTATCTTTATAAATTAGGAAAGTAAGCTATTCATATTATGCTTATGTCATATATGAGGCTGTGTGTGTATATATATAGCCATGTGTGGTTTTAGCATTAATCCTAAAACTCTGTATTTAACCTACAAGGAATTAATATACGGAAAAAGAATTTTTCTGAAGGATTAAAAATGTATCACAGTTCATAACAATACTGGGTCAAAGGACAAAATAAAATATTTGGCCTAATTTGCTTATAAACCTGTCATTTGTATTACTATACCACTTTAAAAGCTTTTTTTTTTTTAAATAGGGCTCATTTTGCTTCTAAAACGCTTAAGGCTATTGCTCCATACCAAAAGATAAAGTTCAACTTTAAGCTATTTTGGAGTTTAGCTTACTTCTTTCATCTTAAATTCAGAAATCCAATTTAGGACTTAATCCTTCTATATGATAATAGATGATTCCATTTTCATTTAGTTTTTGAAACAATTATAACAGGATTTGAATAAATCAAACTCCCTCCAATAGAATAGCCCGGAACTGTGATCCTCTATGAACTATTCTCATTGCAGGATGTTGGTTTCACACAATAAATTTTTCTTTCAGATTATCAACCAAAGTAATATACTTTATAGTAATAGAAGTAAGACTTTAAAATTGATAAGGAACTTGCCGATTTCCTTATTTTTTGTCTTTTTGTGGAATAATGTGATTTTTAAAAGGCTAAGAAATATTACTATGAGCCGTGTACATTTTAGAGACAAGGAAGATCTCATTCTAAACCCTGGCTTGTGTCCAAACTTAATCATCTTTGTAAACCTGAAAACTATGCTAATCTTTTCTAAGTCGCAGTTTTCTGCTCTGTAATACAGGAGTAATATACTACCTACATCTAATGGCTTACTGAATGGGGTATGATCTTTAAAGTGCTCAGCACAGTGAATGGCACAAAACAAATACTTAAACTAAATATATATCAGTTAAGACCCGAAATGGACTCACTCTCCTTAAGTATTCAAAAGTAAGTACCATTTTGTATTAGAAATGTTAGCACAATTTATTTCGAGTGCATCTCAAAAGAAAGCTATTTACTTTATCTGAGCTTTCTCTGATATTTTCCCACTTGCTTCCCTCACTCACAGCTAACCCTAATCAAGAACTGTGATGGTTGTTTTTCATAAACACATTTGAGCGGGAAATATTCACTCAAAAGACAACATGGGTTCTTAGGTTTCTATCTTTTTAATTCTGCGATATTTCCTCAGGCTAAAGCAATTTCCACTAGGACTTCATTGCCTATAAAAATATACATATTCATTTTTTTCTTTCCAGATTTTATTGTTCTTTCCTGAAATGCAGACAAAAAAAGCAGCATGTATCTAAACACAAAATGGTATTAGTTTAGCTCTTCTCAATAGGTACTTTTCTATCAAATAGGGGAGAGGGATATCATTGTTAATGATGTCAAAGTATAAAACATTTTTAATTATCATTTTTAAAAAGTTGATACATGAGACAAAATAGTTTTTAAATATTATTTAAAACTAGATCAGAGATTAAATTATGAGCGCTTATCTCAAAATGACTTTGTATATATAATTTTGTGTCTTACTTAAGAATTATCTTTTTCCTTTTCTTTTTTTGTGTGTTTTTGGGGGAGACTAACTTGAAATATTTTCTGAATAACCTATTCTCTTGCCGTATTACCATTATTTTCAAGTTTATTAAACATGCCAGTTCATTGGTAATAGATGAACTTCAGGTGATGACAGACTAATCAAAGGCATACTTATTCTCTTTGAGGTTGGGTAGTAATCTAGGAAATTTGAAAAAAAATATTAAAATGAATTTGTTTTATCATTAGAGACAGTCTATTGAATCCAGAACTTGAGGATTCAAGATTGAGGAAAGAATACAAACTTGGACACATAGCCCTGATAACTTCTTTTCTTTTTAGCAACCCGAAAGACAAAAAAAATTCGCAAAAGTAGCACCTGAGAGACCAAAATATTACCGAGTTTCAGCTGGTCTCATTAGTCTGATGGGTCTAGCAATGGAATTCGGGACCTTACATTGATAGTCCTATTGAACGCAACAAGATTTCTTTTATTTTTTTTAAGATGTGGGGTACAATTCAGGATTAGGTATACAAATGGTCATTGTACAGGTAAAGTTTGAGCCTCACAGTGGTCTCCACTTAATCTGGTTTGAGATCAGGTACCCTTATTGATAAACTGTGCTCCTCCCCTTCCTCCCATGGCCGTTTCCCACTACTGCCTACCTCTTTCTTATAGTATTAAGATCAATGTTCAGGGTCTGCTTATGAATGAGAACCTGCAGTACACATTTCTTTGTTTCTGTGATAGATCACTCAGTATTATAGACTGGAAGTCCATCCAAGTTGCTTCAAAGTTCATAATTTTGTCCTTTATGACTGTGTAATATTTCACTGTGTATATGTATCACATTTTTTATGCGATCTAGTTTCGATGGGCAGCACAGTTGGTTCCATGTTTTTGCTATTGTGGATAATGCAATGTACATGTGTGTGTGCAGGTATCTTTTTCATAGAGTGATTTCAGTTCCTCCAGGTATATTTCCAGAAGGGGGTTCGCTGGGTTATATGGAAAGTCACCTTTTAGATATTTTAGGAATCACCACACAGGTTGTACTAGTTTTCACTCCCACCAACAGAAGTGTTCTCTTTTCCCTCTATCCTCCCCTTCAGCATCTGTGGTTAAATTATTGATGATGACTATGCTAATTGGAGTTAGGTGGTGTCTCAGTGTGGTTTTAATTTGCTTCTTTGATGATTAGTGAGGCTGAGCATTTTTTAATGTATCTATTGACTGACTGTATGTCTTCTTTTGAGAAGCATCTATTCACATCATTTGCCCACTTTGTAATGGAGCTGTTTCCTTTTCTTCCTTGTAGAGTCTAGATATTAGGCTTTTATCACATATACAGTTGGCAAATATTTTTTCCCATGTGGTCAGTCAGTTTTCCCAGCACCATTGACTGAATAAATTCTCCTCTTCCCAGTGGTTGTCAGTGAAGGCTTTGTAGAAGATGAGTTGGTTGAGAAATTGAGGTTTTGCTTCTGGAATCTCTATCTTGTTCCATTGGTCCATATGCCTGTTCTTGGGCCAATACCAGGCTGTTTTGATTATTGTGCCCTTACAATGAAGTTTAAAGTCTGGAAGTGTGATACTTTTACTGAGGATTATTTTGTGGTTGTTTATGTTTCCATATGAATTTCTGTATTGTCATTTCCAGGTCTGAGAAAAATGATGCAGGTAATTTAATGGGTATTGCTTCAATCTGTAGATTGCCTTTGGTAGGATGGATATCTTAACAGTGTTGATTCTTCCTATCCATGAGCATGGAATATTTTTACATTTGTTTGTGTCACCTTTGACTTCTTTGAGCAGTGTTGTGTAGTTTTCATTGTAAACATCTTTCACTTTTTGGGTTATGAAGTTACTCAGGTATTTCATCTTTTTGTTGCTATTGTAAAATGGGATTGTGCTTTTTATTTGTTTCTCTGCCTGCTTGCTGTTTGTGTATAAGAATATGATTGTCTTCTGCATGTTGATTTTGTACACTGAGATGCTGCCAAAGTCACGTATCAGTGCAAGAGGTATTTGACAGATTATCTTGGATTTTCAAGGTATAGGATCATATTGTCAGCAAAGAAGGATAACTTGACTTCCTCTTTTCCTATTTGGATGCCCCTGATTTTCTTCTCTTGTCTGATTGCTCTAGCTAGAACTTCCAACACTATATTGTAAGGAAAGGTGAGGGTGGGTAGCCTTGTCTTATTTTAGTTTTCAAAAGAAATGCTTCTAATTTTTGTCTGTCTAGCAATATGTTGGCTGTGGGTTTATGGCAGATAACTTTTACTATTTTGAGGCATGTTCCCTCTATGCCTAGGTGTTCAAGAATTCTTATCAAGAGGGATGCTGGATTATATCGAATGCTTTTTCAGCATCTAATGATATAATCATGTGACTCCTAGTTTTACATCTCCTGATATAAGTAATTACATTTATGGTCTTGCAGATGTTGAACTAGCCCTGTATCACAAGTATGAAGTCTACTTGGTCATCATGGATGATTTTTGAGACATTTTGTGGGATCTGATTTGCTAGAATTTTGCTGAGTATTATTGCATCTTTGCTCATCAGGGATAATGGCCTGTAGTTCTCTTTTTGTGTTAGATCTTTACCTAGTCTGGGTATCAGTGTGAAGACAGCTTCATAAAATGATTTGGAGAGAGTTCTGCCTTTCTCAATTGCTTGGAATACTATCAGCTCCTCTTTGTATGTTTTGTAGAACTCCACTGGAAAGCTGTCTGATCCAGGACTTTATTTTGTGACTAGTTTTCTTATGATGCTACTTTCTAGGTTGGTATTGGTCTATTTAATGTCTCAATTTCTTCTTGTTTCAATCTTGGGAGGTCATGCGATATCAGATAGTCCTCCATTTCATTTAGGTTTTCAAGTTAGTCTCCATACAGGTGTGCATAGTAATCTCTGATAATTTTTTTGTATTTCTTCAGGGTAAATTGTGACTTGATCTTCTACATCTCTGATTGTGTTTATTTGGACATTCTCTCTCTTTTTCTTGGTTGGTCTGGCTAGAGATTCATCTATCTTGTTAAGTCTTTCAAAAAAAACAGCTTTTTGCTTTGTTGATTTTTTTCTATGATACTTTTGTCATGTATATCATATACTTGGGCTTTTAATTTGGTGATCTGGATTCTTCTGCTAAAGTTAGGATTTTGGTGACCTTGTCTTTCTAGCTCCCTTAGGTGATTTGCTAGGCTGTTAACTTGCAATATTTTCATTTTCTTGATGTTTGTTCATTAAGAAATGAACTCCCCTCTCAGTGCTGCTTTCATGGCATCCCAGAGGTTTTGGTATGGTGTGTCTTTATTTTCATTCGTGTTTTAATTTCCTTGTTGACCCATGAGTTGTTCAGGATCATGATATTTAATGTCCATGTCTTTGTGGGTGTGTGGGTAGCTTGTCCATGTCTTTGTGGGTTTGTTGGTTTTAATATTTATTTTTATTTCACTGTGGTCTGAGAAGGTACATGGCAGCATTTTGATCTTATGATATTTGTTTAAGCTTGATTTATGGCCAAGGATGTGGTTGATCTTGGAGTATGTTCCATGTGTTGTTGAGTAGAATGTATATTCTGTGGATGTTGGGTAGAGTGCTCTGTAGGTCTATACTAAGTCCATTTGGTCAAGTGTCAAGTTGAGGTTGTAGATATCCTTGTTCATTTTTTTACCTTAATGACCTATCTAGGGTTATTAGAGGAGCATTTAAGGCCCCGCTATTAAAGTGTTAGAGTCACTATCTTTTTTAAGTTTACCTAGAAACTGCTTAATAAAGGTTGGTGCTCCTATGTTGGGTGCATATATGTTTAGGATGGATATTTCTTGTTGATGGACTGAAATTTTTATCATTATGTAGTGACCTTCCATTCTTTTTTAATTGTTGATAGACTAAAGGATATTTTGTCTGATATCAATATCACAACTGCTGCTTTCTTTTGTGCTCTGTTTGCCTAAAAATTTCCTTTCCATCATCTTACTTTGAGACTGTGAGTTCAATTCTGGTGAGATGAGTCTCCTGGAGAGAGAATATAGTTGTGTCATTTTTTTAAAAATCCAGTTTATTATTCTATGTCTTTTCGGTGGTGCATGTAGTCCATTCATTTTCATGCTAATTATTGAGATGTGAGAGTTTATCCCTGTCATCAGGTTCTTAAAGAGTTTGTGGTTGTTGTGTGTTTATTGGTTTTCTTTGATTTTGGTTTGATATATGTGTGTGTTTTCAATCTTTTTCCTGCATTCTTGGAAAGAGCATGGTCTTTGTTTTTTCTTTCTTCTGTGTTTAATACTCTCTTAAGTGTTTCTTGTAGAATTGCTCTGGAGACATTGTAAACTCTTAGGGATTGAATGTCTGAGGATTTGAACTCTCCATCACTGATGAAGCTTAGCTTAGCTGGGTAGGAAATTCTTGGTTGGAATTGTTTATTTTTGAGAATTTTGAAAATTGGACTCCAGTCTCTTCTGGTCTGTAGTCTTTCTGTAGATAAGTCTGTTGCTACTCTAATTGGTCTTCCCTGTTAAGTAATCTAACCCTTCTCTCTTGCTGCCCTTAGAATTTTTCTTTAATTCCTACCTTGTGTAAGTGAATTACTATATGTCTAGGAGTTAGTCTTTTCATTTGCTGTCTTACAGAGGTTCCCTGAAATTCTTGTGTTTGAATGGTCACAGTTTTGGTGAGATGAGAGAAGTTTTCTTGGATGCTTTCATGAAATGTTTGTTCCAGGGTAGTCTTTGTTTCTCTACCTGCCTTAATAATGTCAATAAATCATAGATTCAGCCTCTTGACATAATTGCACATCCCTTGAAGGCTTTGATCTGTCTTTTAAGCTTCTTTTTTGTTTTTAACAACTTGGGTTAGTTCTATATTTTTGTTCCTCAAGCTTTGGGATTCTTTCTTCTGTTTTGTTAGTTTTGCTTTCTATGCTTGTCAGTTTGTTATTTATTTTGTTTACTGTATTCTATATTGCCATCATCTCGGTTATCATCTCTTTCATTCTTTCCTTTGTCTCTCCTCATTTCTAATCAGTCTTTCTACTAACGTCTTGATATCTGGGTTTGTGATTTGAGACCAATTGTTCTGGTACTCTTCATTGTTTGAGATCTGAAGGCTGTATTCTCAGGTGCTGTCTTTTCAAGGGTCTGTATGGGACCTGTGTTCTTCCTTTGGTTCTTCTTTATTTGTGACCCTCCCCTTCCTTCTTTAGTTCCATTCCTCAGTGATGGGGGGATAACTTTCACTTCTGTTTGCTCAATCCCCTATTCTTTCTTGTGCAAATCCTCTGGATCTGTTCAGTTTTGAAGCCAGACTGTGACTGGGAGGCTGTGTTCTTTGCAGTTTTGAGATTTGATTCAAGTGTGGTGAGGGGAGCTATGGTTCAGAAGCTATCTTCAGATCACAGTATCCATTAACAGGTGTATGGGGAACCCACTTCCCTGGAACCCACTTCCCATCACCTTACAATCTGTCCAAGGGATGGGGTATATGTATGTCCCCCAAAAGCAAAATGAGATCAGAAAAAGGAAAATAGCAAAAAAAAAAGGAAGAATGTAGATGAAAGGAAGATGAAGAGAGAGAAGAAAAAGGAAAACATACAGAGACACCAACAAATGAGTATATAAATAAAGAAACTAAAGCAAACAAAAAAATACAAGCAAACAAATATACAAACAACAAAAGAAAACCTGATGATGTACTCTCCTGCAAAAATACCCATACACAAACAGAAAAACTAAAAATTAAATTAAATTAAAAACAACAAATTAAAAACAACAACAACAACAAAAAACAAGTACTAAACAGACAAAAAAAGAAAAAAAAATGCCTCCCCCCCCCGGTGGTTGTTTCTGGAATTTCAGGTTCCTTTCCCGATTACCACAACAGCTTCTGACTGCTGGGTAGGTAGCGAGCTAGTCTCTAACCCCTCCTATCGCTCTTGGCTCTGGCTGCTTGGGTGGCTCTTAGCGTTAGTAAGACGCCCACGAACTGCTGTTGGAGGAAGGTGAATCAGATGCAGACTCCCCCATCTTGTCCACTGCTGCTGCTGCAGAGTCCCCCACTCAGATCAGGTGTGTCCATGCCTGGTCCAGCATGAGGGAGCGATGTTCATCTCTCTGTCTGCTCTTGACGTTTTCTCCCTTGATCAGCAATGGTTGATCCCAGAGGAGTGTGGAGATCGCCTCTGGGTCCCAGATTGGAAGTTGAACAGAGCCAAGTGGGTCAACACAGATCTCTGCCTGGTCACAGGACAGAGAAAATGGCAGCGTGGGGTGCCTCCTCACCAGCAGGGGGACTCAACTACAGATTTTCTTGCCCTACCCTCTCCACAGTTCCCTTTGCCAGCACCTGAGTCACTGTTGTGGGTGGTGGCATGGGCCAGGTGTCAGGCACTGAGAAGCATCTGACCACTGCTGCCTCCTCTCGGGAGACCTCTGAGAATGGTTGGCAATCCTACATACCAGGAGCTCTGATCTCCAAACACCACAAGATTTCTAAACTGTCCCACTACAAACTCGGAAGGCAGATGAACCGAAATAGACTCGTTTCAGATTGGCTGAACTCTAACTGAATGTAATCACAGTATATTCAACTAGAAACAGTGTAAATAACAAAAAGAATTCATACATTTCTATTTGATAAGATTACCCTCTAAACTAAGACTTATATACAAATTTAAACAAATGTAAACCTTACTTTTGTTTCAATTTTGACAAGTGAACAAAATACTCAAATTTTGAACTGATAGTTTTAATTTAAAAGACAAGAAAAAGTTACAGTTCAGAAGTGCGAAAAGATATTTTATTTCCGAGTCATTCAGAATATTTTTATTGTGTTAACCATTACTTAATCTGCACATTATATCAAAGTGATTCAAGTGGACCAGACGGTATGTGGTTTCTAGATATGACTTTTTCTAGCTATGAAATATTAGGTATAATAATTGATTTCTATATTTCTGAGTTGTCTCATTTGTACAAGGAAGTTAGTGATATATACTCCCCAGATTTATATTAATGATTAAGTGAGAAAATTCTAGATAAAAGGACAATAGAGTGCCGAATACATAGTGACAGTTTTGTCTTTCAATTTTTTATTAGAGCTAAGGTTTAGAAAATAACAAAATAAGAAAGTAAAATAATAGATATACCCATGCAGGATGGGGCAGCTCAGATTCCCAATCCAGGTGAATGTGAATGTGTGTGTTAACTGCCTGGGAATATTCTATGGTGTGGAGCAAATAAACTGCTTCCTTTCACAAATAAGTTGAACTTTGTAAGTATATATATATATATATATATATATATAGTATATATATATATATATATATATAATATATATATAAAAATATATATATACTATATATCACATGTGTGTGTGTGTGTATGTGTGTGTGTGTATATGATAAAATAAACATATGTATTCATTCTTATCTGGTAAATGACTCTAAATTATTTTAAGTTGCAATTAAATTGTCATCTATCATTCATTCTTTGAACTTTTGTATCTATCTCAGTGTTTTCACTCATTTTGTGGAATTAAATGTGCTTCCTTTGTGTGTTCTCTAATCCTTGCGGGCATCTCTATTGACACATCAAAGTCCATCACTGGTCCCTGTCCATCACCACCTCAACATCCCATGACTTCTTCATTAACATCTGAGTTTCTTAAGACAAGTTTGATATTTTCTTCAATGTGAATTACCCATCACTTTGAGTTAATCATAGCATCCAAGACTCGGTAAATTGTGTGCTAACTTAACTAAAATAAATGAGTTTAGTTACATTCTAATGTTTATTATATTAAATCTTTACTTGAATCTATTAATTAAATTAATGCTTGCCATTTTATTCTATTTGATTAAGATCTGAAAATGCAGCATAAAACACAATAGAGGTAAAAAAAATTCAAATATACTAGCAAAACATACAGAACATTAGGTAAATCTCTGAATCCAAAGAATTGCTGAAGAACTCTTGACATATTAAGCATCAGGCACCTAAAAAAAGGACAAATCTCATGTAGTTAGATAGAGAGGCTCAGAAACCAACTTCTCTGCTCCCTCTTACTAATCATCAGAGAAATACAAATCAAAACCACATTGAGCTACCATGTAATCACAGTAAGAATGGCTGTCATTAACAAAACAAACAACAACAGGTGCTGACGAGGATGATGAGAAAAAGGAACACTTCTACATGACTGGTGGGAATGTAAACTAGTCCAACCTCTTTGGAAGACAGTGTGGTGATTTCTGAAAGAACTAGAAATTGACCTTCCATATGACCCAGCAATCCTCCTACTGGGAATATACCCAGAGGAATGCAAATCATTCTATAAAAAAGGTACCTGCATAGCATGTTTATTGCAGCTCTATTCACAATAGCAAAAACATGAAACCAGTCATGCTGCCCATTGAAGCTGGACTGGATAAAAAAATATGGTACATATACACAACGGAATATTATGCAGCCATAAAGGACAAACATATGGATTTTGCAGTAACTTAGGTCAATTTAGAGTCTATTGTACTCAGTGATCTATCACAGAAGCAAAGAACAGAGAACCATATGCTCTCACTCATAAACGGACCTTGAACAATTATCGTAATGCTATAAGAAAGGGATTGGTAGTAGTGGGAAACTGCTAGGGAAGGGGGGTGGAATTAGCAGTTGAAGGAAACTGCCAGGGGAGGAAGGAGCACACCTCATCCACAAGGGTACCTGCATAATGAACCTTTGTATACCTAACCTTGAAGTGTACCCCACATTTGAAAAATAAAATTAAAAACAACAAATAATAAATGAAACAATAAAAAATAAAAAAGAAACCAACTTCTCTAAATAAATTCAGGATTGTCAATTATCCTTTTAATATATTGCATTGTTTCAAATCAGTCGTATTAAAAATGGTACATTTCTAATCTAGACTTCAATTTGTAACTCTCTTCATAACACATGACTATATATTTGCATTATCAATATTAATAATAATTTTGAATCCACAGATGTATAAGGCAAACCTTGGGGAAGGACTTTAAATGGAATAACACACTTATGTTTATAGAATATTCATATAAAAATAAGTTTTCTTATTCCCATTTGCCCAAAGAAAAGAATATCAATAAATTTTCCAAGACAACTAATAAATTAAGTAATCAGTTTGAGAAACTATATTTATTAACTGGGGATTTTAAATCCATACACGCATCTACAAGATTTTAGCCTTAAGTAACTACTTGGAGATTATATCTCAGTTATATTTTTTCTTCTTTCCTTCCTCTCCCACTTTCTGTCCCTAACTGTGGTCACACTCTCTTATGAAGAAACAGAAGACTGCCACTACCTATTAAGGAATAAAAATATTTTCTAGACCTACTTATAAGTTACCTGATATGTTTGTTATAGCCATAGATATGTTGTTATATTGTCACATGCTTTCCTTCAGTCTCTGTTTCAATGAACATCGCATCCCCATTTGAAATATTGTTCTGGGAAATACTTTTCAGAACCTTTGAGGAAACACTTTGAGACACACAATAGGTGAAATATCTCCAGATGATAAGGAGATCATTTCTACACAAAGATACTGTGAGGTAAAAGAAATTCTAAACCATCTTTGCTTTGCATAAATGGCATGTCTAAGAATTACAACAACTTTGAAATAAATTTTATAATATTTGTGTTTCTCATATAAAAACTAGAAATTATTTTTTTAATCAGATTATTTTCAAAATACAAATTTTTTACTGTATAAAATAATAAGCACTCCCGAGTATCTCTTTATCTCCCAAATCATTTTTTCTCCTGAGGAAAATGATATTTAATGTTCATTAATTTCTTTACTCAAGGTTTTAGAATGAATTTCACTATCTTAATTTCTTCTTAAACATTTTTTGTCTTTAGAGAAATTTTTATTACAATCTTGAAATATGTTTGAATAGATGTGAATTTCAAACTGATAGACAATAAAATACTTATCAAAGAACATGTCAAACATTTATAGAAGTGTGTGTCTTGTTGAAAAATGTCTGAGGGTCTAATATTGTTGGAGCCTTCAGAGTGGCTTGTTTCTGTGCTGCCAGTGTCTACAAAATTAAGATGCTTTATAAATTTATGCATTTAGTATTAAAAACATTTGCCTATCTAGCAAATATACTTCTATTTATATTCTCTTTAAAAAATAAACTTAGGTCTAAAATTCACCAAATTAAAAGTTTATCATCATAAATTAGTTCAAACATATTTACAAACGATACTTACAATGACAGAGAAAGAGAGGGAGAGAGAGAGAGAGAGAGAGCGAGCGAGCACTATAATGTCAATGTGTTCCTTTTGATTCGGATCAAAGCATTCATGTTGACAACTACTGGGGGGTTCTTAGCCTGTCTATGATTAAGTACCTATCTGGTAAATGCCATTCACAAGAGGAAACTTTGCTGCTGTATAACTTGGCCCTTCTCCAAGTGTAGCTCAGAATCAGTAATGGTCAATGCAAAGTACAAAGACTGTACTCCTTTATCTCAATTGGAAGCATCTCTGTAGGGCAATCCAATTCTTAAAGTACCCTATTGGACTGGCTCAGACCTCTTTTAGAAATGCAACAGTTTATTTCCTCTTGTTGCCAGTTCTTCCTCCATATTCTCCTACAGATGTTGCTAAGTATAATCTACCCCTCCAAAAAAAAGTTCTATGTGCAAACTTCTGCATCAGGATCTGTTTCCCTGAGATCCCAACTCAAGAGACCTAATTACCTCTTATTCTTTTTTTAAATATCTTTAATTACAATGACTTGTCTCATAGATACTGATAATCCTTTCTATGGTAACATTGTTATATATATGGGAATTTTATTAGATGTTCTTAATATTCTTTTTAATAACAATATCTAGCTTTAATCAGTACATATAGTACTGTATGCACCACAATAAGTTTTTTTCATACTGGCACATATAACCTCCAAGCAACCTTACGAGATGGGTATATTATTATTCTAGCTTTACAGAAGAGAAAAATGAAGGCTTTCACTCAAAGTTAATTAAGTTACCCAACACTACACAACTTCCAAGCTGAATATGTACCCAGATGGAATTTTAGCCACTTTTTCTTCCTGGAACTGTCAAAAGAGTTCAAAATCATCAACAGGCCACATTTTGCACACATCAGTGGTTACACGGCAACTTCTAAGAATAAGGAAGGAGACTGACATTTCTAAGCTAATCAGTGAAAATAATTAAAGAGAAAATAAAACTTAGCCATGCATGTATAAACTATTGTCATTAAGCTTTTGATTTTCTATATTAGTCTCAAAAATTCCAATTATTCATATACTTATATAATATTTTTGATTGTCGGACATTACTGTCTTCTAAAACATAAGAAAAAACAAAATTAAAATGTATGATTTAAATAAGAGGGAGGAGGAGGGATAGAGTGAGGAAGGAATAGAGAAGAGTGGAGAAGAAAGAAAAAAGAAAAAGGGAGAAAACACTGCAGATATGAGTGATAGACTATGGGAACCACTTAAATTAAGTAAAAATTGCAAATGATTGATTCAACTTATAGACCAAGATACTTATAGGCCAGATATTAATAATCTGTGCACTGGGTTACATGCTCTAGAAATGGTATGTTCAATAAAAAATTGTCAAGCCCTTAATATATGCCAGTAGCCACACCAGCTGCTAATACCATTGATCACATCTAACCTTAGCAAGAGTAAAATGAAATCAGTGTTATCAGACTTATTGTAAAGCTTAGTAAATTGAGATTCCAAGAGGTTAAGTGGATTGCCCAATATTATCCAACTGGTAAGTGATCTAAGATTTTAACCCGTCTCCGGATGCCAATGATAAAACATTATCTACTAGGTTATAATGAATTTCTCATCTCATAAATGCCCTTTTTCATGTCCTCAAAACACTTTGGAAATTGGAAGTTGTTTTGGTTTTTTTTGTTTTTTGTTTTTATTGAGAAAAGCTCTACTCTTGTTCATTCTGCCTGAAATACTGTGGGATTGACCAGTTGATCTATTATGTCTTTTTTTCTTAACCCACAATTGACCTCTTCACTGGAATTTTATCTTGCTTTTAATTAAAACTCTTCACCAATTCTATTAGACATTTTGCATTATAAATATATGAACAAAAGCAACTTCTTTGGTGTCTTCTTTGTTATTATAGTATTATAACAATGAATATATTTCTGGAAATTTTTCAATAATTTAGCCTAATTCTAATTAGTCTTATTTCAGGTATTTGACTAAATAAATGAAAGCTATATAAATGCAGATATTCTTTGAAATTAAATGGAAACTTGATTAGTAAAATCTCATTACACATACCATGTAACAGACTTATAAATCAATCTCTTACCATTGACCCGTTTCTTTTTTATTTTCATTCTGGGAGGAAGTGACATACCTAAGCACAACTGAAAATAAAATTTAAAAAATTACCTTTCTTGGGAGTTTACTTAAACTTCTCTATCTTTATACTTCAACTGACAGCCTATTCTATTCCACGCAGTTTATGTCATTCTGTTATATTTGAATAAATCAGGAAGATACCAAGACAGTAAATACTTATAGGCCAAGATTTATCGAGGAAGGAGACTCCAGAGATGTTAGTTCAATATAAGGCACCACTTTTACACTTGAGATATTTACTGTTTCCTCAAGGGGCACTGAATTGTTGAGAAGATAGCATCACTTTTAGCAGTTTCATACAGTTAGGAATTCAAGTCCCACTATTGAAAAGAGCACTGGTAACCATCCTATGCTTTCCAGTGGGACCATTCAGAGCTGCCAGTAAGAACTAAGGATGAATAGCAAATAATCAAGGTCTTACAACACCTAAAAGAAACACTGATTCAGCTCAGTATCTGACTGGATGAGATAATTTTGCCCTATCCTAACTGCTTTTCAGTCACTAAATAAACACTTTATACTTGTAGAAGAAAGTCTCAGAGTTCAAAGTAGTTATATAATATTTTATAACCAAACACCAGCATTAAGTAAAACCAGGCATAAAAATTGCCAGATAAATACATCAACATTTTATAACAACAAATTGAACAATTTAGATGAAATGGAACAATTGTTGAAAAGTACAACTTAGTAAAACTAAAATAAGTTAAAAAAAGAAAGTCTGATTTGTCTAAATCTATTGAAGAAATTAAATGTTTAATTAATATCTTCTCAGAAAGAATATTTTAAGGTTGGAGAAGTGAGGGAATAACTGGTACATAATAAAAATAACAGTGATATCCAAAATATTTTATAGGAACTTACACGCAGTCTCTTCTTTACCAAAATTTAATCAGGATCCTTTGAGTTCCTTTTTCAAATAAACCTTGACATTGACCCTTCTTCTTTCTAGGCCTGCATAGTCTAGTTTTAGCAAAAATTCTGCTTAGTCAATTTAGAAAGAGTACCCTACACTTGATGTCTGATCATCATCAATATTTGATCAAGTTTCTTTTTCTCCACCTTCTATATGTAATAAGCCTGGCCTACCTTTATCAAGAATCATGTTAGGTCAGTTTAGCAACAATTTTTCCTACTATTGATGTCTTCACTCAGTAACTTCCCATCTGACTATGTCTCCCCCACCCCCATTCCACTATTTGGCTATAAATCCCTACTTGTCCTTCCTTGCTATAAGCAAAACTCAGCCCATTCTTATACGGAGATCTTTCTCCCTATTGCGATTATTTCTGGATTAAATTTGGTTTTACTTCTTTAATTACTGTCAGACTCTAGTCCTCTTTAACAAAATATAGTTCTTAGCTAATTGGAGACAGAATGAACTTTCTTAAATTTATGAAATATGTCTTCCTGAAAACCTACAGAAAATATTATTCTTAAAAATGACATATTGAGAACTTTCTGCCAGAGAATAGAAATGAGAAAATAATTTCTACTATTATTACTTGCAATCAAACTTGTACTAGATGATTGTAATAGACTAAGAAGAATACAAAAAGATTGGAAAGAGACAAATTTAATTGTTTTTCTTCACAAATAAAATGTTATATATAAAATTTCTTAAATATCTTAAAATTTTAAAACTATCACTTGTAGCTATATAAAAATATTCAATTGCTAAGAAATAAATTAAATACAAGTTGTGCAAGGACTTCATATAAAAAATTAGAAACATTACTGAAGGAATATATAGACATTTTTAAATATGAGAAAAATATCATGCATATTGATTGGAAGTCTCTCTGAAATAAACATGTAAACAAAATCAATAAAAATTTCAGTCGTTTTATTATAAAATTGACAAGATGAATCTTAAGATATATGAGCATACAAAAGGCCCAAAATAACCAGTCTCGAAAAGGAGGAAAACATTGACAGGACTACACTTCCGGATTTTGCAATCTGTTTTGATTACAATATTTAACACTGTATGGATGGGTAGAAAAATATTTTAACACAATAAAGAGTTTTGAAAAAGACTTGATTTAAATCAAAAGATACAAAAAGTAATATTGGACTATATTAAATGTAAGAGTTTCTTCCTTAAAAGACTACATAATGAGAGAAAAATATATTTGCTACACAAATCAAGGAGCACCATAAGTCTATTAATAGTTTCGTTTGGTTAGGTCTAAATATCTCCTATATATCAATCAGGAAGAGAATGAAAATCAATTGAAAGTGTTCAAGACTTTCATAAAATAAATGTACCAATGGACAATAAACATGTGAAAATGTGCTCAATATTTGTCGTTAAGAGAATGCAGGTTAAAATCACAATTCAATATCATTTCACTAAGAAATTTGCTAAAATTTTTGAATAATGACTATATGAAATTTGAGCTATGATTTCAAGCAATTGAAACTTCCATACTTACATACGTGAAACTTTCATACATATATCATATCTACATTATTATTACTACTTTGATAAAATTTTTGACAATGCTTACTAAAATCTAAACATATATTTACTCGAGGACCTAGTAGTCCCAACCTATTTATATAACCAAAAAGGAGTGTGTACATACAAATATTTAAGTCTTATAAATTGTTCATAACCTAAAGTTAAAAATAGACAAAAACTGCAAATGTCAGTAATATAAATAATCAGTGGAATAAATATATGAATATATGTATAATATAATAAAATATATAACAATGAAATAGAATATGTTACTATATCACATGACATAAACATATATAGAAGACATATGTGAATTCAATAAACCAGACTCAAAAAAATCTATACTGTATTAGTTCATGTATGAGAATAACCAAGAAAAGCAAAACTAACTATCTTGTAGAAATTATGACAATTTTTCCTATAGGGAGGAAGATAAGATATTAACAGGGAGAGGACCAACTTAACTTCTAGGGTGCTAGTGTTCTCTGTCTTCATTTGAGCTGTTGCTACATACATGTTGATCATTTTGTGGTGAGTAATAAAATTAATAAGCTTAATTTGTGCATTTTCTATATCTATATTATATTTTAGTAGAATGAGTTTTGGATTTAATTCAATATTTTTCAACAAGCTTACCTTTTCACTAGGCATAACAATAGCTACTAATAAAAAAAAGGAGTTTTCAACCTTGGCAACATGTCCCTCTCTACTTCATATATTTGAAGTGTTTTAGTGGCTGCTGAAAATGAAAGTTAACAATTCCAAATTGCAGATCTTTAAATTGAAAAAAAAAAAGCAAGATATAATCCATTAAGGTTATAAAAATAAGGGATATAACCTTGAAAGAATATATCCATGCTAAATGTGGCAAAAGCATATCTAATTTTTCTCCTAATTATGCTGATCTCCAAAATGAATGTAGTGTGTGTGTGTGTGTGTGTGTGTGTGTGTGTGTGTGTGTGTGTGTGTTCAAGGTGTTTAGCAGTTACGCATAAAACCAAAATCGTACCCTTCCCACATGATTACATTTTTGGATTCATTTTTTACAAAATTAATAATATAGTTTATTTAAACTATGTAACATTGATATTGAAATACAGTGAACAATAAAAACAACAAAAAAAACCATCATTTTTAGGTGTTTTGAGATAAAAAGGGCCACAGATGGAAATCAATGAAGTTGTATTAACTATTGTTCTCATACTTGCACTTGCAAATACAATTCCCTACCAAAATATCATTCAAAAATAACCTTCCCACATGATAACTTTTAAGGTTCTTTTTCCTCTTTTAATCCCATTTCCTTATGAATTTGAAGTTTTTATTTCAAATGATCACCATTCATTAGATGGTGTTGGTCTAGGTGGGTTTCAGTCACTTATTTAAACACCCCTGAGAAGTCAGGAAGATGGCAGCCGAGTCAGTTAGATGATGAGAGTCCTGGTGTGAGTGAGTGAGTGTATTGAAAATTTTGTGTTCATGCTGATGAGATAGTGGTTGTGTGAGTGGCTACCTGAATGAGGACTACGGAGCTAGTGGCCAGGCTATCCTGGTGCAACGACTGTTATCACAGCTGCTCAGTTTGGACCCTAGCGATTCCCAGGACACAGAAGATGAGTGCCATTAAAAAAAAAAATAAACAAAACCCTACTTGGGAATAAAGTTCTGGGAGAGATTGACAAAGTGGTGACTTGTGAGCAAGTGACCAGGGCCCTGGTGCAACAACTGTTGCTGCAACTCTTCTGCTTGGTCCCTGGATCTCCCCGGGTCTCAGAAGGCAAGTGCCATTTTTTTTTTAATTTAAAATCAATATTTTTTATTATGATATGGTGGGGTACAGTTAAGGGTTAGGTATACAAATCTGTTTCATTCAGGCACCCTTGTTGATAAAAGGTGTCTCCCCATTCCCAGACAGATATTTACTACCATTAACTCCATCTCCCTTCCCCTTCCCCCCACATAGTTTCCCACCACTGTCAGTCATTTTCTTATGGTAATACGTTGGATGATCAAGGTCCACTATATGAGTGAGAAAATGTGATACTCAGATCTTTGTTTCTGTGATAGGTCACTCAGTATTACAGACACTAGTTCCATCCAGCTTACTGTGAAATTCATGAATTTGTTCTTTTTTTATGACTGCATAGTATTCCATCGTGTATATGTACCACATTTTTTTAATCCAGTTCTCTTTTGACGGACAGCAAGTTGCTTCCAGGTTCTTGCTATTGTGAACAATGCTGCAACAAACATACGTGTGCAGGTATCATTTTTATAGAGTGATTTGAGTTCTTCAGGGTATATCCCCAGTAGGGGGGATTGAGAGGTCATATGGGAGGTTGATATTTAGAGCTTTTAGGAATCGCCACACTGCTTTCCACAGAGGTTGCACTAGTTTACACTCACACCAACAGTGTAGAAGAGTTCCCTTTTTGCCACATCCTCTCCAGCTACTGTTATTTTTTGAGTTATTCATAATTGCCATTCTGACTGGAGTTAGGTGGTATCACAGTGTGGTTTTGATTTGCATCTCCCTGATGATTAGTGAGGTTGAACATTTCTTCATGTATATGTTGGCCACTCAGATGTCTTCCTTTGAGAATTGTCTGTTCATATCTTTTGCCCATTTTATAATGGGGTTGTTTGTCTTTTTTTTTCAGCACATTTGAGTTCCTTGTAGATCCAAGATGTTAAGCCTTTGTCAGACCTGTACTTTTTCCCAGTCTGTAGGTTGTCTCCCTGCTCTCTTGATGGTTTCTTTGGCTTTGCAGAAGCTTGTTAGTTTAATGAGGTCCCATTTATCTATCTTATCTCTTATGACCTATGGGTTTCGGGTTTTGTTCAGGAATTGGATGCCAGTTCCAATTTCCATGAGGGTATGTCCTTCATTTTCTAAGGTTCTTATGGTTTGAGGTTTTACATTTAGGTCTCTCATCCATTTGGAGTTAATTTTTGTGTATGGGGATAGACAGGGGTCCTATTTCAATCTTCTGCATGTAGTCAGCCAGTTTTCCCAGCACCATTTACTGTATAGGTTCTCCTGTCCCCAGTGGTAGGTGGTGGAGGTCTTGTCGAAGATGAGTTGGTTGAGAAAATGAGGTTTTGCTTCTGGAATCTCAATTCTATTCCATTGGTCTATATACCTGTTCCTATACCAATACCAAGCTGTTTTGATGATTGTAGCTTTATAGTAAAGTTTGAAATCTGGTAATGTAATACCACCTGCTTTGTTGTTTTTGCTAAGGATTGATCTGGCTATTCTTGGTTGTTTGTGTTTCCATATGAATTCCTGTGTTGCTTTTTCAAGGTCTGATAAGAATGTTGCTGGTAATTTGATGGGTATTTTATTAAATCTGTAGATTGCCTTAGGTAGGATGGACATCTTCACAATGTTGATTCTTCCAATACATGAGCATGGGATATTTTCCCACTTGTTTGTGTCATCTTTGATTTCTTTGAGCAGTGTTTTGTAGTTTTCATTGTAAAGGTCTTTACATCTCTGGTTAGGAAGATGCCAAGGTATTTCATTTTTTTTGTGGCTATTGTGAATGGAATTGTGCTTTTTATTTGGGTTTCTGTTTGCTTATTATTGGTGTAAAGAAATGTAATTGTCTTTTGCACATTTATTTTTTATCCTGAGACTTTGCCAAAGGCCTTTATCAGTGTAAGGAGGTTTTTGACAGATTCTCTTGAGTTTTCAAGGTACACAATAATATCATCTGCAAAGAGAGATAACTTTATTTCCTCTTTTCCTATTTGGATACTCCTGATTGTCTTCTCTTCTCTGATTGTTCTAGCCAGGACTTCCAATACTATATTGAATGGGAGGGGTGAGAGTGAGCATCCTTGTCTTGTTCTAGTTTTCAGGGGAAATGGTTCCAGTTTTTGTCCATTTACGAGTATGCTGACTGGGTTTCTTGTAGATGACTTTTACTATTTTGAGGTATGTTCCCTGTATGCCTAGATGTTCGAGGGTATTTATCAAGAAGGGTGCTAGATAGTATCAAAAGCTTTTTCCGCGTCAAATGATATAATCATGTAGTTTTTGTTTTGACATCTGTTGGTGTATTTGATTACATTTATGGTTTTATGAATGTTTATCCAGGTTTGCAGCCAAGGGATGAAACCTACTTGGTCTTGATGGATGATTTTTGAGATATGTTGTTGAATCCAGTTTGCTAGGATCTTGTTGAGAATTTTAGCATCTATGTTCATCAAAGATATTGGCCTTATTGAATTCTCTTTCTTTGTTGGGTCTTTTACTGGTTTGGATATCAATGTGATGTTAGCTTTGTAAAATGATTTGGGGAGAGTTCCATCTTTCTCAATCGCCTGGAATACTTTCAGTAGGATTGGTATCACCTCCTCCTTAAATGTCTTGTAGAATTCTGCTGGAAAGCCATCTTGTTCTGGGCTTTTTTTTTTTTTTTTTTTTTTGGTAGGTAGTTTTCTCATTATGTAGTCAATTTCCTTGATTGTTATTGGTCTATTTGCGGTCTCAATTTCTTCTTGTTTCAACCTAGACAGGTTGTGTGATGACAGAAAGTCCTCCATTTCCCTAAGGTTTTCAAGTTTGTTTCCATACAAGTGTACATAGTAGTTTCTAATGATCTTTTGTATTTCTTCACGGTCAGATGTGACTTCATCTTTTGTGTTTCTGATTGTGTTTATTTGGGCTTTTTCTCTCTTTTTCTTGGTCAATCTAGCTAGGGGACTATTGATCTTGTTTATCCTTTCGAAGAATCAGCTTTTTATTTCATTGATGTTTTGTATTATCTTTTTGTCTTCTATGTCCTGGATTTGGGCTTTTATTTTGGTGATCTGGATTCTTTTGCTGAAATTAGGGTTTTTGTGGTCTTGCTTTTCCAGCTTCCTTTGGTGGCTTGTTAGGCTGTTAATCTATGATCCTTCCATTTTCTTCATTTGCGTTTGTAAGGATATAAATTCCCCTCTTACTACAGCTTTTGTGATGTTTCAGAGATATTGGTAAGATGTTTCTTCATTGTCATTTGTTTCCAGGTATGTTTTGATCTCTGTTTTGATTTCATCATTGACCCAGGAGTTGCTTAGCATCATGCTGTTTAGTGTCCATGTCTTTGTGGGTTTTGGGGGAATCTTGTTGTTGTTAATGTTTATTTTTATTCCACTGTGGTCTGAGAAGGTGCATGGTAAAATTTTCGTCCTTTTCAATTTGTTTATGCTTGATCCATGGCCAAGTGTGTGGTCGATCTTAGAATACGTTCCATGTGGTGATAAGTAGAATGTGTATTCTGTGGTCTTTGGATGGAGTGTTCTGTAGGTATCGATTAATTCCATTTGATCAAGAGTCACATTGAGGTTCTGGATCTAATTTTTTGTCCTGATGATCTGTCTAGGGTTGTGAGTGGGGTTTTAAAGTCCCCAGTTATGATGGTATTAAAGTCAATATCTTTCTTTAGTTTTCCTAGAAGCTGCTTTATGAAAGTTGGCACTCCTATGTTTAGGATAGATATTTCTTGTTGATGGAGTGAACCTTTTATCATTATGTAGTGGCCTTCTGTATCTTTTTTAACTTTTGATAGCTTAAATGTTATTTTGTCTGAAATTAGGATCGCAACTCCTCCTTTTTTGTGTGTTCCTTTCGCGTGAAATTTTGTTTCCCATCCTCTTACTTTGAGTCTCTGCCTGTCCTTTCTAGTGAGATGGCTCTCTTGAAGGCAGTATATTGTTGCCTGGTGGTATTTTATCCATGTTGCCATTCCATGTCTTTTCAGTGGGGCATTTAGTCCATTCACATTCAGGCTAATTATTGAATGTGAGAGTTCATCCCTATCATAGAGTTCTTATAGAGTTGTTGTCCTTCCACTTCATTTTTAGTCTTTCTTTTGGTTTTGGGATTAGTTCATGTGTATTTTATTCTTTTTCCTGTACTCCTGTGAAGAATTTTGTTGTTTTTTTCCTTTTCTTCTATGTTTAGTACTTTCTTAAGTGTTTCATGTAGAGGTGGTCTGGTGGCAGCGTAAGTTCTTAGGGATTGGATATCTGGGAAAGATTTTAATTCTCCTTTGCTGATGAAGCTTAGCTTGGCTGGGTAGGTTATTCTTGGTTGAAATTGTTTGTATTTTAGGAAATTCAAGATAGGGCTCCAAGCTCTCCTAGCCTGAGGGGTTTCTGTAGATAACTCTGCTGCTATTCTAATTGGTCTTCCATGGTAGGTGATCTGGCTTTTTCTCTTGCTGCCTTTAGGATTCTTTCACTTATAACTACTTTGTTTAGGTGAACTATTATGTGTCTAGGAGTTGGTCTTCTCATTTGTTGTCTAGCAGTGGTTCTCTGAATCTCTTGTGTTTGAATTTTTGCATCACTGATTAGATAAGGGAAGTTTTCTTGAACGATCTCATGGAAAGTTTGTTCCAGTGTGGTCTCTGTCTCTCTTTCTGCCTCAGGAAGGCCAATTACTCTTAGGTTTGCTCTCTTGAAGTAATCACTCATCTCTTGGAGGTTTTGACCTGTCTTTTTGAGCTTTTTTTCTGTGTTTTTAACAGTTTGGGTTAGTTCTATATTTTGTTCCTCAAGTTCTGAGATTCTTTCTTCTGCTTGGGTAATTCTGCTTTTCATGCTTATCAGTTTGTCATTTATTTCATTCACAGTATTCTTTATTACTGTTATCTCAGATATTAGCTCCTTCCTAGTTTCTTCTTGTCTCTCCTCAATTCTTTTTAATATCTCTATTAATGTCTTGATATCTAGGTTTGTAGTTTGAGACCAGTCATTCTGGGGGCTTTTCATTGTTTGCATTCCGAAGTCAGTTTTCTCAGTGTCTGCCCTCCCAGGGGTCTGACTTCTTTTGATTTTTCTTCGTTTGTGTAGATTTTTCTCTCTCTCCCCCTTTCCCTCCCCTTCTTTAATTCTGTTTTTCAGGGAAGGTGGGGTTGCTTTTGCTTCACTTGTGCAATCTTCTTTTCTTCCTTATGAAGGTCCTCTGGCTTTGTTCACTTTTGAGGTTGGAGTGTGGGCTGTGGGCTGTACTTTTTGCAGTTTTGAGGTTTAATTGAGGGGGAAGCTGTGATTCAAAATCTATATCCTGATTCCAGCATCCACCAACTGGTGTATGAGCCCACTGGTACCTATTTCCCACTGTCTTACAATCTGTCTGTGCAGTGGTAGGTAGGCTTGTTCCCTGGAACAAAAGGAGGTACAAAAGAGGAAAATAATGGAGGAAGGGGGGGTCAATAGGAAGTTAGAAAGAGAGAAGAGTGTGAAGGAAAACAGACATACATACCAACTAACAGGTGAAAAAGAAACACAAGGCCAGAGAGAAGTGAAAAAAACATGCAAGCAAAATTCCCTAAAGAATACTGGTAGCAGCCAGGCTCAGTGGCTCAGCCTGTAATCCCATGCTTTTGGGAGGCTGAAGTGAGTGGATTGCCTGAGCCCACAGGTTCGAGACCTGCCTAAGCCACTTGGCGAGACCACATCTCTACACTAAATCAAAAAAATCAGTCAGGCGTGGTAGCGCATGCCTGTAATTCCAGCTACTTGGAAGGCTGAGGTGGAAGGATCTCTGGAGCACAGCAGGTTGCGGCTGTGGTGGCCAGAAGCAGCCACTGCACTCCAGTCTGGGCTACGAGTGAGACGCCATCTCAGAAAAAAAGGAAACTGGTAACTACACAAAGACAGACGAATAAAATCATGCCTTTTGATGCATTTTGCCTAACACAAACAGATAGTGTAAGTAAAAGCAAACAAAAGTGAGCAAAACAAACAGTCAAAATGGTAAAATCAAAAGTCAAAGTAAGAAATCAGACTAGCACTGGAATCTTTCCTGAGTGTCTAAAGTCTCTTCAGCTCTGATCTCCAGCATCTCCCCTTTGCTTTCATTACAACAGCTAGATTTACTCACAGCCTGCTGCCTGGGAGGTCTGCGATGCTTAGTTACCTTTGTCTGATTCAGCATAGGGGAGGAGTTTTGCCTCCTGTTTTGCAACGTTACCTTAGGAATTGAGGTGGATGCTGCTCATAGGTGGGTAGGGCAATGCAAGTCTCTGCCTGGAGAATGGCCGCACTCTCTCTTTCACGAATCCTTTCTCTCTGCTCATCTGGGTGTCTGGGCGATCCACTATGATGGACTGTGGTGGCGTGGGAGGCACCGGGGATGAGCTGCACAGCTGGGAGCTGGATCCGGGGTGCCACCATCAGGCTGGGGTGGAGGAGGGGGTCGGGAGTTCCCTCCTCTGGAGCTGAGAGCCTCTGATCAGCACCTCCTTAAGTAACGCTGTTCCCTTACACAAGCATGGCATGTGCTGAGTGCCTCAGCCAGGGTGGGCCCAGAGCTCCAGAACTCCAAAGATCCAAAGGGCAGGTGGTGAGCAGCAAGAGTGGCCTTGGGCCCCTCACAGGGTACTTCAGCCAGAAATGGAACTGGTATCTCTGAGGGACGGGTACCCAGAGCCTCCCTGGGTGACCGGCAGTTTGGTGCTGGGTGCTGGGCAAGATGATGTAGCCACAGAGGGAGCCGAGACCCGAGACTCCCACACAGGCAGGAGTCACGTATAGTGGAGCAGCAGCAGCCAGGGGCTGCAATATCCGGCCCTGTGTGGGACCGAGGGTCCCCAGGCCTCAGATCAGTACTACTGGTGGTGGGCAGGGGGGTAGGGGAAGAAAACTAAGAGTCTTTTTGGGAATTCATGTTTGGAGAATCTCAATTTCACCTATGTTGTTGCCATCTTACCAGAACTCGGCCATTTTTTTTTAACGGACAAAAGTTTTCCTGTGAAGAAGTAGTGAGGAGAGGCTAACGCCCCAGGCCAGAAGAGACTGCTGGCTCCAGAGTTTGTCTCATCACTTCAGTACCGGGTAAGGCACTGGCAGCAGGGACTGCTGAGGGAGTCCAGAGGAAGAGTCCCACGGAAGAGGAAAAGAGAGGCATCCCACCATCTTGAAGATGGAGTAGGAAGGTGCTCCAACTTGTTCACCACAGAGCAACAGACCTGATTTCTGTGACTGGCAGATCAACTATTCAGAGATTGATCACTGACCCAGAGGGAATATCCTGAAAGCACAAACTTCAGAGTGACTTGATGAGTGCTGAGTCCCAGTTGCCCCACCACCTAACTTGATTCATTTGCAGGACAAAGGGTAGGGCCAGAAAAGGATGAGGAAGTACTCCAAAGCCATCAGTGTTGAGTCTGGGGCTGACCCAAACCTCTCCTCCCAAGCAATCCCACACAGACCCACACAGCTGGGTAACAATTGAGAGGGACAAACCCAGGCAGAGCCTGAATGTTAGTCACAATCAGAGAACTCCATTTGAGGATAGGCCTGGCAGGGGCATACCCTATGAGTACATACCTGGGGAAGAGACAATCCCCCACTTCCCCACCAGAGAAGATCTCCCTGATCAGTGGGAAGAGATCTCCACCCACCTCCACTGCCCCTTCTCCTTCCCTGCTCTAGACAATGAGAAGAGTGTAAAAGAGTTAGCTCTGCAGGGGAGACGAGATTAGAGGAAAAATTACAGAGCCTGCAACAAGAGGGCAAGACTTTTTTTAATTTTTAAATTTTTTTAATTAAAAAAAATTTTCCTGTTTTTTAGTTCATTTATTTTTAAAATATTTTTTCTTTGTCCATGAATGTGCTATTGAGGGTTTTATCTGCATACCCCCCATTTCTTTCTTTCTTTCTTTTATTTCTCTGTTTCTTTCTTCTTCATTTTTTGTTTTCATTTATATGTGTATGTGAATGATTAAGAGTTAATCTTTCAATGTTGTTGTCGGTTTGTTTTTGCTCTTTTGTACTTCTATTTTTTTATTTTCATTTTTTATAGTTTAAGATATGTGTCAATATATGTGTGATGGCTCAATCTGAATTTCTTTTTTGTTTTTTTCCAGTCTTTCTGTTTTACTTCTCCATTCACTTTGTACTAGGGGTGTGTGTGTGTGTGTGTGTGTGTGTGTGTGTGTGTGTGTGTGCATGCTCAGTTTTCTTGTTTTTTTTGTTGTGGTTGTTTGCTTTGTTTTACTTTATTGTTATTCCAGTTTGTTTTGGGGAGTATGTATGTCTGTGTGTGTGTTCAATTGTTTTTTGCATTGGTTTCTGCTTTGCATTGTCATACAGAGTGGTGGAGGAGAGTGGGACTCACAAAACACATACTGCAATTAGTGAACATTGCAATTTGCAAGTAGCTTCTGAATCCTAGCACTCTATCTCCTACTTCATTTGACTTTCAAAAACTACAAGAGCCAGCAAAGCTTCCCATTCACCATCCTATTTCAAAATAGAACAAATCCAGAGCACAGATCAGGGAAGAATAGTGGGATGAGTAAACATCAAAAGGGCAAGTCTCTCCCAGTGATACTGAATAACAGACCTAAAGAGAAAAACAAGAGATCTGTCACAACTGAGGAAAAACCAAAGGAATACCATGGGTAATTTCAAGTGTAACAAAGAGAAAACTCCTGAAAAATCAGACCTTGGTGCCCACCAAATGGAAGTCACCAATGACTGGCCTCAGAATACATTATGACAGGGTTTAGGAAATGGATGGAAAGAGTGAATAAAACTCAAGAAAGAAGAGCTTCAACACTGAAAGAACTTGTAACAGAGATTTTGGCAATTAAAAAATTTCATCCAGGAAATAAATAACAAGATGACAAGCATGGAAAGCAGAATTAATCTAGCTGAAGAAAGAATATCAGACCTTGAATACCAGAACATGGAATCGACCCAATCTGTAAAAAACATAGAAAGAATACTCAGAAAAAAAGAACAAAGCCTACAAGAGACATGTGATTATATCAAGAGGCCAAAACTATGACTGATTGGTATTCCAGAAGAAGAAAGGGAAATGGGAAACAACTTGAAGCAAGTATTCCAGGAAGTAATCCATGAAATCTTTCCCCATATCATCAGAGATATGACCAGCCAAGCACAAGAGATAGAGAGAACCCCCATAAGATGTCAAATGAGAAGGCTAACCTTTAGACACATAGTAATTCACAAGCACACACACACAAAAATCCTAAAAGTGGCAAGAGAGAAAGGTCAGACTAATTACCAAGGGAAACCAATCAGAATAGCAGCAGACCAATCAGCAGAAACACTACAAGCAATAAGAGACTGGAGTTCTATATTCAAATTTCTCAAAGATCAACAATTTCAACCAAGAATTTACTACTCAGCCAAGTTCTATTTCATCAGTGATGAAGAATTAAAATTCTTCCCAGACACCCAAAGCCTAAGAGATTATGCAGCTTCCAGACCAGCTCAACAGGAGATACTTTAAAAGGTATTAAGCACAGAAGAAAGAAAGAAAAAAAAAAAAAAAGAATGACAAAACACTTCCCAAGAGAACAGCAGAACACACAATCAACAGAGAATACAGTACAACAAGAATCTTGAAAACACACACTTACATCAACCCAAAAGCCAAAAGAAAACAAGCAAACAAAGAAAAAACTGTCTAAGAACCCATGACAGAGATAAACAATCACATTTCAATAATTTGCCTGAATGTAAATGGACTGAATGCACCACTAAAAAGACACAGAATTGCAAACTGGATAAGAAATTTTGACCCAATGATTTGCTGCATCGAGGAAACTCATCCTAGCACAAGGGAGACACACAGACTCAAAATTAAAGGATGGAAAATGAATTTCCAAGGCAAATGAATCACAAAAGAAGGCAGGAGCCATGCCATGATTTTAATAGCAGGCAAAACAAACTTTAAGCTATCAAACATTTAAAAAATTGCAAAAGGACACTATAAAATTATAAAGCATTCAATTCATCAACAAGAAATATCCATCCTAAACATATATGCACCCAACACAGGAGCACCAGCATTTATAAAGCAACTGCAAAGTAAACTAAAAAAACATATTGACATTAACACTATTATAGCAGAGACTTGAATACCCCACTAACAGCTCTAGATAGATCATCAAGGTAAAAAATCAACAAGGAGATACAGAACCTAAACTTGACACTTGATCAAATGGATTTAATAGATATCTACAGATTATTCCACACAACAATCACAGAACATACATTCTACTCATCACCACATGGAAGGTACTCCTAGATCAGTCTCATCCTTGGCCACAAATCAAGCATGACCAAATTCCATAAGGTTGAAATATTGTCATACACCTTCTTAGACCACAGTGGAATAAAAATAAATATCAAACCAACTAAATTTCCCCAAAGACCACAAAGACATAGACACTAGATGCTGAGCAACTAAAGAGTCAACACTGAAATCAAAGCAAAATTAAAATATTTCTGGAAACAAATGAAAATGAAGAAACATCTTACCAAAACCTCTGGGATGCCATGAAAATAGTTTTCACAGGGGAATTTATATCTCTATGAGCACACATCAATAAAATGCAAAGATCACAAGGTGAGAGCCTAACAAATCACCTAAGGGATCTGGAAAGAGAAGACTACCAAAGCCTCAACTTTAGTAGAAGAATCCAAATCACCAAATAAGAGCCCAAATATGGAACATAAAAGACAAAAATATCATAGAAAACATCAACAAAACTATAAAATAGTTCTTTGAAAGAATTTACAAGATTGATGGACTTCTAATCAGAATGACCAAGGAAAAGAGAGAAAAAAATCCAAATAAACACAATCAGAAATACAAAAGTTCAAATCACAACTGATCCTGAAGAAACACAAAAGATTGTCAGAGATTACTATGTATACCTACGTGGAAACAAACTTGATAACCTAAAGGAAATGGAGACCTTTCTTACGTCACACAACCTCCCCAGGTTGGAACAAGAAGAGAAAACATTCAGACATTAAATAGACCAATAACAACCCATGAAATTGACTCTGTCATAAGAAAACTATCTAAAAAAAAAAATTTTTAAATGCTCTGGACTGATGGCTTCCCAGCAGAATTGCAAAACGTAAAAAGAGGAGATGATACCAATCCTGTTGAAAGTATTCCAGGCAATTGAGAAAGATGAAATTCTTCTCAAATAATTTTACGAAGCTAACATCACACTGATACTCAAACTGGGTAAAGATTTTATAAAAAAAGAGAACTACAGGTCAATATCCCTTATTAACATGATGCATAAATCCTCAACAAGATTCTACCAAATCGGATCTGAAAACACATCTCAAAAATCATCCACCATGACCAAGTATGATTCATCCTCAGAATGCAGAGCTGGTTCAACATTTGCAAGACCATACATATAATTAAATACATCAACAGACGTAAAAACAAGAACCACATGATTACATCATTAGATGCAGAAAAATCTTTTTATAAAATCCAGTATCCCTTCTTGATAAAAACCCTCAAACACCTAGGTATAGAAGGAACATACCTTAAAATAGTAAGTGCCATTTGCAATAAGCCCACAGCTAACATACTGCTAAATGGACCGAAACTGGAAACATTTTCCCTGAAAATTGGAATAAGACAAGGCTGCCCACTCTCACCCCTCATGGTCAACATTGTGTTAGAATTCCTAGCTAGTGCAATTAGACAAGGGAAGAAAATTAGGGGTATCCAAATAGGCAAAGAGAAAGTCAAGTTAACCCTCTTTGCTGATGATATGATCCTAGACCTTGAAAATCCAAGAGAATCTGTCAAAAACCTGCTTGTACTGACACAGGACTTTGGCAGAGTCTCCGGGTACAAAATAAATGTGCAAAAGACATTTGCATTCCTAAACACCAACAACAAGCAGGCAGAGATACAAATTACAAGCAGAATTTCATTCACAATAGCCACACAAAAAGAAAAAAAAAAGAAGAAAGAAACACCTTGGCATTTTCCCAACCAGAAAATTGAAAGACCTTTACAATGAGAACTACAAAATACTGCTCAAAAAAATCAAGAAGACACAAACAAATGAAAAATATTCCATGTTCAAGAATAGAAAGGACCAACATTGTTAAGATGTTCATTCTACCGAAGGCTATCTGCAGATTCAATGCAATACCCATAAGTTACCAACATCATTCTTCTCAGACCTGGAAATTTCAATATAGAAATTCATATGAAAACATAAACAACTGAGGATAGCCAAAACAATCCTTAATAAAATTAATGAAGCAGGATGTATCACACTTCCAGACTTCCAACTTTACTATAAGGCCATAGTAACCAAAACAGCCTGGTATTGGTATAAGAACAGGCATATAAACCAATGAAACAGGATAGAGATTCCAGAAGCAAAGTCACAATTTCTCAAGCAAAGATGAGTCTTTGACAAAGTCTCCAACAGCAACCACTGGGGAGTGGAGAACCTATTCAGTAAATGGTGCTGGGAAAACTGGCTGATCACATGCAGAAAATTGAAACAGGACTCCTAAATATCATCATGCACAAAAATTAATTCTAAATGGATCAAAGAGTTAAATGTATAGCCACAAGCTTTAATAATCTTAAAAAATGTAGAAGACACCCTTTTGGAAATTGGAACTGGCAACCAATTCCTGATCAGAACCCTAAATGCCCATACTTTAAGAAATAAGATAGACAAATGGGATCTCATCAAACCAACGAGCTTCTGCAAAGCAAAAGAACTGTCAGGAGAGCAGGGAGACAGCCCACAGAATGGGAAAAAAATATTTGCCAACTATATATCTGACAAAGACCTAACATCTAGGATCTTCAAGGAACTCAAATGTGCCGAAAGGAACAAAACAAACAGCCCCATTAAAAAGTGGGCAAAAGACATGAATAGACACTGCTCAAAAGAAGATATACAGGCAACCAACAGACACATGAAAAGGTGCTCAGCCTCACTCATAGTCAGAGAAATGCAAATCAAAACCACATTGAGATACCCACCTAACCCCAGTAAGAATGACCATCATTAATAAAACAAACAACAACAGTTGCTGGTGAAGATGTGGAGAAAAAGAAAGGCTTCTACACTGCTCATGGGAATGCAAACTAGTACAACCTCTTTGGAAGACAGTGTGGCAATTTCTGAACGAACAAGAAATTGACCTTTCATGTGACCCAACACTCTCCCTACTGGGAATACACCAGGAGGAACTCAAATCATTCTACAAAAAAGATACCTGCACACATATGTTTGTTGCAGCTTTATTCACAATGGCAAAAACATGGAACCAACCATGCTGCCCATCGAGGCCAGACTGGGTTAAAAAATGTGGAACATATACACAGTGGACTACTGTGCAGCCATAAAGAAGGACAAACATATGGACTTTCACAGCAACTTGGATGGATTTAGAGTCGATCATATCAGTGATCTATCACAGAAACAAGGAAAAGAATACCATATGTTCCCACTCATAAGTGGATCTTGAACAATTATAAAACTATATGAAAGGGATTGGCAGTAGTGGGAAACTGTCAAGGGAGTAGTGGTGGGATTGGCAGATGAGGGAAACTGCTAGCGGAGGGAGGGGCACACCTCATGAACAAGGGTACCTGCATTATCAACATTTATATACCTAACCCTGAATTGTACCCTATATCTTTATAATTAAAAAAAGAAAAAGGAGAAAAGAAAAATATAAATAAATAAACACCCCTATATTGGTAAAGTTCATTATTGGCTGGATAGATGATTAAATCAACATCACAGTTATTATGCTATTGTTAATTGTCATCAATTTCCTAGGGTAAGAAGTCGACTAAAAAATTAAAATGCTCCAAGTCAATTGTATTTTGTTATTGGCTAGTGTAAATCCAAAGAAGATAAATGTGAATCTTAAATGTAAAATGAGTTTTTTCCTATATGAGATAAAATGAAAGGAAAAAGAGTTCTAGTGACAAATAATTATATTTGCTTACTCTAAGTGAGAAATCAACCTTTGTTTTGGGTATATAATTCTAAAACTAGTTTCCTTAGAGGAAAAGGAGACTCCTCTTCACTCACTAAATGAGCATTAGAAGTTGAATAGTAGTGAAGAAAAAGGAAGGTTTGGTCAATCAACATCTTACATCAAGCTAGAATTTAAAAAAAAAAACAACTAATGTAAAAATATATTACACAAATGACAGGTAAAGAGTAAGAATTTGATGTCAATATTTATCCCATTCCATTTTATTTTTCATGATAGTTTCAGTTTTACTGATATTAGTAATGTTTGCTGATTAAAGCAAATATCCAGAAAATAATGACATTCAGCATGTATCAAAAAATGGCATTGTATTTAGTATATCCCAACCATGCCTCACTTTGAGGATACAGAGATAAATTATTAATTATCCGTAAGTATAAAGTGTTTGTGTGGGAGTCTTGCATTTAAATATGATTCCTTTCCTTTTCCTCTCCTCCCCTCCCCTCCCTTCTCTTCTGCTTCCCATCCCTTTCTTTTCTTCTGGTATTTATTCATCCCAGGTTTGAAGACAATAATCCATGTTAACATCTTAGTTAAATAGTTTCCTCAGTTATTACTGGTATAGCTAGAAATTACTGAATCCAAGAATGAAGCTGTTGGAAACTAAATAGAAAAATGTCTGCTTATTAAATTACATTCTCTAATTCCTAGGACTTTAGCATTTGCCACGAGAAATACTAGCTGCAGTACAAGTTAGCTCATTTGGAGGTAAACAAGGAATAAACAGCTATCTAGTTTTTCCAAGAGATGCTTATTTTGCCAGTTGCCTGTGATCGCACACCTGAAGGAGTTAGACTTTCATGAACTTGGCTGAACTGCAATAGTCAATGACTCTGCCCTATGCTGAAGTTATTGCATGCCTTAGGGATGAGGCGACACTGGAAGAGTCAGAGGAATTGTGGAAGCTGAATCCTACAGACCTCTTTTGGACCTGTTGCTAAGCTGTAGGATGAACACTGACAGAGTTTTTCGTGTATTTGAAAGCACTTATAAATCATGATGTGTTGTATATTTATGAAGTCATGGTATTCAGAGGAGTCAAAATATGAATAAAGAAAAGCAGGAACAACAGCAGTAATAGTGGTAGTACTGGTGGTAGCAGCAGCTATGCACAATAGTCATAATTAATAAGCCTATGTATTGGAATTTAAGTGTCATTAGGAAAGTCAGTCCACACATATCAATAGACTTTAACTACCTTTATTAATTAAAAAAATATATATATTCCTCAAGATTATCACTAATAAAATGTCTGGATAGAAGCAGCTATTGGGTTATAAGACACCAATTTTGCACCAACAATATTTTCTTCTCTGGGTTCCGCTAGTTGGTTATGGCTCCCATTACTTATATTGGCTTCAGAATGACTTTCTGTGCAATAATATGACACACTTATTAGACTTTATTTGCCATAGAATAACAAAGACAAAGCTAGGTTATTCAAAAACACGTTAAACATAGAGGAAAACGAACCCAGAGATGAGCAAAGATGAATAATTTGAATTAAAAGACTTGGCTTATTCTCAGGGCCTATTGATCTTTTATGTCAGTATTTCCTTCTGTTTCTGGTTTCAGGCATTTGATCTCTGTGGAGTCATGTAGTAGACCTTTTCATCTAAGGCCAAAAGAACACAAAGGTCTCTCTCACTCCTCAACTGGTCTACCTATGGTCAACCATTTCAATGATCTGAGGACATTTCTCTGAGAGATTGACACAAGTAATCACCAGAAACTTTAAATGAGCTGCACCCCAGTAAGGTATACTGCATTTCCTTGTGATTCCTCACAATATAACTAAAACAATGGTGCCTTCAATATTGACTCAACAACTACTTATAACAAAATTAACAAACAGCCAAGAGTATGTCTTATTTTGTATTAAATATTATCGATTTCTCAAAGTGTCATGTAGTTTTAGTTTACAATGAAACTATTAAATATATATGTTTCTATATGAAAGAGTTTATTGATACTTTAAAAATTCTTCATTAAGTAGACTCAAAGGAACAAATCCCTGGAATGAGAGGAGAATGGGTTACGATGTCAAAGGACCCAGAAGTGGGAATTTTGTAGGGTGACAGTAAACCTTACTAATTCCATAATATTTTCTATATTCAAACAAGTTCTAAGGGAGATTTTGGTATCTTTCCAACACTATCTTACCTACCACCTCCAGACTCCAGGCAGAGACATTCATTAGGCTCATTATTGTGTTGAACACCTCTGACTACAAAATAAAATGTGTCAGTGTTCACAGTATTAATAGTGCCAATTTTATATAGAATTTATGATTTTTTAATCATTAAAATACAAAATTGAATTTTTGTATAAAATGAGAAAAGAGAATTTAGAGCTTTTCTTATATTTAATACATTTTTTTTAATTTCTTTTTTTGTTGTTTTTTTGTTTGTTTTTTGTTTTTTTTTGTTTTGAGTTGGAGTCTCACTCTGTCACCCAGACTAGAGTGCAGTGGCCTCTCCCGGCCACTGCAGCCTCGACCTGCTGGGCTCCGGCCGGTCCTTCCGCCTCAGCCTTCCAAGTAGCTGGAACTACAGACGCGCGCTACCATGCCCGGCTGATTTTTGATTTATTGTAGAGACGAGGTCTCGCCAAGTTGCCCAGGCGGGTCTCGTACCCGCGGGCTCAGGCAATCCACTCACCCTGACCTCCCAAAGCACTGGGATTACAGGCTGAGCCACTGAGCCCGGTCTTAATAAAAAATTTAGACGTTAATTTGAAATAGTACTTTTTAATAAAAATAAAGGAAACCTTTTATTTGGCAGAAAAAAGCATATAAGTGTTATAATTATTTGTAAACATTTAAAAATTCCGTTGTTTGCCTATGAAATGTTATTATCTTTCCTTTCAGGAAAACTCTCCTAAACAGTGTTTTTGTCTCCACTATCACATAGAAAAATCATCAACAGAGAAGAAGACTTCTGTGACCAAATGTGAGAGTTTCTCCCCACCAACAAGCAGTAGACACCAACTGTGTGTCCTCCAGTTCAATTGTGACACTATCTACCTGCAGCTATTGTTAGATCCCACAGGCTGAGGACTCAGTCCCCAAAACTGCCCTTAACTCCAGACACGAGCTGCAAGTTTGGTCCTTCAGATTTTCTGACCGATTGGCTTCAGGTTGGGTTCTTAGGATATCCTCTTTGGGTTCAACGAATTTGCAAGAGTGGCTCACAGAACTCATAGAAACACTTACTTATGTTTACCAGTTTATTACAAAGGATATTGCAGAGGAACATGAAGAGACATATAGGGTGAGGTATGGATAAAGGAGCACAGAGCTTCTATGCCCTCCCTAGGTGTGCCACCCTCCAGGAACTTCCACATGTTCAGCTATCCTAGTCCTCTTGAATTTTTATGGATGCTTTATGGACGTCAGCATGTCTTCACCCAGTGTGTAGGGCAGAAACTTATCTGGGAGAGAGTATTAAGACCCACAATTAGAAAGACTAGGAAAGGTCAGAGGCCTCGGGGTGGTTGAAAAGGGGGCAAGAGAAAGTCGGAAAGATTCTATTTCTGAGGCCTACCCCTGAGGCCTAACACATCCAACATTGTAATAAAAGACTGTAGCAAGGACTAAGGGAATTATCAGCCAGGAACCCCGAACAAAAACCATTATCTACGGCATAACACCACACCCCTAATTCAGGTTATAATTTTAGATAGTAACAGTTGGTATAATTTGCTCATTCAAGAAATTACATGGAGTCTATTTTATAGCAGAAGTTTTCCTGAAGCAATTATTATTAATAATATGGACATTTAAAAGAATAACATTCAAATGTTGACAGTGTCTATCAATGTAAGGTCACTAACTACCTTGTGGTACAGCAAACATAATTCTTTAGATGTGGTAGTTTTTAGATAGGTGAAGGTCTGTGGAGATAGTAGAGATGCGTAAGTCATAAAAAAGGTAGTGAGAACAAACATATTTTATCTCTTTTTTATCATTGAGCAACAGAAAATTATACTTTGTCAGTTTTTATGAGCATAAATATATTTTAATATCATATAATGAGTGTGTAAGTGAGAATACAGGAGAATAAAGAATAGAATGTTTAAAAAATATTCCTTGTGAGCAAATATTCATAAAATTGATATAAGTAAATGAGATACTGTGTACATTGCAATAACAGAACTCAAAATTTTAATCTGCTTTATTTGATGGGGACTACTACCATTTTATTTTATTCTAATAATATGAGGAAACACATTTGAATTCTAGACCAGCATAGTTTACAAGATATGATGCTATGTCTACAAGGGATTTAAACACTTGCAAAGGTAATGAGAAAGAATATATTTCTCTGAAGTTTTTTAAGAAGTTAAATTTTTTTCATTAGTTATGCTGATTAGTTGGCATTTTTCACAAGGAAGCTTTCCATGTATAAGCATATGTTAATTGTGATACTACATTCATGATAATGGTATCTGAATAAAAGTACTTATTGCAGTCAGGTTTTCCTATCCTTTACTCTAGTAAGGACACTCAATTACTAACTGATAAAGTTGGTATACAAATATCCCAGCTCCCTTGCTCCTCAGGAGGACTAACTCTGAGGCACTTTTTGATATGATATCCCGAAGATACCAGTAGTACTAAGCTTTAGTTGACCATTGTGAAAACCTTCCTGGTAATGAACTTTTTGGGATTTCCTTTGAGATTACTGCTCTAGTTATGCAGATGTCTTCGTTTTAATTTATTAGTATCAGCCAGGCTCGGTGGCTCAGCCTGTAATCCCGCACTTTGGGAGACTGAGGTCAGTGGATTGCCTGAGCTCGTGGGTTCGAGACCTGCCTGGGCCACTTGGCAAGACCTCATCTCTACAATAAATAAAAAAATCAGCTGGGCATGGTAGCACGCACCTGTAATTCCAGCTACTAGGAAGGCTGAGGTGGAAGGATCTCCAGAGCCCAGCTGGTCGAGGCTGCAGTGGCTGGGAGCGGCCACTGCACTCCAGTCTGGGCGACAGAGTGAGACACCGACTCAAAAACAACAACAACAACAACAACAAAATTTATTAGTATCTGATTGCGTTTTTATATGTTATGCATATATTATTCCAAATTAATTGCTTCTTATGTATATTTAAATTTATATAATGCATCCAATACTTTGATGTACATTGACTCCTCTAAGCTATAAAAAGTTGACTTAGTGTACATGCCTCTCTTTCTTGAGGTTGCATAAATATATTAATTTTAGACATTCTCTATAATCTAGTACTTCTGGCTCTAACACTGACAAAAGTGTAAATATGATTTTTATTAAAAATGAGGAATTAATTAAAATTTCTGTATACTGAAGAACATGAAGCAAAATAAACATAAAATGGGTTTTTTTAAATTAAACCTATGACAAATAAAGCTAGATTTATTAAGTCTTAACATACAGTAGGTTCTGAAATAGTTGGACTAAATCTCTAAGGCATTTCCAAAATAGTGTCTTTTCTTTCTGTGTGTGGATGCAATCTTGTAGTAGTAAACTAGTGCCTGTTGTTGTTTCTTTGTTATTATTGACTATTTTAAAAAGTATTCTGAATAGAGATGATTATAGATAAAATGTGACTTTCCCATTCCGATGTGTCCAAGCAAATAGCAGATAGTGATATTCTAATTTCCAATAGTTTTTCTTGACTTTAATAAGTTAGTTTGAAAATTTAGACAGCAGGGCATCTTGGGGTAAAACATAAAGCTACCAAAAATCCCATTAAACTGGTCGATTGCTCTTGCATTTTGTTTTCAGAATTTAATATCAAGACAATTGATTCTATTTTTAACAAAGACTTTCCAGACTTTGATGTAATGTGTTTACAGTAAACCTCCAAAATTTCAATTATTTAAAAGGTGTAGAGACAGATATCTCTAAATTTTAATAAAAACCTAAGCTATCAGCAAACACTAAATAGTGCAGACAGAAAAGGAAAATATATCTAAAGAGGTTGTAGATCTTTGGAAAAAAATCAACTAAGTAAATCAATAATTTTGCACTTAAGAAACTGAATAAAGACACTACAATCTTTGATAGCCTTTATAGAAAAGATCTGAGGTCAATTGAAAAGCCTCAAATCACTGTTTACCATTCATACACAGTGCTTTTCTATATACATTGAAGACATTTCTCATAATGTTGATTTATAGGTGCATTTAAAAAGGGCAATTGGAAAGAATGCTCTTTGGGGTGAATATTGGCTGCAAGAAGAGCATTCAAAGAAAGAGGCTTTAGCTAAGCTTCCTACTGTCAGAAAATGCAGTTATATCAATTTGAGTATTCGTGGACATAGATTTCATTTAAGACCTGTTGTGTTTAATGCTGTCTCCCCTCCCACCTTTATTCCTTTCATTCTTTAAGCAGTTTTTCTAAGATGAATAGCTTTTAAGAGATAACTATTTTAGTGAGTAGTGAGTAGAACAATGTAAATGACTTATTTAGTTAGAATGGTTCTTGTATTGTTGTATTTCTAAATAGAAAGGTAAAAGAACTTAAGCTCCAGTAAGAGAAAAAAAAAAAAAGACTATTTTTTGGTTAAACACTAACATCAACAGATTTACTTTTTTGCAGTAAATTATAGGATGTTTTTCTAAGATCACTTCAAAAATTGACTTTCCAAATGAATATTAAATTTCGAGAAAGAACACTCAGCAGATTCAGACTACAAATGAATGCATAGTAGAATACAGCAATACTCTTATGTGCAACTGTTTATACATGCATATAGTATACCTGAAATATTATATATGTAGCTATTATTTCTGTAAACATTATTTGAGTAAGTAACCAAAGTTACTTCTCCCAGTACTTCTGTTTTCTTTGCAAATTTATCATTCATACCATCTTCCCTCTGCTGTGTGATAGCTTGAAAAAGGGTTTTCCGAGTTTTAATTGTTTCTCAAGGGTAGGTATAATGAGATATCCTTTATTTGTATTTTTTGCTCTCTAATAATGTTACACTCTGCTCAATTATTAAATATTTATCAAAGAAATTGATCAGCAAAAAGTCGAGAATATATTATTTTGTTTCTTTCCGTAGTAAGAGGAAGTGGAAAGTTTTTTTTATAAATACAGTGTTTAAATCTAATACAAAGGCATTTTTCTCCATTAAAATGTCTTTGATTTAAGAAGTAGGGATCCAGGATAGCTCCATTGTCAGTTCTGAAGTTCTAAGAGGTGAACTTCTCACTACTCTGTATATAGGTGTGGAAAAGATGTTTAAGCTCCAGTAAGATTTAAAAAATAAAGGATATGTTCAGGCTAAATGCTAACATCAAGACAGATTTAATTTTCTTGTTGTAAACTAAAGTGTGTTTTTCTAAGATCACTTCAAAAATTGGCTTTCCAAATGAGTATTAAATTTCTAGAAAGGACACTCAGCAGATTCAGACTACAAATGAATACATAGCAGAATATAGTAGTACTCTTATATGTAACTGTTTACACATATACACATTATACCTGAAATATTACATATGTAGATATTATTTCTGTAAACATTTGAGTGAATAAACAAAGTAACCCCCCCATATTTCTATTTTGTTCTACAAGAGTTGTTGTTGTTGTTGTTGTTGTTGTTGTTGTTGTTGGAATTTCACTCTGTCACCCAGGCTGTAGTGCAGTGACACGCTTACCGCCACCCCAGCTTCGACCTGCTGGTCTCAGGCGATCCTTCCACCTCAGCCTTCCAAGTAACCAGCTACAGGGGTGCACTACCACGCCTGGCTAATTTTTTTCATTTATTACAAAGACAAGTTCTCACCAAGTTACCCAGGCTGGTCTTGAATGCTCGGGCTCAGGCAATCCACTTGCCTCAGCCTCCCAAAGTGCTGGGATTATAGGCTAAGCCACCGAGCTCGACCTCTACAAGAGTTTTTTTTACAATAAAATGACTCTTTTAACAATTAACAATTTTACAAAGCACTGAGAATTCAGATCTACATAGGAATGTACAATTTTTCAGAGATGAGTGATGGTGCAAGAGTATCAGTGACATACCAAAGAATTCATAATGAAACACAATGGAGTTTGAGATCCATATAACATATTTTCAAGAGGAAATCAATTCAGCAGATGTATTACTTTGCTAGTACTACCACAGACTGAGTGGCTTAACAACAGAAATTTATTTCCTCATAGTTTTGGAGGATGGAAGACCAATACCAAGATGTTAGCAGGATTTGTTTCATCAGAGGGCCTACACTTTCTGCTTAGCTGGTAGATGACCATTAACTTTTGTTGTCTTCACATAGTCTTTTCTATGTCTGTGTCTGTACCCTGATCTCTCTCATAATGGTACAAGCCATATGGATTTGGGTCAATTCTAATTACCTTTTTCAAGCTTAATCAGGTGTTTAAAGACCATATCTCTAGTTACAGTAACATTCTGAGGCACTGGGTGTTAGAGCTTCAGTATATGAATTTTAAGGGAATACACTTCAGTATATAACAGCAGAGAATGAGTAATGAGTTCAGGAGATGAGAGATTATGTTTATTTGCACAACATCACACACATAGATGCAAACAAATTGAATTAATTTCTGCTAGACATTGTATACTCTGTAAGACTAAGTCAAGTCCTTTGGGTATTTGAGTCATTTGCTTATTTTAATTACCCTATTCAACTTTAATTCGTCTTCTAGTTTAAAAGTGTTCTTCTAATATGCCTGAATGATCACAGTGTGTGAGACAGTCTACTATGGCCTTATTTTTTCCTTTAAAAAAATGAGGCCTACATGGCTAATACTTTGCATATTTACTTAGAAAAGCATATAAAATTTGGCAATGTGTCCTAGGTTCCAAGATAACCAGAAATTTTTCTACATGCCTACTTATCATGTAATATTCACCATTTTTATTCAGTTCAAGGAAGACATATCACCTTGGGCATTAAAAGAAATGTATAAAAGAGATCCTTGTCATTTATCCAATTTATGTTGGGTTTGAGGTTACTTTCATTAGATATTTTCCAATCTATCCTGGAACTTTTCTCTCAATCATCACCAAAAGATATTCTGGGGCACATTTTTGCTTCCAGTACAGAAGCTCTTCAATTAGGTCACAAGATCAAGGAAAGCAAACTCTTGGTAGTTATTTGTTCCTTCTATACCTATAGGCAAACTGAGTCCAACAATGGTTCATGTAAGATATGCATTCTCTAAGAAATAACACACATCTTAGTGAAGTGAAAAAAATTAACATAACTTTTAAAATGATTAAGTAACTGAAATAATTTACGTAACAACAAAGCAAACTTATAAGAATAATGTTTATTTTGAGGGGGGAAAGTATACCATTAATGCTTATGAGTAACAGGATTAATTTGAAACGTTCAAATTCTGTTTACTTGGTCTTGTACAATTTATATCAAACAATGCATTATCTTTCATTATACAGAAAATTTTATTTTAGTCATGTTTATATTTTGCAAAAATTTTTATATTATTATCTGCATAAAGAAATCTATTAGGAATTGTGGCAATATAAGTATGTGAAAACTCTGTTTCCTAAAAGGTTATGAATGACTACAAACACACACATATGTATATTAGAAGATATATTCTATGCATACACATAAGTTAGAATACAGGGAAAGTCGGGCTCGGTGGCTCAGCCTGTAATCCCGCGCCTTTGGGAGGCTGAGGTGAGTGGATTGCCTGAGCCCGCGGGTTCGAGACCCGCCTGGGCAGCGACACCTCATCTCTACAATAAATCAAAACATCAGCTGGGCATGGTAGCGCATGCCTGTAATTCCGGCTACTCGGAAAGCTGAGGTGGAAGGATCGCCGGAGCCCAGCAGGTCGAGGCTGCGGTGGCCGGGAGCGACTACTGCACTCCAGTCTGGGAGACAGAGTGAGACTCCAACTCAAAAAAAAAAAAAAAAAAAAAGAATACAAGGAAATTGAGAATTGGGAGCAGGAAGGAATTGAGTAGAGTTTGAAAGAAACACCCAAATCCATAATCTAAATGTTATTGTACCCTACATGTCACTTATAATTATCATCTTATGACATAATTAATGGTTTAAATGAGCAACATGCATGTAAGAGTTGCTTTTTTTAATTTTGCATTTACTGTAGATTAATTTGTTTAAGCATTTAGGAGAAAAATGGCAGACAGTTTATATTTTCCACCTTATTGAGATGTATGCTATACATTTATCATATGGAAAAATTTTATTATGTATTAAAACTTTAATAACCTATGGAAATAGGATTCATGGGTTGTATTGACTGCATGATGTCCACATATAGCTCTATTTTATTACTATAAAGTAGTAAAAAAGTTTCAGCTGTTCTTGATCAATCTCATATTATTTAGGTTTCCCAGACTGGCAAATTTCAATTTTGTTTTTCATGTTTCATCTGATCTACTGAGAAACGAACTGAGTTTGTGAAAAAATAGGAGAGAATACTTAATTAACAGGTTTTTCTTTGATACGACATCTAAAAATGCTAAGCTGATGTTATGTGCATTCTTTTTGAAGAGATTTGATGTTGCAAGAGAAAAAATTCATCATATTAAGATAAACTAAAACAAATAAGACAAAAATATTTCTGAATTAAATGCCATTATATGTAGATTTAAATTAAACTATGTTAGATTTTTAAAGTGTAGAGAAGGAATATGCTCTTTTTAGTTAATGGGGGCAAATAAATTTATTGAAATTAGTATATGAAAATTTAAAGTTGATGACTTTAAATCAAAAGAACAATAAACCATTTGCTTGTTATTTTTTCAAAGTGATAATATACTCTCAATGTGATATAAGAATTATTACAACTACATATATATTTATGACAGATTATACATATATAGCCATAATTAATAGTATGCATTGTACAGTATAAATTAATTTTTTGTTGTGTTTTGAAAATTAAAAATGCATAATGCATGTATTATAGATACATATATTATAATTGCATAATATGCATTTTATACTATAGAATATCATAGTTTTATTGTGCTTTGAATACTATATATACATAATTGATTATATTGATGTCCACAATGATATTGAAATGCTAAAGAGAAGATAACTGAATAAAAATGATTTTCTTCAGTTATAAGCGAATAAAGTAATACATTATCAGGATGATATGGAATAGAAAATGATTATTCTACTATTCTATTATTATACTTGGAATATTTCTATTATTCTAAAAATAATGTATTATCATTCTATGAATATTTTAGAGAAGAGTGAAATCTTATTTTAAGTGATAAAATAAAATAAATTATTTCAAGAGTTTGTATGGTTAGATTTTAAAAGAATTGCATAGTTTTATGGTCAATAAAACTTGTAGTTAGTCATAATAAAAGAAAGACAAAGACTACAAAATATTATACTTTGATTTTTTAATAGTTTAAGGTCCAGAAGGAAGTTCATTTCCTTTTCATATTGTCTTACTCAGTTAAATAACTCCCTTGGAATCAAATATGCTCAGAAAATTCTGTTTATTGTTATGAACAACTAGTATGATGAATTCTAGAATTATGATGCCATCTTGTTTCTATCAAACCTAAAAATGAATTTAACTATTATCACAACAGTTATTTCATAACAACTGTTATAACTTAAAGAATAGAGGATGTATAAAGGCACATATATGGAGGATAGCAAATACACATTAGTGAATGCATGCACAGAAATGCTTAAAGTTGAATTTTGTTTAAATTTATCATTGTGTTTCATAATCACTCCCTTATACATATATGTATCATTTTTTTCACATTTGACTTACCTATATGTGAAGTAGATATTTCAACATCTATTCTCATCCTACTTAATACAACTTATTCTCTACAGTTTTTCATATTTTATTTCTAGTCCTGTTTTATGAAATATAAACAAGGAATAAATATGATATATCCAACAATTTTGAGTCACACTTGCATTCAGTGACACAACCAATATAAAGTAAGCAATAGTAGATTATCTCCATGGCAATGGGTGCCTTATAAGTGACAGAGATAAGTATATACAAAGTTTTTAAAGTTGTTTGTATGCAATGATAACATCAGTCTATAATCTTATAGTCACCATTTCTTTTTTTCATTTTTGTTTTAAGTTTTTAAAGGTAAATAAATTGCTATTCACGGTGCTCTACTATTTAGTTTGCATGAATGCATTCGTAGAGTCAACAAATATTTTAATGCTTTTATAAGCCGAGTTTTAAAAGACTTTTATTAAAAGTTCAAATAGTCTCCTAAAATGGAGCATAAAATGTAGGAAAAATAAAAACAATCCCTGTAAGTGACTCACAGAACCCAAAGATCTGCATGCATATTCTTCCTTTCCTTTTTTCCACAGAGAAGTTATATCGATTTTTAGGGCAGAAGTTTATAAGATCCTTTTTCGCAAAGGTGGAATTTAAGAAATAAGATTATTCTCTTTTTTCCTATGTCTATATTGAAAGATAAGAAGAAAACTCTACAGAGTGTAACTAGAGAAGACAGTTATGAAAAGTAATAGCCTAATATTGAAAAATAGATCAGAAAAATTTTTTAAAAAGCAATGACAACACTAACAAAACAAAGCACACAGAGATAATTTTAGGTAGTGTTTAATAATATATGTTCATAATAATGTGTAAAGAATCACAGAAGAGCAATATAGCAATAACTATTTTCGGCCAGACATGGTGGCTCAGCCTGTAATTTCAGCATTTTGGGAGGCCGAGACGAGAGGATTGCCTGAGTCCAGGCATTCGAGACCAACCTGGGTAACTTGGTGAGACATCTCTACAAAAAATAAAAAAATAGGCCAGGCATGGTGGCATGTGTCTGTAGTTCTACCTATTTGGAAGGCTGAGGTGGAAAGATCAACTGAGCCCAGCAGGTCGAGGCTGTGGTGGTCGTGAGCGTGCCACTGTACTTACTCCAGCCTGGGCAACAAGAGTGAGATTCCAACTAAAAAAAATTAAAAAAAAAAAACACAACACAATAACTGTTTTCAAGATTTCCATAAGTAAAATGATTAATGATAGTTCAGGATTACTTACTACTTAGAAAACCCCCCTAATGTAGAATACCTTATTCCAAAATGCCATTAAAGGATCTATGATGTATTAAATATAATTCTTTTTTTTCATTTAATGCAGTTAGATATAGTTATAAAGATTTAAAGGGAACTTTGGAATCCTCTAATCTTACATCATTTTATAAATACAGATACAGTTTGATGATTTTTCTTTGTCATGATGGCAGTAAAAATTCTTTAAACCAAAGTTTGGTATTCTGATGCTTTCTTGCTCATCCTGGCCTTTGCTCTCCAGAGACACTTCTATTTTTCTGAACCTTTCAGTACTATTAATGCATAGATTTAAATTAAGTACCTTGAATTTAGTGTATAAATACCCCTCAGATAAAATAATAAAATGATTGAAAAGTAATCTACCAATGTTGAAGAAACATTGAGAGAATATATTTAATACACAAATTCTGATGCTGCACCCCCAGTTGACTTTTGACCATGGATGAAGTTTGTAACTGGTCTTTGCTTTATTTTTCTCACCCATGACATATGTATTATAATGTCAGCCTCACTGAGTTGTTGGACAGTTACAAAGAGAAAACATACTGGTTCAGCTAAAAAAACATAAAAAGTCTTTGTACCTTCTAGATTAAAATAGGAAAGAGCCCTTCTGGGTCTTGTTCATTGCTGTAAACTACATACCTAGAATTCTTAGATACTCAATTATTTGTTGAACAAATGAATAGATAAATAAAAACTTGGCATCCATCAGGTGAAGATATAAGTGTATAAAAAAGATACAGTTTCTGCCTCCGTGAAAATTATAACACAGAATATGTTAACAAAATGAGAAAACAAGTTTTAAAAACTGAGAGAAGACAAACTTCATAACATAATGTACCTGCCCTTACAGAGCTCATAGCACAGCATGTTATTTCTGATAAATTATTTTCTTCTAAAATAAAACATGTCTCCATCAACCATCTCAGCAGTAGTTGAAACACGGAATTTCTAACTCCATGAAAATAAACCATATTTCTGGTGTCCTGTGAAATTCAAAGGAAGAAATATAAACAATAAAGGGACTAGGAGTAGATGACTTGGAAACAGTGGGATGATTGATTTGATTCAGTCTGAAAAACAGCAAAATCAGAGCTTTCATTACACACACACACACACACACACACACACACACACACACACATATGCATATTTATAACTTTTTTTTACTTTTAGGAGTAGAAAGATTATGTATATATAATCTGGGTTTTCTTTTTAACTATGCTAAATCTTTTACTATGCATTATGAGCAATGAAATCAAAGCTAACTTTTCTTCTGTAAATTATAAGTAAGATTGTATATCTATAAAAGCACTGATTATTTTCTCATTGTTTGTTTTTTGTTTAAACTTTTCTAATATAACAGGTAGAAAAAGTTTAAAATTATTTTTCTCTGTTGAGTTATATTACCAAGGCTTAAATATTCTTGATTTATGATATCAAAGGCAAAAAATAATACTTAGCAATCACAATAAAATAAAACATGCCCTTTATATAAGAATATATTTTCAGAGCAATGAAAATTATAACATAAAATTCCCATTAACATTAATTAAAATGTCACATTTATTACCTAGAAGTCTAGCCTATAATTAATGTTGATTTTTTATTGTCAAAGCTGATTATCTAAACAATTATAGCTTTTCTGATTTAAATATTTTTTCAGAAAATATTTTACACACTGTCATTTGCAGAATAGTATAGTTTGACTTCCTAAAATATACATGTTCTCGTTGGAAAGATTTATTAAAGTGGAAATAAAAGCTCTTTAATAGATCACATTAATATTGCATGGAAACAATTGATGCTCTACCAAAGTAAGACCATTGATTGTGAATTTGTAATTCTGCTCATTCTTTCTCTGGCAAAAATTGCATGAAAAATTTGTCTTTTATATTGTTTTTCAAGGTTTTATGTGAAACCATTCTTCAAAGGTAATGCTAGAAACAATATGATTGCTTATCAAAGACTTCAATGAGTCCCATATGGGGAAAAAGTGAAAGCACATATTCAGACTTTTTTGTTTAGCTTAGTCAAATGTCTAATAATATATACCACTTTAAAAGTACACACTATTTTATCAATTTGAAGAAACTGAAAAATGGCAGGTTGTATATATGTTTAAGATCTGAAAATTCCATTTGCATTTAAACCATATGTCACTGAAAATATACAGAATACTCACTACATAGTTTCATGGATTATATAGGCTTTTAAAAAATTATCTTGGACAGAAACTCAAAATTAAAAATGTTTGAATAGTGAGTTTGGCAAATGGAATTTTAAATAAGTAAAATATTATTTTATAAGATAAAAAATAGCCAGGCTCGGTGGCTCAGCCTGTAATTCCGCGCTTTGGGAGGCCGAGGTGAGTGGATTGCCTGAGCCCGCGGGTTTGAGACCCGCCTGGGCAACTTGGCAAGACCTCATCTCTACAATAAATCAAAAAATCAGTCGGGCATGGTAACACGTGCCTGTAATTCCGGTTACTTGGAAGGCTGAGGCAGAAGGATCGCCGGAGCCCAGTAGGTCCAGGTTGCAGTGGCAGGGAGCAGCCACTGCACTCCAGTCTGGGCGACAGAGTGAGACTCCAACTCAAAAAAAAAAAAAAAAAAAAATAGATTGGGTCTTGTATTGCCTTTCAAGTTTTCAGTGAGAGATATAGATAAACAATTTACAAAAACAGCAAACTTAATTTTCAGTAGGGATAAAGCTTTGCTGGCATTTCCAGTTTGCTCTGCTACATAGTAACTTGACAGCTTTTCTTTTGGGAAACTGGCTTTGTAACAATTTATTTCTGGTTGTTTTCTCTCAATAAGGTTATTGAGCTTCACACTGACTTCAATGTAAAATGTCTAAATCCTAACTGCAAGCAGTATTGGCCTATCATTTCAGGAATCAGAGAGAAAGAAAAATAACAGATATTACACTACTGGAGATAAAAAGAGAAGTTGACTCAAAGCTGTGACCCTCAGAATTTATCCTATATTCTCAGTTTATCTTTATATTCAATAATTCAGCAAGTGTTTACTAAGGACCTACTATAGAGCAGAACATTGCTTTTTCTTCTACTTATGAGTAATGAAGGACAACTTAGTAAACCCCACTAAAATCTACCCTATCCATTCTTCTACACTAGAAACTTCTTGAATTACACTTATCAAACAATGTACTTCCATATCCAGCCAGCTACATTATATATATTCTATTTGACCAAAGGCAATCTATTTAGAACACTTACTTCAAATTACTGGATTCTTTACATTGTGATTATCTTAAATATCACATAATTCAATTTTCTTAACAAAGATAGTAATTTTTCCTAAAATATGTCAACATGTTCTTCTTCGGTTGGCAGAAAACTGATTATCTTACAAAATGATCGGCTCAAGTACAACAATAATAATATCCCAACAGTGCTACATTATAAAATATTTTTACAAATGATTATAAACATTATCTCATTTGTTCAAATGTCAACCCTTGGATTTGTTTATTTATTGTCATTTCCAATTTTGTAAATGGGAAGATGCGAAGAAACATGCCTGCTCCACAAATCTCAGCAGGATAGTCCCAGAGACCAACATCTTCTGCCACGTAGCCAATCTGCAGCATCAATTATTAAAGAATTCTTCTATATATTTAATTTTTAAAAAGAGTTTAACCTGACTTACCTTTTGGAGCTACGTATATCTATTCCTTCTCCTATAACACAGACCTTCAACAATTTTGCTCTTTCTATATCCTGTGTTACCATGTTAAACATTGCCATACCCTGACATGGTTGTCAGATGCTTCTCTAGACTATTAGTAACCCTCACCACCCCCCTGAATTTGCACATTTTATTGCCGCACCTAAAATTGTTAAACTAAGGACTAAATCAATTCACTGATTGGAAAAAAATACAAGCACTAATATTAAGGACAACTTTGATTCCTCATAGGCTTAATAAACTTAGGATAGTTTTATAAGAAGTGCATATTATGAGAATAAGATTGATAAAAATATCATACAGTTGGTAAAGAGATTTTTAATCCAAAATTATTTATTTTATATTTTCTATAATAGATTAGAAAGTTGCCTCAATAACTTTATTAAATTGGATGTTCTAGGATTTCATACTCTTAATTTATTCTTTTCTATCTTTGCTAAAATTCATACAAATATTTTTTTCAATAAAATACATATTAATATTAAAATAATTCAAATAATCTAAATTTTATTCTGTGGAGTTTATCATTTCCATTAAATTGAACAACAAAAAATATTCTTTGATCTGTCATTAGAAGAGTTTTTCTCAGTTTCTCCACTTACTTGTTGGTCAAAGAAAAAAGAAATAAGGTGAAATTTTTAATCTATGCATCTAATTTTTTAGCTTGTCATTGCCGTTCGATTCCTCAGAATTCTGTATTTACCAATATAGTCTTGTAGGTCTATATTACATCATCATCTTCTAACACTTTAGGAAATGGCTGAGGCTTGTTGTAGTTGTTAGATTGGTTGCTTGTTTTGTCTTTTTTGGCTTTGTTTTGATTTTGGAAACACACAGAAGAATGTTCTAATTTACCTGCTAATGTTATAATATCAAAAATATAAAAAAGTATTGGCAAATTGAATAGCAAACATATAAGATGGCTAATAGGGAAAATATTAAATCTACAAAATCAATTTCTCACATTTTTATAAAGCTTCTATAAATAAAGGTTTTTTTAATCCCATAATCTTGGAAGGTAGGGGAAAAGAGATGGGGGTGGAAGTCACACAGGTTGCTTTTCTCTCTGGAAGTCAGAGATTCTGTGCAATCTACACACATATTCTAGATGGAAACTTTATTATTAACCCCCTAGCAAATGTTGTCTTTATTGCTCCAATATTGAAAACGACTTCCTAACAGAAAAGCCATATTATTACAGACCTCTTTATCTTAATACATCTTGAATCTTTGTTTCAGGGATAAACATTCAAGAAGAAAGTATCTTCTGCTATCAGTAGCTTGGGATGTTGAGCTCCCACATTCCACTTGCCACACTCGTGTTAATTTTCTGTGTCACACTTTTGGCTTTTCTGATACAGCATATAGTCGAAGTCATTTCTCAGAAGAGCTACACTTTAGTACTTCCTGCCTTCATAGTCTTTATACTTTTTATAAATATCCAAGTGCCTATATTATGCCAGAACTTTACTTAATGTTGAGGAATAGAATGGATAGAATAAAGATATCTTTCTTCATGAAGGTAACTCTTGCAAAGAAGATATACAGAAAACAGGCACTTTTAATCTGTTGCTGCAATATACATGAAATTGATCTCCATAGGAGAATATTTTAAAAAGGATATAGTCAACATCTGGAAGAAGGTCAGAAGACAGGCTTTGTGTGTGTGGGTGGGTGGGGGTCTATGCAAATGCCAGGAAGTAATTTACTCCCATTGAATTGCAAATAGCACTTTACTGATCGAAATAAGGAGTTCAAAAATAGAGTTTAATAAAAGTTGAGACTGTAGAAATTAAGATCAAATAACATGGTCCTTTTATCCATTTTAAGAATTCAAGAATTTATCTTGGAAATAAAGGGAAATCACTGGAAGTCATAAGCCAAAACAGAATTTTGAAAAGTTAATTTGTCTCAGATCAGAAGAGGCAATAATTATGAAAATAGAACTGTTAGATGGCTGATGCAATGATCCAACCAAGTGATAATACAAACTGACCCAAAGTGGCATTTCACTGATACAAGTGACTATGTCCTAACATTTCTAACTTGTTCTGTTTAAATAACAAGGACTCAATCTTACTTGTTGCTTTAATAGTTGAACACACATCTGTCACAATTTTTGTCTTTGTTAGCAAAATGTGCAATCATATATCTAATTATAACAAATTATTGTCTTTTCCTTTTTTTTTTTTTTGAGTTGGAGTTTCACTCTGTCACCCAGACTGGAGTGCAGTGGTCGCTCCCTGCCACCGTGCCTCAACCTGCTGGGCTCCAGCGATCCTTCCGCCTCAGCCTTCCAAGTAGCTGGAACTACAGGCATGCACTACCGCTCCCAGCTCATTTTGATTTATTGTAGAGATGAGGTCTCGCCAAGTTGCCCAGGCGGGTCTTGAACCTGCAGACTCAGGCAATCCACTCACCTCAGTCTCCCAAAGGCGGGGGATTACAGGCTGAGCCACCGAGCCTGGCTACAAATTATTTTCTAATTTGTGTTGTCTAAAGACAGTGAAGTCCAGTCTGGTCTCTTACTTAAAAAATGAACAGAGGCAGATACAATGACTCTGGTTGAAGAAAATAATAAATATCTTCTATGGCTTACTTGATAAGCTCAATTACCAGTGAGAAATATGCATGTCAAAAAGTATTACTTTGACTTGTGCTTTTTGGTATTGGAACTATCCAGGACACGTTAATTGCAGAGTAAATTCCCTGCCTCTAATATTAAATAAAAAGAATAATATTATTCCTGGGTTCCATGTATATTCTTAACACAGTTTATATTTAGGATGATATACTTCTTCCAGCAAGGGAAATTATATTTTAATTGCACAGAAATTGGTAGTGTCTACTGCATCATTTTCTAATAGTTTTACAAATTTCTCAACTATAACTGGTATCAAACAATGGGTTTGCTTCTGTATTCTTGACAATAAAATTATATGATCTATAATAATCTTAAGTTAGATAAATGATATCACTATCTGTGAAATAATCAGTTTATTAAATTTGCATATCAATAATTTTTTCTGGTTTCTCTGTCTTCTCTTAAAATTTATTCAAGTGCTTATTTGTGCTTTTTCCTAATTATCATGTGTTGGTTGGAAATTACAAACCTATCATGGATCTGTCATTCACTGTCTTTCATCAGTTTTGGTAAATTCTTATCTGTTGTCTCTTTGCATTTTTTAAGGGCCCTGTTTATGCTTTTAAATGTTTCTGGGAATTTCATCAAGCAGTTTATACCTTTAATATGTCTCGTGGCTCTTGCATTATCTTCTGTCTTTCACTATTTCTCCCTGTTTTTTTTTTCTTACTATCATTGCCATATTTATGTATCATTGCATAATTTCAGGCTAGACTCACAAACAAGTTGTACATTTTTTTCACTTTTTCTCAAAAATAATATCATAACTACAGTTTACTTTCTAACAGAAGTTACCAGATGTATTGTTTTCCATTATTTTATTTTAAAATAAATTTCAGATTAATTGCTTTTTCACTTCTTTCTTTTTTATAAATCATAGAATTGAGATCTAATTTTGAATCCATTTGTAATATATTGTATGTGGGTTTACCCCACTTAGTTTTATGACACTAATATATATATTTATTTCTACAACAGAATCAATACTCAAAGGTAAAAAGCTGATTACTTCATATACCTGGTTAACAAGTCAACAAATGAATGGTCTAAGACATACAAGCTGTACATGATAATAATAATGGTGTCTTCAAGATCAAATGCCTGAAAATAAGACATGCTTCTTATGAGTTAAGATTGAGCTTATTGACTGGAATTACAACTGGATTTGATATGGTGGGTCTTCACTGAAAAGTTAAAAATAAAACTGGTGAGGAATTTAGCATAAATATTTGAGAGATAACGTTATAAGACAAAACATCATTGATGCCATTATGTTCTTTTTTCTGATTTATGCTGATTAGGAGTTAGATGGCCTAATTTTATCAGCCTCTCATACACTCTACTCCTGGAAGATAATCAGGAATCATCAGAACAGACAAAAAGATAAGGGAAATATATGTATGATGGAAATAGAAATGATAACACGAAGAAAAAAAAGGATAAATTAACTTAGCTTCTAAAAAATAGTAAACACATATGTTGTAAAAGAGTTACACTTGTACTTAAATGCTTTAATAACATTTTCATGAAACTGATACACAAAGGGCAATAGAATTTAATAATTCTCAGAATTATTTTTATATGGTATATTTGTTTTTATAGTAAGGCCGACTTTCCAAAAAAAGAAAGTAGTAGCAGATATTAATATTCAAACCCTTCTTCAAAAATGTGTTAGTTGAGGCCACTAGCTTTTATAATATTCAGGAATAACTTAGAGGAGAGTGCAAAAAACAAATACCCAGTCACACTACTTTGGAGAAACCTATGAGATCTGTTTCTTACCTAAAGAGCTTTGATGGATTTTGCTTTTCAACATATTTTGTTCTTATTGAAAGCATTTTTTTTCTGTAATGTGAAAAATCCATCTTCTTCTCTATTTCTCCTTCTCCCCCACCTCTCTATTTTCTGAAACTCATGAGATGAAGCAATGCATGGAAAATAATGGGACATAACCCAAGTGTGCTGTGAAAAGGAACAAATCAGAAGGAATATTGCTTGAGGTCAACATCTGATGTGTTCATTATTTCTAGATCTGTGAGGTAAGCTGACAAGCAGAATCGTTTGCCTCATAGAGTACCAAGTGAACCTTTCTAATATGGACAACTGAAAGAGTATTTGCAATATAAACCTTAATAATATAACATCTGCCATGTTTCATTTATATTAACATAGGAAATATACTGTAATAATAGTATATATCTTTAGAATAAATATGTACTCTTTCATGGCACTTATTTTGAAAAATAAGGACTGAGAAGAAATGAGAAAATAATATGATCAGTTAATATAATACACAATATCAACTGTTTGAATCAGTCATTTTTGTTAAGAAAAATTTGTCAGTTGCAATGTAATTACTTTGCTCACTATATATTAGCTAGCTGTTTCAGTGCTTTCTAGAAATGAAATGACCCAATTTGAGAAATAAACAATGCAGTTAAAATATGTTCTTTCTTTGTGATACTAGTGATTTCTTAAATGCAGTATTTGTGTGGACTTACAAACTGACTTCATGTATTTTCCATATATGACAGATTATTTCTGTAAGACAACAAAATAATTTGAATTCCAGTTTATATAGATTTGAATATTTCTCTATCACACCTATGTTCTGCTAGAAGCAAGTTTGAAAAGTTAATGTGAAGCTTAAAATAATGAGGCATCTGGAAATTTTTAAGGAAATTTTTGAGCATCTGTCAGGTACATTAAAGGAATATAGAATTTTGTGCATGGGTGAAGTTGGGTGGAGGAGATTAGGTTCTATTATAAGGAACATGAAAGTAAACATGGTCCTATACCAGTTTCTTGGCTTGATCTCCTAGGGAAAGTGTACAATAACTGTCTAGATTGCATCCATAGAGTGTAGATTAAATGTAAATCCCTTTGCTATCTAGCTTCAGTTCTACCCCTGGGTGCGTACCAGCAAGCTTACATCATTGTTTTGAATTTGCTTTGTGCATGTATACATCTTGAGTCTTCCCTATACATCTCATTGTTCATCATCCCTCTGAAGGTGATTTCTTTTCCCTTGACTCTCTACTTATTTTTCTCTCTGTTTCAGATCAGAGATATAATGCGTAATTATGAGGTTCACAACTACCCAATTAGAAATGCTTTTACTCTGGTTTCCTTGGCCCCAGTGAGAAAATAGTTAGGATAGAAAACAAAACAGCAACCACAGATTGCGGATGTTCCTTAGTCAGGTCCTATTTTAGTTTTGTGACTTTATTGAATTGTGTTTAACTTGGCTGATACTTGACCAGTTATTGCTTTTCCTGGCTTCGACTTGTCAACATAACTGACATCCTGGTCCCTTGAATTTCTATTTATTGCATGGACAAGGATTTTTATTCCAAATAAAAACAGAATAAATGAATTTTTTCAAACATTACGTGCCCTTCATTTCACATCTTGTTACTGTTTCCTCCCCATGGTTATTTATTTATTTATTTTTTAATTTTAAAGATGTGGGGGCATGATTCAGGGTTAAGTATACAAATGTTCATTATTCAGGTACCCTTATTGATGAGGTGTGTCCCTTCTCCTCCAGCAGAATTCCACTACTGCAATCTCGCTTCTCCCTCCCCCGGCTATTTTCCCCTACTGACAATCCTTTTCTTATAGTATTACAATAATTATTCAAGGTACACTTATGATTGATAACATGTAATACTCAGTTCTTTGTTTCTGTGATAGCTCATTCAGTATTATAAACTCTAAATCTTGTGAGTGTAAAGTTTAATTTCTATAACAATTGCATCATAAAGACAATAACAGAATATTAATTACTTCCAAATTTGGCGCCACATGGCATATCATGATGTTCACTTATAATACAATGTGGCATTTCTTCTTATAAAATTAAAATATATGCACAATAAGTGATATATTCAGTAAAATAGATAAATAACAATATATAATTTTATTTTGTGATCAACAAAAGACGAATTGGAGATTTTATTAGTGACCTATAATAGGTCACTATTTTATTAGTGACCTATAATAGTTTTCCTTTCAAGTGAAGTCAATAAGTTTATTTTTAAAACTATGTTTTAATAAAAGTTGTTTTATTTAGTGAATCTTATTTAATATATAGCTACTCTTGGATGCATCAAACTTTAAAAAAAAATAAAGGAAAGCAACTCAAACATAAGTATTTCATGTTCAAACCATGCTGAACTACTGCACTGTTTTACTTGTACATACATGAACTCATGTTAAGGTTCTTGGAACTAATTCCCTTGCTTCCATCTTCAGCTTAATTATCATTATAGTGACTTTTAATAATCTGCAGACTTCAAGCTAAGCATTCCTAAGGTGACTTAGGCTTCTTTCTCACATTTCTATGAAATAGAATGCGCATAGTAAATATCAATTATTTTCAGTCATTACTGATAGCACACATCTAAAATATTATTAAACTGTGTATCTGTTTATTATCTTTATGCTGACAATTAACATTTTATCATGACCTTAAAAGTTCCAAGTATGTAATTAGCAGTATATGGAAAACAGTGATTTCTATTTATTTATTTATGTTTTTAAAATTTTTACTATAAAAATTATTATAAAGATGTGGGGTACAATTCAGGGTCAGGCATATAAACATTGATCATGCAGGTACCCTTGTTGATGAGGTGAGCCCCTCCCTCCCTTAGCAGTTTCCCTCAACTGCCAATCCCAATCACCCCTCCCCTGACAGTTTCCCATTACTGCCAATCACTTTCTTATTGCATTATAATTGTTCAAGGTCCTCTTATGAGTGAGATCATATGGAACTCTATTCTTTGTTTCTGTGATAAATCACTGAGTATGATCAACTACAAATCCATCCAGGTGGCTGCAAAGTCCATATATTTGTCCTTTTTATGCCTGCATAATATTCCATTGGGTATATGTACCACTTTTTTTTTATCCAGTTCAACTTCGATGCCCAACATGGCTGGTTCCATGTTTTTGCTATTGTGAATAGAGCTGCAATAAACATACGTGTGCAGGTAGCAGGTATCTTTTTAGTAGAATGATTTGAGTTCCTCCGGGTATATTCCCAGTAGGGGGAGTGTCGGGTCATATGGAAGATCAATTTCTAGTTCCTTCAGAAATTGCCACACTGTCTTCCAAAAAGATTGCACTAGTTTGCATTCCCACCAGCAGTGTAGAAGTATTCCTTTTTCTCTGCATCCTCATCAGCAACCTTTGTTGTTAGTTTTATTAATGATGTCCATTCTTACTGGGGTTAGGTGGTATCTCAATGTGGTTTTGATTTGCATTTCTCTGATGATGAATGAAGCTGAGCCCTTTTCATGTGTCTGTTGGCTGCCAGTATATCTTTTTTGAGAAGTGTCTATTCATATCTTTTGTCTGCTTTTTAAAGGGGTTGTTTGTTTTTTTTTTTCCCTTCGGTGCATTTGAGTTTCTTGTAGATCCTAGATGTTAGGCCTTTGTCAGATACACAGTTGATAAATATTTTTTTTTCCCATTCTGTGGGCTGTCTCCCTGCTCTCTTGATGGTTTCTTTTGCTTTGCAGAAGCTCGTTAATTTGATGAGGTCCCATTTGTCTATCATATTTCTTAAGGTATTGGCCTTTAGAGTTCTGAATAGGAATTGGTTCCCAGTTCCAATTTCCATAAGGGTGTCTCCTGTGGGAAAACAGTAATTTTTAAAACATTTTAATATGTTCAATAGAATATAAATATAATGAAAATATAATACTCACAATTCAATTAAAATAAATAAATAAATAATTTAATAATAAAAATTTTACATCATTTTTTGAATCCTTAATAGTACATATATACATTTATACATATGTAAGCATACATATAATTCACATATGTATACATGCATGTATGTAGATTTCAAAAACGTCATTTAATTTTGTTATTTTAGTGGAATAATATTTACTAATTTAACTAAATATTACTTTACTGCAAAAGTTGCATATATTTTTAGTTTATATTGAATGTAAACTTTTAAGTACTGAACATTTAAAAATGTCTATGATCACAGTTTTAATACAGACATGGTCAAGACAATATAAATAGCAATCATAAAATGCTAAGATGAGAAAAATAGTAATTTTTTCTACTAATTAATGTATTCATGATCAAAATTACTTATTTCTAAAATAAAGTGGGAGCCTACACCTATTTTATTGTATTTTTTTTTTTTTTTTGAGTTAGAGTCTCACTCTGTTGCCCAGACTGGAGTGCAGTGGCCGCTCCCTGCCACCGCAGCCTCGACCTGCTGGGCTCCAGCGATCCTTCCACCTCAGCCTTCCGAGTAGCCGGAATTACAGGCATGCGCTACCACGCCCGGCTGATTTTTCGATTTATTGAAGGGATGAGATCTCGCTGCCCAGGCGGGTCTCCAACCCACGGGCTAAGGCAACCCACTCACCTCAGCCTCCCAAAGGCGCAGAATTACAGGCTGAGTCACCGAGCCCGGCTGTATTCTTTTTATAGATATAAGTGGCTGTATACTTTGTTCATACAAGTAAGCAAATGAAAATGACATTTTGTTATTGAAATTTACCTAACTTTTCAACATCCTTTACATTGCATACCAAAAATAAAAGGGCTCTATTGCCTAGTTATTTTAAGATTAATTGTTTAAAAATAATTTCTAATTTTTATTTGACAAAATTACTTATATTTATCTTGTACAACATGTTGTATATAGGTATACATTGCAAAACAGCTAATCTAGCTAATTAGCATAAGCATTGTCTCACATGCTTATTATTCATGAGGTCAGAACACAAAATCTACTCTCAGCAATATCAAGAATACCATACATTTTTACAAAATATAGTCATCATGCAGTGCAATAGATCTGTTGAACTTATTTCTCTTTTCCAACCCCACTCCCTCCATCCATATCTTTTACCTGGTAATCATTATTTTACTTTCTACTTTTATGAGTTAAACTTTTTTAGGTTCCACATAATAAGTGAGATCATGGGGAATTTGTCTTTCTCTGCTGCGTTATTGTATTTAATATAATGTCCCCATTCATGTCCAGATTCATTCATGTCATCACAAATTACAGGAATTTTTTTCATTTATAACATTTAATAGCATCTTATTGTGTGTGTGTTCGTGTGTGTATAATTTTCTTTACCTATTCAGTGTGAGACAGGGTCTAATATCATCTGCATGTAGATATCCAGTTGTCCCTATACCATTTTCTGGACAATTAGGTTGATTCCATTTGTTGGCTATTGTGAATAATACTGTAATAAATATGGCAGAGCATGTATTTCTTTGACATACTGATTTCATTTTATTTGGATATGCACTCAGTAGTGGGATTGCTGGATGATGGCTCTGTATTTATTTCTTGAGAAACTTTCATACGTTTTTTTCATAATGGCTGTATTAATTTTCATTCTCACCAACAGTGTGCAATGGTTCTCTTTTCCTTGCTTCCCCACCTGAATGTATCTTCATCTTTTTTATAACAGGCATTCTAATTGGTATGCAGTGGAATCTTTTGCAGTTTTAATTTTAATTTCTTTGATGGTTAGTAATGTTGAGCATATGTCTGTTAGCCATTGTACATCTTCTTTTGAGAAATGTCTATTCGGTTCCTTAGCTCATTTTTAATTGGATTATTTGTTTGGTTACTACTAAGTGGTTTGAGTTTCATGGCTATTTTGAATATTAAGCCCTTATCAGATATAAGATTTGCCAATATTTTCTCCCATACGCTAGGTTGTCTCTTTATTCTGTTGATCATGTTTTGTGTCTGTGATGAAATTTTTAGTTTGATTTAATTCCCATTTTTCTGTGTTTACTTTTGTTGCCTGTGCTTCTGTGTTCACATCTAAGAAATCATTGCCCAGACCAATGTCATCAAAGTTTTCCCTTAAGTTTTCGTCTAGTCATTTTACAGTTTCAGGACTTATGTTTAAGTTTTTAATTCATGTTGAGTTGATGTTTGCATAAAATGTGAGACAGGGTCTAATATCATTCTTCTGCATGTAGATATCCAGTTGTCCCTATACCATTTACTGAGAAATTGTTCCTTCCACATCATTTAGTTTTGTCAATTTTGTGGAAAATCAATTAATCATAAATGTGGGTATTTATTTCTGGGCTCTCTATATAGTTTTATTGGGCTATGTGTATGTTTTTATACAAGACACATAGTCATTTTTTAAAGTATTTTTAATTGTCTGTCAAATAAATACATATTTTATTTTATTTTGTAAAGAGCAAAAATATAGACTCCAGTTGACTTGCAAAATAATGTGTTACTCAATTCTTGGTTTCATTATTGTCTTTAGATTCACATTAGATAAAGGTTTTTTATTGTGTGTGTGTGTGTGTGTGTGTGTGTGTGTAAAGCACATGACATTGCTACACTTTTGAACTATTCACCACAACCAAATTGCTATGCAAAAAAATTTTACTTTTAAAAAGTTGGAAGGATTTTGAAAATGAAAGTCATTGCATCTTCATTATAAGTGCATCTATATTGATTATAAAATATTATAAGTAAGCCGGACTCAGTGACTCAGTCTGTAATACCGCACTTTGGGAGGCTGAGGTGAGTGGATTGCCTGAGCCCACAGGTTCGAGACCCGCCTGGGCAACTTGGCGAGACCTCACCACTACAATAAATCAAAAAATTAGCTGGGCGTGGTGGCATGTGCCTGTAGTTCCAGCTATTTGGAAGGCTGAGGCGGAAGGATTGCCAGAACCCAGCAGGTTGAGGCTGCGGTGGCCGGGAGCACGCCACTGCACTCCAATCTGGATGACAGAGTGAGACTTCAACTCAAAAAAAAAAAAAAAAAAAAAAAAAAAAAAATATATATATATATAAAGTAAATGAAATTGAAGATTTAAAACTGATTTATTTAAAGATTTCCATCTATATATGATGCTTATAATATCTTAGCTAACTTTCATGTGTTACATATATCCCACTTATATTTTACATTGGAACATTTTGTTTTCATAATGATTTTTGTTCAACACTTTGAAAATTTTGACAAAAGATGATTATCTTTGTTTGGACTGGTGTTAAGAAAATGCCTGTAATGTAGAAAGTAATTTTTCCTCTTTTATCTTTTTATTTTTAAAGTTTATTATTTTTATTTTAAAGATGTAGGGTACAATTATAAATGCAATAAATGAAATGTTTAATAGCATACTTTTCATGTTGTCAAAGTTACTAAGTGCATTCCTACACTTCATTTTGTAGTATATATTTGAATCTTATTTAAATTGGTATATGCCTCATTGATATTAAGGTCACTATACTAAATTTTTGGTACTCTGAATATGTCTTACTGCAGAAATTTTAGAGATATTAGCTGGTCATTTCTTTAGTCAAGCTCTCTGCTGCTAGTGTAAGGAACTAGCACAATGGTGTAGTTCCTGTGGTCTTCATTCCTCAAATAATGGCAATCACTGCATTTAGTCTCCAAAAACCTTGCTTTTAATAAACATTTCATTTCAGGCCATCACAACTCATAATCTAATTAACTCTTTGCCACTATATGACACAAGCTACTGATATCTCATTTCCCATGGCAATGTGATGATCATAAACGATGTATGTATGTAAACGATATCAGGTCAGATAAAGCAAATCCCAGTCTTGAAAGTATGTCAAATGGGATTATTATTGAGACCACCTTTATAAAAATAAGTGTCTAGTGAGGAAAATAGAAACCATTCTAAATATTTTAGGCAGAGAAGGATTTAACATAGTGGTTAAATAATGAAGTGCTGTGGTATGCAAGATAAAAATGCAGAAGGTGGTACTGGAGGAAGAAATGAAGAGGGAGATAATATCTAGAGATTAGAGTGCTGCATTCAATCCTGAGAAAAGCATAATTAGAATGTATTTTTTGATGTTGAGTCTACTTAAAAAAATAGTGTAAGTGACATTGAAAGTGAATTTGTTTTACCCTTTCCCTTTCTTTCTTCTTCCTTCCTTCCTCCCTCCTTCCCTGCTTCCCTCCCTCCCTTCCTTCATTCCATCTTCCCTCCCTTCCTCCCTTCTTTCTTTCTTTCTTTTTTATTTTCTCTCTCTCTTTCTTTCCTTCCCTTTCTCCCTCCCTCCCTTCTTTCCTTCCTTCCTTTCTTTCTCTCTGTCTCTCTATCCCCATCTCTATCTCTATCTCTCTATCTCATTCATTCATTGAGTGGTCATGAAGAATTTATAAATTAAAGTATATCTTAGTCAATTTCATGCAAATGTAATACAATCCCACAGACTATACAATTTATGAAGAATGCAAATTTTTTTCTCCAGTTTCTGGAGGATGAGAACTCCAAGAGCAAAGCACCAGCTGGTTTGACAGTCTGGTGAGAGATGCTTTCTGCTTTCAAAATGATCTCTTATTACTGCATCCTGGTTTGACAGTCTGGTGAGAGATGCTTTCTGTTTTCAATATGATGCCTTATTACCTCATCCTCTGGAGACAAGAAACACTCAAATGGCAGAATGGCTAGCTCTGGAAACTGTATGAAACCTGTTCTGTAAAAACCTTAATCCCATACATGAGAGAGGATCCCTCTGGGCTAATCTTCCTTGAAATGACATACCTCTTAATATTATCACACTGGTAACACTTGAATTTTGTAAGAACACATTCAAACCATAGCATAGAAATTTTCTGGTAAGGCAGTATTTGATAAACATCTTAAGGAAATAAGAACGCAAACAATTTGATATTGCACAAAAAAATTTTAGACAAAGAAAATTGTTAAACTCCGGAGGCAGTTGCTGGATTTGCATGTTCAAAGAAGAATAAGGAGGTGGAATGACTAGATTGGTATTATAAGGGGGAAAGAGATAAAGGATGCAGTCAAAGAGATGGTGGGAAGGAGGCAATCTCAGACTATGAAAGTCTGTATTGATCAATGGTAGAAATTTTATTGTGGTCCAAGTGAGAAGGAAAGACAACGGTAATTTTGAGCAGAGAAATTGCCTAAGAATTCCCACCTCCTATATGTAATTACATTCTCTCTTGTGTGAGTTGGGCCTAGTACATCGTTTCTAACAAATATGTGATAAAAGTGATGAAATGTCATTTCTGAATCTGAATCCTGAAAATGTTTAGTTTTCAAAATCTAAGAACTTGTTCACCACAATAACCCTAAAACAAATGTTATGAGCATCTTTTAGATCCCAGTTTGACAGCAAGATCTCCCATTTGTACCTTTGAAGGATTCTCTGCTTCACCCATTGAAACCTCTTCTATTTCTGGAAAAGACATTTACAAACTCATGGCTGTTGCTACTCCACATGCTATGACTATTCATGTAAGGCTGCTGTTTGGTCAAGATGCCTTTAACAAAAATTCTATGTGCAAGGAAAGGTAAGAGTTGAGGAATGAAGACCATTTTTTTTTTTGGAGAAATTTCAGTATTTATTCATAATGAAAGTATCATTCATCAGTCCCAAATGGGTTGTCATGGCATGTGTGACTTAGTAAAAGAGCCCTTTTCTCTGAAATAGAGACTTAAACAATTATATACATTGCAAAGAATAAACTAGTCAAAATTGTCGAGCTCATGGCCTTCTTAAAGGTGCTGTCAAATAACTAAAGAGAACTACCAAAACTTTTTATTTATTACTATCTCAGGGTGTCAGAAGCTGTTATACTACTGAACTTGTAAAAATAGTAAAAAACATTTAATAAAAATCCTACTTAGAATTTTTGACAGAAATCTGATTTCCTTATGGATTAGATTATAATTATATTGTAGGCATTTGTGATTTTGACTAAAATATTTTACTCAAAAAAAGTTTTGTTCTTAAAAACATAATTGTGAAGCTTCATTTTACTGGCATAACTAAACCAAAACTCTCAGTAACGTAAAGTGATACAAATGACTTCTCAAATGAACCTGATAAAAATGATATTAATATTTATGAAAATAATGTCAATAATGTGCATTATTAGGACCAATACTCACTTTTAATAAGTGAGCACTTTTATCACTCTTTTATGAATATTTTTGTATTTTGTTTTTTGAAAATAAATCAAAAAGCAATCAAAAAGAACAGATAAGCATTTTTGACATAGTGTGCCCTTCTTTGAAATATTAATGGTATTTTTGGACAATATTCTTTATATCCTCCTGGTATCTCTTTTATTTTCTATATGTAAATGAACAAATTAAATTAAAATTTATCTTTTATAAAATAAGTCTAGAAATAACATAGTGAACATTATGTAGCATATCACCCAGATAGTATATCTACCTTGGGCTATAAACTTTCATCACTATCTTTTAATTTCTGTGAGAGGAGGCATGTCTATACTTCTTGACCCTTTCATAGTTTCTTATTTTAACTGACCCCAAATTGAACCCATATAAAACTTTTCAGAATTTATTAACTTTGCCAGAGGCAGCATTAGTTCAATAATTAAGTCTCTGTGTGACTCATCATCTGATAAGTTGAGTGCTACTGGAAGAAGGAATTTACTATTGGTATAAACAATGACATTTGCTTTCTGTCAAGAAAGAGGAATTAGTATTCATAGAAAGGGAAATAGGAATGACAATAAAAAGATAACATTTCTTTGGTTCTGCACAGTATTGCAGTCAGAATCTTATCCTTGAGTTCCCTAATCTCATGGAACATTTTTCTACCATTATATTGCACTCCTGCTTTGTTCAAAGTAGCACATAAGTTTCTTTACACATACTCAACAGTAAACCAGTTCCAAAAATTAAAAAGTTAATATCAAGGAAAACAGCAAGGTAATGTAGGAATATTATGTGTTTTTACATTTTTCAATAATTCTTAGTATGCTGATTAGAAATCCTATTTAAGTCTAGTTCTGTTTTATTGTTCTAACTTTTCTCTATTCTTCCATCAAGTCTTACTATTTATTATCTGAGAATTTTCTTTTTTTAAAATTTTTTATTTTAAAATTGTGGGGTGCCACTGCACTCCAGTCTGGGTGACAGAGTGAGACTCCAACTCAAAAAAAAATAAATAAAATTGTGGGGTACAGTTAAGGGTTAGGTTTACAAATATGCATCGTTCAGGCAACCTTGTTGATAAGGGGTGTCTCCCCATCCCCAGACAGATATTCACTACCATTAGTCCCACCTCCCATCCCCTCCCCACACCCCCCCATAGATTCCCACCATTGTCAATCCTTTTCTTGTAGTGTTATGATAGATGTTCAAGGCCCACTATATGAGTGAGAACATGTGATACTCAGATCTTTGTTTCTGTGAGAGATCACTCAGTATTATAGAATGTAGTTCCATCCAGGTTGCTGTGAAATTCATGATTTTGTTCTTTTTCATGGTTGCATAGTATTCCATCATGTATATGTACCACATTTTTAAATCCAGCCCTCTTTTGATGGACAGCATGGTTGGTTCCAGGTCCTTCCTATTGTGAACAATGCTGTGATAAACATATGTGTGCAGGTGTCTTTTTATAGAGTGATTTGAGTTCTCCAGGGTATATTCCCAGTAGGGGGATTGCAGGGTCATATGAGAGGTCAATATTTAGAGATTTTAGGAATCACCACACTGCTTTTCACAGAGGTTGCACTAGTTTACATTCCCACCAACAATGTAGAAGTGTTCCGTTTTCACCACATTCTCTCCAGAATCTGTTATTTTTGAGGTATTGATAATTGCCATTCTGATTGGAGTTAGGTGGTATCTCAGTATAGTTTTGATTTGCATCTCCTTGATGATTAGTGAGGATGAACATTTCTTCATGTGTCTGTTGGCCGCTAGGATGTCTTCCTTTGAGAAGTCTCTGTTCATATATTTTGCCCACTTTATAATGGGTTTTTTTTTTTTTTCTTTTCAGCATGTTTGTGTTCCTTTTAGATCCAAGATATTAGGACTTTGTCAGACCTGGAGTTGGCAAATACTTTTTCCCAGCCTGTGGGCTGTCTTCCTGCTCTCTTGATGGTTTTTTTGGCTTTGCAGAAGCTTGTCAGTTTAATAAGTCCCACTTGTATATCTTATATCTTATGGCCCATGCGTTTCGTGTATTGCTCAGGAATTCGATGCCAGTTTCAATTTCATAAGTGTGTGTCCTGCATTTTCTAAGGTTCTTAAGGTTTGAGGTTTTACATTTAGGTCTCTAATCCACTTAGAGTTAATTTTTCTGTATAGGGATAGATAGGGATCTTGTTTGAGTCTTCTGCATGTGGTCAGCCAGTTTTCCCACACTATTTACTGAATAGGTTCTCCTCTCCCCAGTGGTAGGTGGTGGAGGCTTTGTCAAAGATGATTTGTTTGAGAAATTGAGGTTTTGTTTCTGGAATCTCAATTCTATTCCATTGGTTTATATGACTGTTCCTGTACCAATACTGAGTTGTTTTGATTATTGTAGCTTTATAGTAAAGTTTGAAGTCTGGTAATGTGATACCTCCTACTTTGTTGTTTTTTTTTTTTACTGAGGACTGTACTGGCTATTCTTGGTCATTTGTGTTTCCATATGAATTCCTGTATTGTTTTTTCTAGGTTTGAGAAGAAAGTTGCTGGTAATTTGATGGGTATTGCATTAAATTTGTAGATTGCCTTAGGTAAGATGGACATCTTCACAATGTTGATTCTTCCAATCCAGGAGCATGGGATATCTTTCCACTTGTTTGTGTCATCTTTGATTTCTTTGAGCAGTGTTTTGTAGTTTTCATTGTAAAGGTCATTCACATTTGTGGTTAGAAAGATGCCTAGGTATTTCATTTTTTTTGTGTGGCTATTGTGAATGGAATTGTGCTTTTTATTTGGGTTTCTGTTTGTTTATTATTGGTGTAAAAAATGCTATTGTCTTTTGCACATTTATTTTATACCCTGAGACATTGCCAAAGTCCTTTATAAGTGTAAGGAGGTTTTTGACAGATTCTCTTGGGTTTTCAAGGTACACAATCATATCATCTACAAAGAGAGATAACTTGACTCCCTCTTTTCCTATTTGGATACCCCTGATTGCCTCCTCTTCTCTGATTGCTCGAGCCAGGACTTCCAATACTATATTGAACAGGAGGGGTGAGAGTGGGCATCCTTGTGTTGTTCCAGTTTTCAGGAGAAATGGTTCCAATTTTTGTTTATTTAGGAGTATGCTGGCTGTGGGTTTCTCATAGATGGCTTTTACTATTTTGAGGTATGTTCCACATAGGCCTAGATGTTTGAGGGTTTTTTATCAGGAAGGGGTACTGGATTTTATCAAAAACTTTTTCTGCATCTAATGATATAATCATGTGGTTTTTGTTTTGACACCTGTTGATGTATTTAATTACATTTATGGTTTTATGAATGTTGAACCAGTCTTGTGTCCCAGGGATGAAACCTACTTGGTCACGATGAATGATTTTTGAGATGTATTTTTGAATACAGTTTGCTAGGACCTTGTTGAGAATTTTAGCATCTATGTTCATCAAAGATATTGGCCTGTACTCTTTCTTTGTTGGGTCTTTATCTGGCTTGGGTATCGATGTGATATTAGCTTCATAAAATGATTTGGGGAGAGTTCCATCTTTCTCAATCACCTGGAATACCTTCAGTAGGACTGGTATCAACTCCTCCTTAAATGTCTTGTAGAATTCTGCTGGAAAGCCATCTGGTCCATGACTTTTTTTGTAGGTAGTTTTCTTATTACATAGTAAATTTCCTTGATTGTTATTGGTGTATTTAAGGTCTTGATTTCTTCTTGTTTCAACCTAGGCAGGTTGTGTGATGTTAGAAAGTCCTCCATTTCCTTAAGGTTTTCAAGTTTGTTTCCATACAAGTGTACATAGTAGTCTCTAATGATCTTTTGTATTTCCTTCAGGGTCAGATGTGATTTCATCTTTTGTGTGTCTGATTGTGTTTATTTGGGGTTTTTCTCTCTTTTTCTTCATCAGTCTAGCTAGGGGACCATCTTGTTTATCCTTTCAAAGAACCAGCTTTTTGCTTCATTGATTTTTTGTATTATCTTTTTTTCTAGTCCCGGATTTGGGCTTTTATTTTGGTGATCTGAATTCTTCTGGTGAAGTTAGGGTTTTGGTGGTCTTGCTTTTCCAGGTTTCTTAGGTGACTTGTTAGGCTGTTAATTTGTGATCCTTCCATTTTCTTCATATGCGTTTGTAGAGATATGAATTCCTCTCTTACTACAGCTTTTGTGACATCCCAGAGATTTTGGTAAGATGTTTCTTCATTTTCATTTGTTTCCAGATATCTTTTAATCTCTGTTTTGATTTCATCATTGACCCAGGAGTTGTTTAGCATCATGCTGTTTAGTGTCCATATCTTTGTGAGTTTTGGGGGAACCTTCTTGGTGTTGATGTTTATTTTTATTCCATGTGGTCCGAGAAGGTGCATGGTAAAATTTCAATCTTTTAAAATTTGCTTATGCTTGATTTATGGCCAAGTATGTGATTGATCTTAGAGTATGTTCCATGCAGTGATGAGTAGAATGTGTACCCTGTAGTCGTTGGATGGAGTATTCTGTAGGTATAATTAAGTCCATTTGGTCAAGAGTCACATTGAGGTTCTGCATCTCATTGCTGATTTTTTGACCTGATGATCTGTCTAGGGTTATGAGTGGGATATTGAAGTCCCCAGCTATGATAGTGTTAGAGTTGATACCTTTTTTGAGTTTACATAGAAGCTGCTTTATGAAAGTTGGTGCTCCTTTGTTGGGTGCATATGTATTTAAGATGGATATTTTTTATTGATGGATTGAACCCTTTATCATTATGTAGTGGCCTTTTGTATCTTTTTAAATTTTTGATAGCTTAAAGGGTATTTTGTCCTTTCTTTTGTGTTCTGTTCACCTGAAAGTTTATTTCCCATTCTCTTACTTTGAGTCTGTGAGTGTCCATTCTAGTGAGGTGAATCTCTTGAAGGCAATAAATCATTGCCTGGTGATATTTTATTCATTTTGCCATTCTATGTCTTTTCATTGGTGCATTTAGTCCATTCACACTTAGCCTAATTATTGAAATGTGAGAGTTGATTGCTGTCATAAGGTTCAAACACAGTTGTTGTTCCTGTTTGTTTGTTGTCTTTCTTTTGGATTTTGAGTTGGTTCATGTGTGTTTTTTCTGGGGTTTTTTTGAGTTGGAGTCTCACTCTGTCACCCAGACTGGAGTGCAGCGGCCACTCCCAGCCACTGCAGCCTCAACCTGCTGGGCTTGGGAAATCCTTCTGCCTCAGCCTTCCAACTACAGACACACGCTACCATGCCTACCTAATTTTTTTAAATTATTGTGAAGATGAGATCTCGCCAAGTTGCCCAAGTGGGTCTCGAACCTGCGGGTTCAGGCAATTCACTCACCTCGGCCTCCCAAAGCACAGGATTATAGGCTGAGCCACCGAGCCTGGTCTCATGTGTGTTTTTAATCTTTTGCCTGTACTCTTGTGAAGAATGTTGTTGTTCTTTTTTCCTTTTCTTCTGTGTTCAGTACTTTCTTAAGTGTTTCTTGTAGATGTGGTCTGGTGGCAGCGTAGGTTCTTAGGGATTGGATATCTGGGAAAGATTTCAATTCTCCGTGACTGATGAAACTTAGCTTGGCTGGGTAGGTTATTCTTGGTTGAATTGTTTATCTTTTAGTACTTTGAAGATAGGGCTCCAAGCTCTCCTAGCCTGCAGGGTTTCTGTAGATAAATCTGCTGCTATTCTAATTGGTCTTCCCCAGTGGGTAGCCTGACCTTTTTCCTTGCTTCCTTTAGGATATTTTCTTTTATAGCTACTTTGTTTAGGCGAATTATTATGTGTCTGGGAGTTGGTCTTCTCATTTGTTGTCTTGCAGGGGTTCTCTGAATCTCTTGTGTTTGAATTTTTGCATCATTGATGAGATAAGTGAAGTTTTCTTGAATGATTTCATGAAATGTTTGTTCCAATGTGACCTATGACTCTCTCTCTGCCTCAGGAAGGCCAATTACTCTTAGATTGGGTTTCTTGAAGTAATCATTCATCTCTTGAAGGTTTTGTTCTATCTTTTTAAGCTTCTTTTCTATGTTTTTGACAGTTTGGATTAGTTCTGTATTTTGGTCTTCAATTTCTGAGATTCTTTCTTCTGCTTGGCTAATTCTTCTTTCCATGATTATTAGTTTGTTATTTATTTCCATCACAGTATTCTTTACTGCTGTTATTTCTGTCATCAGCTCCTTCCTATTTTCTTCTTGTCTCTCTTCAATTTTTTTATTCTCTCTTTACGCCTTGATGTCTGGGTTTGTTGCATGTGACCAATCATTCTGGGGGCTCTTCATTGTTTGTGTTCCAAAGTCTGTTTTCTCAGTGTCTGAGCTCCCAGGGTTCTATGTGAGCCCTATATTCTTCTTTTGGTTTTTCTTCATTTGTGCAGATTTTTCCTCCCTACTTTTCCCTCCCCTCCACTTTTCCATCTTCTTTAATTCTGTTATTCTGGGGTGGAGAGTTTGCTTTTACTTCTGTTTGTTCAATCTCCTATTCTTCCTAATGTATTTCCTCTTGCTTTGTTCAGTTCTGGAGTTGGACCATAGGTTGAGGGCAGTCCTTTTTGCAGTTCTGAATTTAATTAAGGGGGGGAGCTGTGATTCAAAATCTCTCTGCAGATCCCAGTATCCACCAACAGTTGTATGGATAGTCTGAAACCCACTTCCCACTGCCTTGGAATCTGTTCATGTAGTGGGGTTGTAAGTTTACTCCCTGAAAGCAATATGAGGTTAACAGAGGGAAGAGAATGGAGCAGGCAGTGGGTGGAAGAGGAGGGTGGAGAGAGAGAGGAGTAAGAGGGAAAACAGATGAGTGTACCGACTAGCAAGTGAAAAGAGACACAAATACTGAAACAAATAAAATGAAAAACACTAACCTTGACTAAAAACTAACCAACAACCATATAAAAAACTAAAACAACATAATGTTAACCTACAAGCTAACCAACCTCCTTATTGATGTTCTATTCCTCTATACAAATATGGGGTTTACAGAGTGTCTGAGAATTTTCAAATACACACCTATATACATATAGATATATCCATATTTATATTGCTTATGAGAAAAATTGATTTTCAATTTCTAAAATATGCTTAACTTACTTTTCTAAATAGCAGTATTGAAGGATATTTTATATATCATAAAATTCATCCATGATAACTGCACAGTTCAATATCTTTAGTAAATTTTTAGATCTATGTAACCCTCACTGCAAACTAGTTTTAGAACATTTTCTTTTCTTTTTTTTTTTGAGTTGGAGTCTCACTCTGTCGCCCAGACTGGAGTGCAGTGGCTGCTCCCAGCCACCGCAGCCTTGACCTGCTGGGCTCCAGCGATCCTTCTGCCTCAGCCTCCAAGTAGCTGGAACTACAGGCATGTGCTACAATACCTGGCTGATTTTTTATTTTATTTTATTGTAGAGATGATGTCTCGCTGCCCAGGCAGGTCTCAAACCCACAGGCTCAGGCAATCTACTCACCTCAGCCTCCCAAATGCACAGGATTACAGGCTGAGCCACTGAGCCCAGCTTAGAACATTTTCATCAGTCTGAAAGGTTCTCTCGTGTTTGTGCCTCTTTTCACTTAACATCTACAGCCACTCTTAACCCTAGGTAACCTATGATTTGTTTTTGAATTCTATAAATTTGCCTCTTTATAGATAATACAAATGAAATAACAAAATAAATGGACTTTCTCATTTAACTTTATTTACCTAGCATTAAGTCCTTGAAGTTCTTTAGGTCTGGAATAAATAAAAGCATTTTGTTCTTTTTATTGCTGAACATTATTCCATTGTGTGGATATATCACATGTTGTTTTCCCATTCATCAGTTGAAAAACATTTGGTTTCCTTTAACTATTTGGCTATCACTAATAATGCTTAAATGAACTGTCTTTATAAGTGTTTGTGTGGATCTAGGTATTACTTCTCTTTGGTAGATTTTATAAGTAAAATTGCTGAGTCAAATGATAGAGATCTGCATAACTTTTAAGGGGGAGAAGTAAAAGTATAGAGATTTTGCATTTTATTTCAGTTAAGTTGTTATCAACTTAAAATAGGCTGCTATAACTATAAAACGTTTTACAGAAGACTTGTGGTAATAACAAAAATCTCTTTATATATATAGAAAAGATAAATAGAAAAAAAAGCATTCTTACCACTATCCAAAAAAAATGAAATTGTAAGAAAGACAGTGAGAAAAGAACAAAAGGAAAAAGGATCTGCAACATTTAAAAGAAATGAACAAAATGGTAATAAATCCTTACCTATCAGTAATTATTCTAAAAGTAAAGTAAAGAAAATAATTTGTTCACTGTACTACAGCAGCTAAGTGGAAAAAAACAAGATTCAACTTGAAGCTGCCTTCAAGGAACTCATTTTAGCTTCCAAGAGACACATTTAATGAAAATGGAGGAATGAAAAAATATTTTGAGCAAATTAAAAACAAAAAGACAGCAGTGGTATTTATGTCAGACAAAAGATAATTTAAGTCAAAAATTGCCAAAACAATATACACTGAAGTATAGGTCAGTATATAATAATAGTCAGTTTATCAAGACTATATAACAATGGTAAATATAAAGGAATCCAACATAAGAGCACCTAAATATATAAAGCAAAGTTTAATAGAAGTAGAGAGAAAAATAAGCAAAAATGTAATAATAATATGAGACATCAATGCCTCGCTTTTATAAATGGATAGATTATCCAGATAAAAATTAAATAAGGAAACAGTACATTTAAAATGCAGGACAGACAAAACAGACATAGCAGATATATACAGAACATTTCATCCAATAGCAACAGAATATATATGATATTCTACTGCAAAACAAACAAACAAAAACTCTAGAGTGCATCATATACTATACCACTGAGACTGGAGACAGCTAGAGAAAGGCTAGGCAGACTGGCCAGTCCTCTGGTAACAATGTAGTGAACTCCTGGCAGGCCTCTCAGGCTCAGCATTGGTAAACAATTCCCTGCATGCCTCTCAAACCGAGCTTAGGTACTCAACTGCTGGGGTCAAAAAACAACCAATAGGCTCACCATTAGACCACTATCTTAATACTGACCCATTAGAACAGCTATAGCTCACAACTAATGCTAGCCAATCAGCTTGGACTTAGGGCTATATAAGCATCAAGTTTTTGGCCCCAGATGGGCAACCCTGTCCAGTTCCCTCCCACCACAGGAGCTTTTCTGTCCTGTCAATAAATTCTACTTACTCACTTTCCATCTGTCCATGTCCCTCATTCTTCCTGGGCATGAAACAAGAACCTGGATCTGAAAAGCTACAACCCGGACCCTGAAAAGCTGCAAACCTGAAGAGCTGCAGAAGATCAACAGAGTTGAAAAGTCATACACCCAAGAAGCTGGCTTGTCAGCCGAAGGAGTTAGCTGAACTAGAAGAGCTGCCTGAAGCAGATGAGACTTGGGCTAGGCTTGCCAGCCCACCAAGCCAGCAACACTCTCAAGGCTCGGGTTGCCAGCCTGTTAGAGCCAACACCCTGTGGGCAAGGCTTTCCAGTCGTCCCCCCTGCTCCTGCCATCGCAGCACTCAGGGCTTGGCTTGCCAGCCCATTAGAGTTGACACTTCTGGGGTGAGGCTTACCAGCCTCTTGGTGACCCTTTCTGGGACTTGGCTAGCCAACCCATTGAGCTGACACTCTTGAAGTCCAGGCTGACCTGAAATATCTGCATTGGTTTTGGCACCCAAACATGGACTCTATGGAAGGGTGAGTTATAGCGGATCTATCACTTTATTTTCATCTCCGAGGAACCTCATCCTCAAGTTTTTTTTACTCTGTCTAAAGAACAAATTACTGGGACTCTGCTAGCCAGTTATAAGTGAATAGCGCAGCTGCCGGTCTACAATATCTAGAGGTCAGGCTTGCTGGAGAGGACTTGGTTAAACCCCCATCACTCTCAGGTGTTGGGAATGTTGACCCTGTTCTGATCCAGTTTCTTTTCATGAAGGTCTAGTTGTGTGGAATTTGAAGAAGCTTGGGGGCAATTGAGGGCATCTGGCTAAGGCTACACCTTGGTGTTACCAGAAGGCTTCCAGTCTGGCTCCAATTCACGACAGCCTGACAGGGTGTCAGCAGAAGACTTCCAGTCTCTCATATAATGCTTTTTTTAGTCTCTCCTATCACATTTTCTTTGGGATTGCCATGGGTCCTGTCCCCACTTTGTCCTTGGTGATGTGGGTGTCTTAGTAGCTTAGGGAGCTGGCATTACTAGACAGTGTTGGCAACTGGTTTGACCCCTATTAGATAAAAGCTCAGGATAAGGTGTGTTCATTAGTTGGAGAGGCAAAGGGCAGGAAGCTTTGGTTTCATTCTTTTTATTCATGTTAGGAAGCAATGTAATTTGCAAGAATGAGAAACTGCTTTATATAAGGAATTTAAGTCTTGTGAAGTTAGGTCTCTACATTTAAGGACTCAAACAATGTCGAAAGAACATGCAGACTTTATGTTAAGATGCTTGACTGATGATGGGCTTAGGCTTTTTGGAAGATGTCAGGGACTGCCTCAAAAGATCCTACCAGTACTTTCGTGTCTCCATATGTGTGGTTCTTATTAGGAAAGTAATCTGAATGTTGTAACCTAGCTCAAACCATGGACTTCCTGGCCAGAGGGTCATGAAAAATCCCAGATAACCCCTACCCTTGTCGAGAATCCTGCTTCTAAATCCAATTGTTCCAAGGCTTTTTTGAAAACCTAGTCTGGTAAGGAGGAATGCTAGGTTTGAGGAATCCAGAGGCAGAGTTGACAGCATGTAGGACAGGTATTAATGCATAGGTGAGAGTGACTATTCCTACCAACTGGGTCACTATTGCTGTACTTGGATGGAGGTCAGGCTTGCATCCAAGGGGATGCCATGAGCAGAGAAGGACAGGAAAGTGAGGGGATGCTCTCCTTTCTTCTGTCCTTATTCATCACTCATGTTGGTTGGAGGAGGAAAAGCTTAGGGACGCCTTTCTTTCACCTCTCTCTTATTCAGATGGGTAAGGGCCATCTGGCTATCTGCAGTGTGTACTCAAGAATGCATCCTGGGACATGGGACTCCTTTGATCCTCAGACTTTAAACAGCATCTTAAATTATTTTACACCAGCTGGGCTCGGTGGCTCAGGCTGTAATCCTGCACTTTGGGAGGCTGTGGTGAGTGGATTGCCTGAGCCCACGGGTTTGAGACCTGCCTGGGCAACTTGGTGAGACCTCATCTCTATAATTAATCAAAAAATCAGTTGTGCATGTTAGTATGTGCCTGTAATTCCAGCTACTCAGAAGGCTGAGGTGGAAGGATTGCAGAGCCCAGTGGGTCGAGGCTACAGTGGCCAGGAGCGGCCACTGCACTCCAGTCTGGGCGACAGAGTAAGACGCCAACTCAAAAAAAGGAAATTATTTTACATCCAGGCATGACTGAATTATAAGTTGCAGGATGGAGGAACCTGGCGTCCAGAGGGAAGAATCAATCATAATTCAATTATGCGGCTATAAAGTTTCTGTAACTGCAAAGGCAAATGGTCCAAGGTTCCATGTGTACAGACTTCACATTATGAGAAAATCTGGACCTTTGTCAACAATCCAGTATTGATTCAGCCCTACAAGACTTGAAACAGATCAAGGAAGATCTTGAAAGTTTCTCAGATGGCCCTAACAAGTATATGATACTTTCTGGAATTTAATGCCAGTATTTGAGCTCTGCCGGAAGGATGTTATGTTGCTCTTAGGCCAGACCCTAACGAGCACTGAGAAACAAGCAGCCCTACAAGTGGCAGAGACGTTTGGAGATGAGCTTTGCATTTTGTATAATGCTAGAGAAGGGGAAGAGCCCTATCCAATAGACATGTCTGCAGTGCCATTGGAAGACCCTAAATGGGACCCTGATAGTTATTTGGGAGAATGGAGGAGGACATTACAGAAATAAGTCAAAGGACCAGGTAGTACTTTAGAGAATCTCCTGAAAGTGGCCACCTCTTGTTTTATAACAGGATCAGGAGGCAGCACAGGAAAAAGAGAGGAGACACAAGACAAAGGCAAGAGCTCTAGTAGCTGCCTTAATAGGTGCATATAGCCCAGAATTCCCAGAGTTTACCTGCTAACTGTTATGGATGCAGCAAGCCAAAACATTAAAGAAGTAATAGGGTTCCAACATGAAAAGCTGCAGAACCAGACATCTCAATTGACAGTCACCTTTAGTGACAAAACTCCAATAGCCTATTAGAGAGCCGGTAACAACGGACCTGCTAAGGGGATGATGTCTATAGCCATAGGTACAATCTGCGGGGGCACTAGAAACCTGATTGCTCCAAAGAGGCCTAAACCTCCAGGACCTTGTCCACTGTACAGGCCAGAAAGCCACTGGAAAGCAGGTATGCTCTCTTCTAAAGGGAGGACAGAATAACTAGTTCAGGAATCATGGCCACTGAGGAGACCTGGAAACCCGCTACAGTGCCTAGCATAACTCACCATCGCCCCAAGTATCTCCAGATGAATATTAGGGCACTGAAACCCAAATTAATACTGAATTTAACACAGATGCCAACCATTTGGTTCTGACCATCCATTTTGGAATATAAATTTGTTGTAATTCAAGTTGCTAGGTGTTAATTCAAAATGTAAATGTAGAAGGTTGTATAGAAAGATGATGGAAGAAGCCAGAAAAGCACAGACAAGATGTAAAGAGAGTTCAAGTTGGTATGGTAGTGTGTTTTTGGTTAGGAAGGAGGTAAAGGACCGAATGGTTTTATATAGGAAGGAATCTTATAAGGTAAATTTTTGTTCTATGGTAAAATGGATGGTCACTTAAAAGAAGGAAGGTATAAGCAAAAATAAAAATAAAAAAGGGGGGGTTTCATGCATATTGAAAAATGGTATGTCATATGTAGAGTGGTATATGGAATTAAGGCGACTTAATCAGCTACAACTCATTTTCTAATTTGGATATGAGAGGCTGAGAAAGCCTTTGGTCAATTCAAACAAGCCTCAATTGCAGCACCAGCTTAGTCTTTCCAAAGGAAAGACATTTAACCTTTATGTGTCTGGGAGAAAAGGAATGGCCCTGGAAGTCCTGACTCAAACCCAGGGTCCAGTCCAACAATCTGTGGTCTACTTAAGCAAGGAACTTAATCTGGTGGCTAAGGAATGGCCAGCCTATCTAAGAGCAATGGCAGCAGTAGCATTGTTGGTGCCAGGAGCTATTAAGCTAACAATGGGAGATTAAAAAAACTATTGTCTTCAGTCTTTCTCCCTTGGGAAATGGCAATAATACATTGTAAAGGCCATCAAAGGGAACCTATGGAATAGCTGAAGGAAATAAACTAGCGGATCTAACAGCCAAGTTAGCAGCAAGAAAAACCCAGGTTTCTGATCCATTTGAGGCCCCTCTGATTTCGGAGAGCCCCTCGAAAGATTTAGAACCCCAATATTCTCCTGCAGAGATAGAATGGGCTACATCTCAGGAATACGTTTTTCAGCTTTCAGGATGGTTGCAATCAGAGGATGGCAAACGTCATCTGCCAACCTCCTGCCATTGGAAGGTTCTTATAACCCTCCATTAGACCTTTTATCTCAGAAGAGATAAAACTTTCCAACTAGTCCATAAGCTGCTTTCAGTAAAGGTTATAAGAATAGACTCGTGGATTCATCACACTAAAGTGAAAGCCTGGAGTCTAGAAGAAGTTGCCTCAGCTGACCTAGAAGAGCACACAGAATCAAACTAAAGTTCGTAAAAGATAAGTGGCATTAATTGACTGCCTATACATTTCCTTGTTATAGTTATACCTATACTTGCTGCCTTTGTTTTCATCTTGATTTGTACCATTAGATGTCTCTGTCCAGGACCCCTTAATCCTGAGGGTCCATGGGATTGTTTTCCTCTCTTGAAGTTTCCCTCATGAACAAACAAAATGCCTACTCTATCTTGCTTTCCGTTTCTAATATCATCAGTCCTAGCTTCTTCTAAGCACTGTCCATTGTGTGACTCAACAGGATAATTATTCAAACATTAGATATCCTCACAGTGGAATGTGGAGGAACATGCATGTTATTAAAGGAGGAAGAACATACATGTTATTAAATGAAACTTGTTTCCATATTAATACTTAGTCCCAAATAGAAGAGACTTTACAGGTTATAAAATAGTAAAATCATTGACTCTTTACAAGAACAGGTAGTTTCAGGACCCAGTTGTCTATAATCTTTTATTAAATTCTAGGGATTTCCAATATATGCACATGAGTTTTTTTCCTTAATATCTCCTTTTGTTGTATTGCTTATGATTGGTCCATGTATTGTTAATCTTCTTGTAAAGTTTGTTTCTTCTCACCTAGAGGCCGTCAAACTCCAAATGGTGATGCAGATGGAACCTGGTATGCAAGCTTCTTTCTACCAAGGACCTTTAGATCGCCCTCCAGAGGATCGCTTGCTGCCATCCCCATTTGATGTCCATGATCAGCAGGAAGTAGCCAGACCGGTCATCGTCCTCATTCCCGAATGGCAGTTAGGGTTACTACTCCAAAAGGGGGAATGAGACAGGAAATAGCTAGAGAAAGGCTAGGCAGACAGACAGGCAAGTCCTCTGGTAACAATGTAGGGAACTCCCGGCAGGCTTCTCAGGCTCAGCATTGGTAAACAGGCTCCCTGTGAGGCTTTCAAACTATAGCTTAGATACTCAATTACTAGGATGAAAAAGCAACCAATAGGCTCACCATTAGACCCCTATCTTAATACTGACCCATTAGAACAGCTATAGCTCACAACTAGTGCTAGCCAATTGGCTTGGACTTAGGGCTATATAAATACCAGGTTTTTGGCCCCAGATGGACAACCCCACCACAGGAGATTTTCTGTTGTCTTCATAAATCCTGCTTACTCACTTTCCAGCTATCCGTGTCCCTCATTCTTCCTAGGCATGAGACAAGAACCTGGACCCTGAAAAGCTGCAACGTGAAGAGCTGCAGAAGATCGTTGGAGTTGCAAAGCCGTGCATCTCAGAGGCTGGCTTGTCAACCAAGGGAGTCAGCTGAACCAGGAGAGCTACCGGAAGAAGGTAAGACTCGGGCTAGACTTGCCAGTCCACCAAACCAGCAACACTCTCAGGGCTTGGCTTGCCAGTCTGTTAGAGGTAATACCCTAGGCTTGCCAATCCCCTTCCCCACTCCCATCCATCGCAACACTCAGGGCTCGGCTTGCCAGCCCATTAGAGCTGACACTTCTGGGGTTAGGCTCACCAGCCCCTTGGTGACCCTCTCTGGGTCTTAGCTTACTGACCCACTGAACTGACACTCTTGAAGCCCAGGCTGACCTGAAAATTCCACATCACCACAAAGTAAATCTTATAAAATTTTAGATTAAATCAAATGAATATCTTTTCTAATCACAATGGTATAAAATAAAAAATAAGAAGCCAGAGCAAATATTTCAAAATTTACACATTTGTGAAAATTAATCCAAATGTTCCCGAAAAATGAATGGAACAATGAATAAATCAAAAGGAAAATAAACAATATATTGAGATAAGTGTTAATAAAAACACAACATACCAAAATTTATAGAATGTAGCAAAAACAGTTCTAGAAACAAAAGTTTATTATGATAAATGCCTACATTAAAAAAAGAAATTTCAGAAAAACTAAATTTACACCTCAAAAAACTAGAAAAAAAAGACAACTAAGTCCTAAATCAATAGAATAAGGGAAAGAGTAAATATTAGAGTAGACTAAATAAAAAGAGACTAAGAAAAAAAAAGATCAATGAAACTAAGAATTTTTTGAAAAGATAAACCAAATTGACAAATCCTTAACTAGACTTAAAAAATGAAACAAATAAATAAAATTACAAATGAAACAAGAAACATTACAACAGAAACTATAGAAATAAGACTAAAAGAAACTATTGTAAACAATTTTATGTGAATAAATTGGATAACTGAGAAGAAACAAAGTTTTAGAAACATTCAGCCTACCAAGATTGAATAGAAAAATCTGAACAGATCAATAAGAGATCAAATCAGAAACAAAAAATTTCCTAACAATGATATGCTTAGAACTAATTGTCTTCACTATTGAATTATATTAAGCATTTAAAGAAGAATTAAAACCAACCCTTTTCAACTCTTCCAAAAATTTAAAGGAGGAATACTTTTTAACTAATTTTATGAGGACAGCATTATTACCCTAATACCAAAGCAAGACAAGGACATTACAAGTAAAGAAAATTATAGGTAAATTTTTCTAAAAACAAAGACACAATAATGCTGAAAAAATACTACTAATAAAAGAGAGATAAAATACTAGAAAAGTAAATTCAACAACACATTAAAAAGATCATACTTCATGATCAAGTGGGGCTTCTTCTTGAGATGCAAAATGGTTCAACATATACAAGCCAACAATTGTGATTAACATTCATTCATGATAAAAACTCTCAACAAATTAGGTACAGAAGGAATGTACCTTAACATAACAATGTCCCATAATATGAAGAGGCCACAGCAAACATCACACTCAATGGTGAAAGTTGAAAAGCACTTTGGGAGGGGTTCAAGACCAGCCTAGGCAACTTGACAAGACCTTGTCTCTATAATAAATGAAAATGTTTGCTGGGCATAGTGGTATGCACCTGTGGTTCCAGCTACTTGGAAGGCTGAGGCCGAAGGATCACCTGAGTCCAGCAGGTCGAGGCTGTGGTGGTCATGAGCATGCCACTGCAGGCCAACCTGGGTTAGACAGAGTGAGACTCCTACTCAACAAAAAAAAAAAAAAAAAGAGGTCAAGATACCCACTCAACACTTCTATTTACATAGTACTGGATCTCTTAACCAGCACAATTAGGCTAAAATAAAATAAAATAGACATACAAATTGGAAAAAGAAAAAAAAAACAGCTAAAAGCAACTGTTTGAAGATAACATAATCCTGTTATAGAAAACCCAGATGACACCACCAAAAACTAATAGAACTAATACACAAATTCACTAAAGCTGCAAGACACAAAATCAATGTACAAAAATCAGTCACATTTATGTACACTAACAACAAGTTATCTGAAAAGAAATCCAGAAAAAGATTCCTTTTAAAATATCAAGAAGAATAAAATACTTAAGAATAAATTAAATCAAGGATGTGATAATCTGTACATTGAAAACTGTACACCCTTTTGAATTGCTGTCTTCTGAAAAGCACCAGGATGTGTGTTAGATTGGTCTCCCGGTTTTAGGGAAATGACAGTCTGTAATGTCACTTCTGTGGTATAAGCAAAATGAATAAAACATGTTTATAAAAGAAAAAAGAAAACTGTAAAACCTTAATGAACAAATATTGAAGAAGACACAAATAAATGAAAATATATAACATATCCTATGTTCACAAATTGGAGAAATAATACTGTTAAAATATCCATACTACAATAAGGAAAACAGATTCAGTGCAATTCTTATCAAAATTCCAATGATATTTTTGCAGAAATATAAAAAATAATCCTAATATTCATATGGAACCACAACAGATACAGAATAGTCAAAGCAATCTTTAGCAAGAGCACAGCTATAGACATTACAGTTTCTGATTTTCAATTATATTACAAAGATACAGTAATCAAAACAGTATGATACCTGCATAAAAACAGACACATAGACTAACTCAACAGACTGGAAAACCCAGAAATAAACTCATGAATACATATAACAAAGAAAGGACAGTCTTTTCAATAAATGGTGCTGGAAAAACTGGATATAAATGTTTGCAAAATAAAATTAGACCCTTATCCCATACTATATAGAAAAATAAACTTTAAAAATGGCTTAAAGACTTAAACATATGACTTGAAACTAAAATGACTGAAAGAAAACTTAATGAAAAGCTCCATGACATTAGTTTGGGTGATAATTTTTTTGGCTATGAGCTCCAAAGCACAGGCAACAAAAGTAAAAACAGACAAATGTGATTACTTCAAACTCAATAGTAAGAATAAATAGTACATTTAAAAAATTTGCAAAGGACCCAAACAGTTATTTCCCAAAAGAAGACATAAAATGTCCAACAGATATATACTTAACATTACTAATTATCAGAGAAATGAAAATTAAAACCACAAAAAGGTATTATTACCAACCTGTTAGGATTGCTATTATAAAAAAATATTAAAGATTAAACTGTATTAGTAAGCCAGGCTTGGTGGCTCAGCCTGTAATCCCGTGCCTTTGGGAGGCTGAGGTGAGTGGATTGCCTGAGCCTGCGGGTTCGAGACCCGCCTGGGCAGCAAGACCTCATCTCTACAATAAATCAAAAAAAAATCAGCCGGGCATGGTAGCACGTGCCTGTAATTCCGGCTACTCGAAAGACTGAAGCGGAAGGATTGCTGGAACCCAGCAGGTGAGGCTGTGGTGGCTGGGAGCGGACAATGCACTCCAATCTGGGCAACCGAGTGAGACTCCAACTCAAAAAAAAAAAAAAAAAAGGATTAGTGAGGATGTAGAGAAAGGGAACCATTGTGCACTGTTAGTGGAAATGTAAATTATACAGCCATTATGGAAAAGTAATATAAAGGGTTTCTAAAATTAAAAATAAATCTACCACATGATACAGAAATTCCACTACTGAGTACATTGTCAAAAAATAAAATTAATATGTTGAAGAGATACATGCACCCCCATATTCATTATAGCATTATCTACAGTAGTGGAGATACAGAATCAACCTCATTGTGTAGAAATTGGTGAATGGGTATAAACATGTGATATAGATGCATAATGGATAAAATACATAGTTCTGTATTTTAAAAGAGGGTTTTCCTATAATTCGTTATGATATGCATGATCCTAGAGGACATTTTGTTCAGTGAACTAAACCAAGCATGGAAAGACAAATACCCACATAATATCATTTATATTTGGAATTCAAAAAAGATGGTTACCAGGGGCTTGATAAAGCATGAAAAATAAAGTTTCACAACTCAGGGATGACAGTTTGAATTTCTCACCAAGTCGCTGAGACCTTCAGAAGTGTTTGTTAACTGAATATGACCAGCATTTAGAATGGGTAGTAGAAAAGGGATATGAATGCCAGTTGAAACCTTGACCATCAGCAGCAGAGAATGCAGAAGTTTGTCATTTTATCCTTTTTGACACCTAACCACTCCCTTAAAGAAACATTATCACCATAGTCCTTTATGAACAATACCTAGGTTTTACTTGATGAAGTAAAACCCATGACTCCTTCTGCATTTAGCATTTTTATATTGTTCAGCAGAGATTCTGATAAAATTATCAAGGTTATTTTATTTCCTTTTCAGTTCTTTTGATTCATTATAGTTTTTAAGAGTTAAAAAAGTAAATCTGGAAGTGTACAATTTGAATATAAAGAATCCTAGAGATTGAGAAAGTAGTAATGGTCTTCCAATTTTCAACATTTTGAAAATCTACAAGAATGATAGAAATGTTGTAATAAATGTCAAAAATTTTTTCTCTTGGCCATAATGATATCAATTACATGTGGTGACTCTTAACTTTATACTATTCAGAAGCTGAGTACACACCAAATAATACAGAACAACAAAGATATTTCAAATCATAGAACTTTCCAGTCTGAATGTACATTGCCATGAAAACACATCTTGATATCCCATTAAGTTTAAATAATAAGTATGCATATTATAACCTTAGTGTTTTAAAACAAACTAAAGAAAAATAAAAGACACTATAAATACACGTATTTTAAACAATCGGCGCGGCAAGATGGCGACCGGGCAACCCGGTGTCTGAAGCCCTCTGCAAGGGAGATCTGCAGTGGGTCTCTGACTCTCGCCCCGGGGGGCTGGGGACCCCAGCATTGCAGCCTGCTCTTCAGACAGAGCTCGGCCACCCCCACTGCTGGAACATCGCAACGACTGGACAGTTTTACTGCATTGCACTCTCCCGCCGCTGCCGCAGCTCCTCCCCCCGCTGGCACTCCCGTCATCGCGCTGCGGCCTCTGGGATGGGTAGCTCATCACAACCCGGCCTGAGGAGATCAACACCAAACCACTTCAGGAAGATCTACTGGGATTGCTGCCACCTCTCCTGCATCCGAGATTGTCCTGCCTACCCGGTGTGGGGCTCCTGTTGCCTGCTCGGAGGCAGGCAGCCATCTTGTTCCTGTCCGGCCCCACCCCCTCTGGGGCGAGCAGATGAGATACCACCACCTGCTGGCGATTCAAGGGAGTAACCTACAGCCCCACTGCATGGACAGATTCCAGGGCAGTGGGAAGTGGGTTCCACATTATCCACACGCTTGTCAGCGAATACTAGGACCTGCAGACAGATTTTGAATCACAGCTTTCCCTTTAAGTACATCTCAAAAATACAAAAAGGACCACCTCCAACCTACAGTGCAACTTCAGAATTGAACAAAGTAAGAGGACATACATAAAGAATAGGAGATTGAACAAACAGAAGTAAAACAAATCCCTTTACCCCTGAATAACAAAATTAAAGAAGATGGTGACGTGGAGGGAAGGAAAAAGTAGGGAGGGGGAAAAACTGCACAAATGAAGAAAAACCAAAAGAAGAATATAGGTCTTACACAGACCCCTGGGAAATCAGACACTGAGAAAACAGATTCTGGAACATAGACAATGAAGAGTCCCCAGAATGACTGACAACATGCAACAAACCCAGACATCAAGACATTAATGGAGAGAATTTAAAAAATGAGGAGAGACAAGAGGAAAATAGGAAGGAGCTGATGTCAGAAATGACAGCAGTAAAGAATACTATGATGGAAATGAACAACAGACTAATAAGCATGGAAAGCAGAATCAGTCAAGCAGAAGAAAGAATCTCAGAGCTTGAAGACCAAAACACAGAACTAACCCAAACTTTCAAAAGCATAGAAAAGAAGCTCAAAAAGACAGGACAAAACATGCAAGAGATGAATGATCACTTCTAGAGACTAAACCTAAGAATAATTGGGCTTCCTGAGGCAGAAAGAGAAACAGAAGCCACACTGGAACAAACATTTCATGAAATCATTCAAGAAAACTTCCCTCATCTCATTAAGGATGAAAAAATTCAAACACAAGAGATTCAGAAAAGCCCCTTCAAGACAACAAATGAGAAGACCAACTCCCAGACACATAATAATTCGCCTAAACAAAGTAGCTATGAAAGGAAAAATCCTAAAGGCAGCAAGAGAAAAAGGCCAACTACCTACCAGGGAAAACCAATTAGAATAGCAGCAGATTTTTCCACAGAAACCCCTCAGGCCAGGAAAGCCTGGAGCCCTATCTTCAAAGTTCTAAAAGAGAAATAATTTCAACCAAGAATAACCTACCCAGCCAAAGTAAGCTTCATTAGTGAGGGAGAATTGAAATCTTTGCCAGACATCCAATCCCTAAGAACCTACGCTGCCACCAGACCACCTCTACAAGAAACACTTAAGAAAGTACTGAACACAGAAGAAAAAGAAAAAAGAACAACAGCATTCTTCACAAGAGTACAGGCAAAAGATTAAAAACACACATGAACAACTCCAAAACCCAAAGAAAGACAACAAATAAATAGGAACAACTCTGTAAGAACCTTATGACAGGATCAACTCTTGCATTTCAATTATTAGCCTAAATGTGAACGGACTAAATGCACCACTGAAAAGACATAGATTGGCAAAATGGACAAAATATCATCAGGCAACAATCTATTGCCTTCAAGAGACTCACCTCACTAGAAAGGACACCCACAGACTCAAAGTAAGAGGATGGGAAACAAACTTTCAGGCGAACGGAATACAAAAGAAAGGAGGAGTAGCCATCTTAATTTCAGAAAAAATATCCTTCAAACTATTAAAAATCAAAAAAGATACAGAAGGCCACTACATAATGGTAAAAGGTTCAATCCATCAACAAGAAATATCTATCCTAAACATATATGCACCCAACATAGGTGCGCCAACTTTCATAAAGCAACTTCTTGGAAAACTAAAGAAAGATATTGACTCTAACACTATCATAACTGGGGACTTTAATACCCCACTCACAACCCTAGACAGATCATCAGGACAAAAAATCAGCAAGGAGATCCAGAACCTCAATCTGACTTTGGACCAAATTGACTTAATTGGTACCTACAGAACACTCCATCCAAAGACCACAGAATACACATTCTACTCATCACCACATGGAACATATTCTAAGATCGACTGCATACTCGGCCATAAATCAAGCATAAGCAAATTTAAAAGGACTGAAATTCTACCAAACACCTTCTTGGACCACACTGGAATAAAAATAAACATTGACACCAACAAAGTCCCCCCAAAACCCACAAAGACATGGACACTAAACAACATGATGCTAAACAACTCCTGGGTCAATGATGAAATCAAAACAGGGATCAAAAGATACCTGGAAACAAAGGAAAATGAAGAAACATCTTACCAGAATCTCTGGGATGCCCTGAAAGCTGTAGTAAGAGGGGACTTTATATCCCTACAAACACACATGAAGAAAATGGAAGGAACAGAAATTCACAACCTAACAAGCCACCTAAAGAAGCTGGAAAAGCAAGACCACAAAAACCCTAATTTCAGCGAAGAATCCAGATCACCAAAATAAAAGCCCAAATCCAGGACATAGAAGACAAAAAGATAATATAAAAAATCAATGAAACAAAAAGCTGGTTCTTCAAAAGGGTAAACAAGATTGATGGTCCCCTAGCTAGACTGACCAAGAAAAAACGAGAAAAAAACCAAAAAAGCATAATCAGAAGCACAAAAGATGAAGTCATATCTGACCCTGAAGAAATACAAAAGATCATTAGAGACTACTACGTAACTTGTATGGAAACAAACTTGAAAACCATAAGGAAATGGAGGACTTTCTGACATCACACAATCAACCTAGGTTGGAACAAGAAGAAATTGAGACCCTAAATAGACCAATAACAATCAAGGAAATCGACTACATAATAAGAAAACTTCCTACAAAAAAAAAAAAAAAGCCCTGGTCCAGATGGCTTTCCAGCAGAATTCTACAAGACATTCAAGGAGGAGCTGATACCAATCCTACTGAAGGTATTCCAGGTGATTGAAAAAGATGGAACTATCCCCAAATCATTTTATGAAGCCAACATCACACTGATACCCAAGCCAGGTAAAGATCCAACAAAGAAAGAGAACTACAGGCCAATATCTTTGATGAACATAGATGCTAAAATTCTCAACAAAATCCTAGCAAACCGGATTCAGCAATACATCTCAAAAATCATCCACCATGACCAAGTAGGCTTCATTCCTGGCATGCAAGCCTGGTTCAACATCCGTAAAACCATAAACATAATTAAATACATCAACAGATGTCAAAACAAAACCACATGATCATATCATTAGATGCAGAAAAAGCTTTTGATAAAATCCAGCACCTCTTCTTGATAAAAACCCTTGAACATCTAGGCCTATGGGGAACATACCTCAAAATAGTAAAAGCCATCTACGAGAAACCCACAGCCAGCATACTCCTAAATGGACAAAAATTGGAACCAATTCCCCTGAAAACTGGAACTAGACAAGGATGCCCACTCTCTCCCCTCCTGTTCAACATAGTATTGGAAGTCCTGGCTACAGCAATTAGAGAAGAGGAGGCAATCAGAGGTATTCAAATAGGAAAAGAGGAAGTCAAGTTATCTCTCTATGCAGATGATATGATGGTGTACCTTGAAAACCCAAGAGAATCTGTCAAAGGCCTCCTTACATTGATAAAGGCCTTTGGCAAAGTCTCAGGATACAAAATAAATGTAAAAAGACAATTGCATTTCTCTACACCAATAATAAACAAACAGAAACCCAAATAAAAAACACAATTCCATTCACAATAGCCACAAAAAAAATGAAATACCTTGGCATCTTCCTAACCAGAGACGTGAAAGTCCTTTACAATGAAAATTACAAAACACTGCTCAAAGAAATCAAAGCTGACACGAACACGTGGAAAAATATCCCATGCTCATGGATTGGAAGAATCAACATTGTGAAGATGTCCATCTTACCTAAGGCAATCTACAAATTCAATGCAATACCCATTAAATTACCAACAACATTCTTCTCAGACCTAGAAAAACAACACAGGAATTCATATGGAAACACAAACGTCCAAGAATAGCCAGAACAATTCTCAGCAAAAAAAAAAAAAAAAAAAACAAACAAACAAAGCAGGTGGTATCACAATATCAGACTTCAAACTTTACTATAAAGTTGCAATCATCAAAACAGCTTGGTATTGGTACAGGAACAGGCATATAGATCAATGGAACAGAATTGAGATTCCAGAAGCAAAACCTCAATTCCTCAACCAACTCATCTTCGACAAAGCCCCCACCACCTTCCAATGGGGAGAGGAGAACCTATTCAGTAAATGATGCTGGGAAAACTGGCTGACCACATGCAGAAGATTGAAACAGGAATCCTATCTATCCCCATGCACAAAGGTTAACTCCAAATGGATCAGAGACCTAAATGTAAAACCTCTAACCATAAGAACCTTAGAAAAGGAAGGAAATACTCTCATGGAAATCGGAACTGGCATCCAATTCCTGTACAAAACCCGAAACCCACAGGACTTAAGAGAGAAGATAGACAAATGGGACCTTATTAAACTGACAAGCTTCTGCAAAGCCAAAGAAACCATCAAGAGAGCAGGGAGACAGCCTACAGACTGGGAAAAAGTATTTGCCAACTCTAGGTGTGACAAAGGCTTAACATCCTGGATCTACAAGGAACTGAAACGTACTGAAAAGAAGAAAACAAACAACCCCATTACAAAATGGGCAAAAGATATGAACAGACACTTCACAAAAGAAGACATTCGAGAAGCCAACAAACACATGAAGAAATGCTCAACCTCACTAATCATCAGGGAGATGCAAATCAAAACCACACTGAGATACCACCTAACTCCAGTCAGAATGGCAATTATCAACAACTCAAAAAATAACAGCTGCTGGAGAGGGTGTGGTGAAAAGGGAACACTTCTACACTGTTGGTGGGAGTGTAAACTAGTGCAACCTCTTGGAAAGCACTGTGGCGATTCCTAAAAGCTCTAAAAATTGACCTTCCATATGACCCTGCAATCCCCCTACTGGGAATATACCCTGAAGAACACAAATCACTCTATAAAAAAGATACCTGCATGCGTATGTTTATCACAGCGTTGTTCACAATAGCAAGAACCTGGAAACAACCATGCTGCCCGTCAAAAGAGGACTGGATTAAAAAATGTGGTACATATACACGATGGAATACTACGCAGCCATAAAAAAGAACAAAATCATGAATTCGCAGCATCCTGGATGGAACTAGAGTCTATAATACTGAATGACCTCTCACAGAAACAAAGATCAGAATATCACATGTTCTCACTCATATAATGGACCTTGAACATCCAATGTAATACTATAAGAAAATGACTGACGGTACTGGGAAACTATGGGGGGAGGGAGATGGGATTAACAGTAGCAAATATCTGTCTGGGGCTGGGAAAACACCTCTTATCAACAGGGTGCCTGAATGAAATGTAATTGTACACCTAACACTTAACTGTACCCCACAAAACCATAATAAAAAATACTGATTAATTATAAAAAAGGATAATAAACAAAACAAACAGAAATAAAAATAAATAAATACACGTATTTGTATGAATTTTTATAGATCTATGTTTGCATATAAATATATTCATAGAAAAAGACATCAAAGATTCATAATAAAATAATCATCTCTGTTACTGCAATAGAGTAGTATTGAGGATGGAGATGGAGATAAAAACTAAACTTTTTTGAAATACCTTTTTAGATAGTGTTTGATTTGTTATAATCAATAGGTATTATTTTTGGAAGCAAAAAATAATTAACGGTAATATGGTAGAAATAATGAAATGCAGTTCTCATTTGTGGAAAACATGGTCAATTACTATTATGTGTGTATTTATCCAAGGCATTAAATTTGAGTGTCCTGAAATATTTAAATTCATATGAGTACTTCTTTGGAACTGTAGGACAAGGTATTTCGTATTGATTTTTTATGTGAATTAGACAACTAGCAAACACATTGAGTGCCTGTCTTTAAAATACAAATAATTTTCCTAAGCTTGTTGCTAACTCTAGAGCTCTTTCCCTTCTTAAATCAATGACAGGAAACAGGAATACTGTTTGTCTTGTTATTACTTTCATCATAGACCTCTTCGTTCAACTTACTTCCTATCAGAAAAGTGTTCTTGGAAGCTATGTTCAATATCTCTGTGTTGACTCAGATTTTTCTCCTACTTTATTCCTCTCCATTCGGTATATTGGTACAAACTTAACAATATATCTTGCTCTCCAATAATCCATAAATCAGTCTTTATGGGGAATGGAGTTATTTCATTTTCATTGGTGTAACCAGCAGTTATTACAGTGCCAAAAATTGTAGAATTACTGAGTGTTCATTATGTATTGAACATTATGTTAGTGGTTTTCATGTACTTCCTTATTTAAAAAAACCTGATCAGGCAATGTTACTATTCCCATTTTTCAGAGAGAAAAACTGAAGCCTTATTCAAGTTACACAGTGTAATATGGCACCAAGAATTAAACCAAGGCAATTTTGATGCCAGAACTTACTTGTATTGTATTAGAAACTTAAGATGAAGAATAAAAGCAAAAAAGGGAAATAAATTAGTGGGAACAATGTGGTTATTGCCAATAGGATGTTTTAAAAAATCATTGTAATAATATTAAAATTTTAATTTATTTCTAAACTCCAGTGATAAAAAAGCCCTTCATTCAGATATCATAGCATATTTAAATAAAGTTACATCAGTGGGTCTTCAAGAAAAAAACAATACATAATTTCCATTTATCTGAACTTGTAGTTTCTAGTATCAGGAGCTTTACTGTATTTTATTTTTGGATCACACATATTCAATATAATATGCTGTATAAAAACCAATTAACTTATGCCTACTTCACTACTTCATGTGAAGTACTCACTATTTCATGTGTGGATGTTTTGCTTACCTTCTTCTGTTATTCCTTTACTTATAGTTTAGTTATGACTTTTAGATTTTTACATGTTAATTAAATATCGTGGATATCATTTATTTTCCTCATTCCACATTCTTTCTCCAGTCTAACAATTATATATATATAATTTTATTTAATTCATATATATATTACAACTGTATAAACTAAGATGATTGTTAAGTAATTTGGGGGAGTAAGTGGGCAAGGACCCAAGATATTGGCAAGATAAAGAGGAAAAGTTAAATAATTAAACCAGCCTTCATTTTGTAAAGTTTCAAGATGAGGCGATCACAAATAAACGAACAGAAGGTAGGTTTTTATTGAGAGGAAGCAAATACAAGATGCACCAAGGGACAGACACAGATAATAATCTTTTGAATGTCACTTGGTTAATTTGCATTTCCAGTGAGCATCATAGGGTGGGGAATAACAGAAAGAATATTCAGATGGACACATGAAGACTATTCAGCATAGCCCAACTCTTTGTCCTCCAACATCTACTCTTGTCCTTTCTCCACTGAAAATTTTTATTTTCAACAGAGGAAACATGAAAAGTTCTATCAGCTCTTGCATTATCATATGATGATAAATCAGCTACTCTCCCAATTGAAAACTACAACAGTATGCTTTTATATAAATTACTGAGGAAAAGGGGAGGGAAGACAATAAGTTGACATTAAGTGTAATTGCTACTGTCCTCACTTTTTTTAACAATTAAAAAAATACAAATTTGATCAATGTCCCCCAACTTATAGTATGAAAGAGAAGACTTAACCAAAATGGCAGTAAGTGATTATGTCAAAATAGCAAATATTCACTGCAATCCTTAACATAAGAAAGCAAACCGTTTCTAATTATCTTTGCTGATAACGACTAAAAACAATTCATTTTGTAAGCCAATGGTATCCTCATAAAAGGAACTTTTTAAATTTGCTTGAATGTCAACTAAAGTTAGCATCACTTCCTTATTAAGATATACAATAATTTGTAGTTGTTCTCAAGTCTTTTCTTGTGTTTGAACCTACAAATAATCAAGTTAAAAAGGATGTATATCTTATTAGTGGATGGTCAAGGACTCTCCCAGAGACTTTCAGGATTCCATTTCCCTTCCCATTATGGTGGTCTTCTCTCTGTAAGACAAGTAACCATATATATATATGGGAATATAATAAGGAGATACACTTATTTTCCTCCTATTTTGTAATAGGAAGAATACATGCTGGTGAAGACTCTTTGACTTACAACCTAATACTAATTCAAAGATTATAGCAAAGTCTGGGGTCTGTAAGAATTCACCATAAAACAATATCTATAATCTCTCAAGAAGTCTGAATATTTCTGTTTTCTTAGTACAAAGTCACTCTAGCAAATGTCTATCATTCACATAATATACTTTTTGCAGTGTTTCAGAACTATCATCAGAGGGACGTGACTCCTTAACCAATCAAGGGACTTCAGGTAAGAGGTTGATTCCAGTTGATATCTGATTACCCCAGACCTATTTTTTCTGCTAATGTATGTCAGTAGCACTCTTCTAGACTGTTTAATCTAATTAATTTTTATATTATCAAATAGCCATTACTATAGGTTCTCATTGAGTCAAAAGATTCTTCCCCTATGACTTGCTTCTGATGGTCAAGTGCAGCCATTAGGCCTCTATTTCTCTACGTGCCCATTGACATGAGGAAGCCCAACTACACTGCAGCATCTTTAATTCAGACTATAAAAGCCACCACCAAAGAGCTTTCCAAGGAGTCTATATTTTCACTCTTGAAGCATTTTTTTAAGACCATGGTGAAGAAATTATCTCTTGGCACCTCTTGGAAAATATGATGAGGGAAAGAGAAGCTGAGCACATTGCAAACAATAGTTCTAAATCACATTCTTACTCTGAGTCTCTCAAATCTTGGCTACAGTTTTGTAGTTTGTACCAGCAACATGGATAAAACCTGGAGTCTTGTTAGAAATGAAAAATCTTGATATTCAAACTACTGACAGACGCCAATAATTTACATGAACATTAAAATGTAAGGATATCTGAAATGTTATCCTTATTGACTTTAAGTCATTTTGGGGATCAGGCTTCTGTTAAAAAGCCTTGAAGACTCACATCTACTCTACACCTGCACAGGATAACCACAGAGTTGCAAAGCAGCCATAACCACTATGACTTCCGCTTGCTTTCCCTCTATGTCGTCGTTCTAGGGCCAACACTTTCTCTAGCAACTCACCACAATCTGTGAAACCACTGTGTCACCACAGCAGCTAAGTGCCTCAGCCACTTTGTCTTGCCTGTCAATTTGCCCCTCATTTGCACTTTATCTCATACCACTCTGTGGATGACTTATAGATCACAATTTTCCCACAAGTAGGGTGGTAATCCATGCACCCTTCAAATGTGTGAAATTTAAATCCCAAATTCTGTTTTCAAGGTCTGTTTCCTATTGGTTGAAGTCCAAGAAGCAAATAAGTGTATCTTCAAAAGAAATGAAAATGATTATTGAAAATGGTTTAATGAAGGGATCAGTTTCACAGGTGTAGGCAGGGTTAAGGGAAGCCAAAAAAGCATGATGAAGCACCCCAGTGATAATAACATCTAGCTGTTCTCACTCCACCTGAAGAGACAAGGTGAAGGAGCTGTTACTAGAACCAGATCTAATTTCAGACAGCAAAGCAGTTACTGAAAAACTGTTGTATTCAGTAAATGAGCCACAGAAATATATGAATCATCTCTTCTTCCTCTGATCTCCTGCTGTGAAACCCATTAACTGATGCCGAAAAAAAAGTAAGAGGGCAAGACTTTATAAAAAAAGTTATTAATCAATAATTCATAGACTAAGAGTGAAGTAGACAACTCTAGAGTGAGTAAAAAGAGAATATTCAATATTAATTATACCTACCCTAATATGTATCAATTTATTGAGTTTTTTAAGCTATTTTATTTTGAACTAGTATATATATTTTGAGTTTACATTTCTACCTAGCTCTTTTTTTAAAGATTTTTGTTCTTGTTACATGTTAATATCCTACCTATACAAATGAGATATAATTGTTTTGAATTTTTATTTTATCATTTTTATTAGTTTTATCAGTAGTTAAATGTTAATCAGAATGTTGTGTCTTTCATAATAAGTTACACTCTAGAGATGTCTAGTATTTAAATTTGTGAGATCACATTTTCTTTGGCCATCTGTTGCTTTGCAACAAGGGCTAAAGGAAAGACTCTATCTAGTTCAGCTTTTGACCTATTCAATGAGTTAAGAAGTACTTAAACATTGCTTCTCAGTGTGTTCTAGGCTTCTGAGAACCATAACTCTACCACACAGGGTTTCTGGGTATGTGTATGGTTTGAACATATTGCTTCCAAAATACAGGGGTTGAAAGTTAATGTCCTATGTGATTGTCCAATAGTATTAAGAGGTGCGAATTTACAAGGTGATTTAGTCATGAGGGATCTTCTCTCCCAAATAAAATAAATGCCTTTATAAAGAAGGCTTTACATAATCTTCATTTTACTCTCTTCTATTCTTCTGTCATGTGAAGTCACGGTATTCCTTCTCTCCAGTGGATGCAGCAACAAAATGCCATCTTGGCAACAAAGAACAGCCCTCACCAGACAAGTGAACCTGCTAACACCTTGATCTTGGACTTCCCCACCTCCAAAACTGTAAGAAATACATTTCTGTTTTTTTTTTTTTAATAAATTATCCATCACAGGCATTTGTTATAGTAGCATAAACAGAATAAAAAAATAAACTCTGCCTTTGGACCATGAGGAAGAAGAAGCAATGAGAGTAGACAGGGCCTTAAATGTTATCACTCTATCCCTGACTTTTGGAAATGGATTGTGGAAATGAATGCTTAAGAGAAGTCCTGTTTCATCAACTTTTCATCCTGAAAGAGATTTGTGCTGTCCTTATATTACTCCTCAGATTCTAGTCTTAGTGGCGGCACATATCTATAAAGTGGAAGCTAATAAATACTGAAAGAAAATGTGGGGAAGGAAGGAGAACAGGATTTTATGACTTTCCACTGACCTGTCCACTCAGCTCTTGTGTAGAAACAACTTCCAATTCTTCTCTCAACATTGGCAAGCCTTATTCTCAGGAATTCAGTCAAGCACAGAATACAGACTACATATAAGGTAATTTTAATAAAGTTTAATAAATGCAGTGAGAACAATAAACACAGTTTATATGCCCATAGAGGACAGATATTTGATGCTGACCAAGAGGACCAGGAAATATTATTGTGAGGAAGAAATCTGTAACGTGAGACGTAAGCAATACATAATTTGCTCCCTGCTGCCCTGCTGTTTGAATGGTCCTCCTCTCAACCCAGTACATGGTTTATAATTGAATTTTTTTCTACACAAAGAAAACTTTAAATTGGTAGTCTCTGCTTCTATTGAAACAACCTGAAAAAGTTTATGACTTGGAAACCAAACTGGCTCTCTATTGCCAGAAACCTCTTGACCTCATTCCTGTTACTCACATATTTATAAAAGCACAAGTGGACCTAGAACAGGTAACAATACAATATTCTTCACAGGATATGTTTGCTTCTTTCAGTTGAGAAGCTTCTCAAAGTGTATTTTTAGGAAAAACAAAGTCTCAAAATAAAATAATTTGTCTCTTCTCATAAGATATAGTTTTATCTTTCTTAATTGTTAAGTTTTTAAAAATCAACCCCATGCCTACAGTCTGCTTTTTATATGAGATCCTTTACTGCTATTTTGTATCTGCTTTCACATGAAATCAAATGTTCATTCATCTTTAAGCAATATGACTATATATAATAGACTTTAAACACTTTAAAGACTTTGTGAACTGGTAGATATCACTTTGATAGCTTGAAATCAGCCATGTTGGGAGTACTTATAACATGGAATGGTGTATCAGGGTTCTTCTTCTGGAAACTAGTTAAGTGTTTGCCAGAGCATCACTCTGTGTGTGAATGTATGTGTGAGTACAATCAACGTTCCAGAAAAAGATGTAAGCATTGTGTTTATAATACATGTGTACATATACTGTAAATGGTTTGAAAATCAAGACTTTATACCACTGACAAAACTGAAATAGCTCTACACATATGCTGTTTCTGTGGCACTTAAAAGGGGATAATTAGAATATTAAATTTCTGGGGACAAAAAAACACTTTGCTAAATACAGTATATTTTGAGTGGGAAACCTCCTTAACAATAAATAAATCTATTATTTAATATATATCAGTTTTGCACCCTTCCAGGTTTGAAACTATTGTCACATTATATTTAATTATTTTTTAAAAATCTCCTTTTGATGTTCTCTGCCCACCACTACCTTGAAACTAGAATGGAACATTGGAGAGATTGACCAGAAATGAATCTTTAATTTCACATTAATTAATAAGCAAAGGATAAATAACTTTTAATGTATTTCTTTTTCTTACACATGTACATAGTTCAACTATGAATAAAAAACTTCCATTATTGAATATATAGTATGCTCAAAGTGCTAGAAGATGTGGTTGGGCGCACTAAGTGGTGTACTAAAACTGGCTTGTGCTGGTTCCCACATCCAGTTGTTAAATGTTCAGACTTTGCAACCTGATAGAAATCACTTTGAAATCAGTCATGTTGGGAATACTTAAACCATGAAATGGTATATCAGGGCTTTTCTTCTGGAAATCTAGTTGTTAAGGATTTACCAGAGCATCACTGCCTATGTGAATGTGTGTGTGTGTGTGTGTGTGTGTGTGTGTGTGTGTGTGTGTGTGTATACAATCAACTTTCTAGAAAAAGCATGCATTGTTGTATGTGTATATACATGCACATGTATGTGTATTTTATATGTATGTGTGTGTATATTTTCATATACATACATGTAATATCATTTATCCTAAATAAAAATCCACAAGACAGGCATTATATTCTCCATTTTTCAATGAAGAAAATGAAGCTTAATTTTATGATAAAACTAGCAACTATAGAGAAACCAGACAATTTATGCTATAAATATTTTGAAAATCAAGAAAATTATACATCAGGTGATGTGAAATCTCATAATATTAACAAAAGATAGGAGAGACTACTAAGACAAGGTCATTTTCTTATTTTAATGGTATAAAAAACAATTCAAAATTGAACAATATTTTTAAAAGCCTGGCAGTCAGATTGTTGTCATCTTTTTTGTTGTCTTTGTTCTTTAAGAGCAGAAACTATGATAATTTTCCTGTATTCCTACTTCATGCAAAAACTGTTATCCAGAAAATGTTTGTTAAATAAATTCATGGATTAAACTTTAAGTGTAGATTATTAACCCTTCTCAAAAATGTCATAATATTATCTTTCAAACATGCTCTTTAAAGGGAATTTAGAGAAATTGGAATGTCTCATAGCTGAATATGTTTTCTTAAGTGATGAATACTGTTGGAGAAGACTACAATTACTGCTATTTTCAATCTTCTTCGTAGTTACAAAAAAAATTAGAGAAATGTGATACTGATGGACATTAAGAAATGGTACAGCTTCTTTTACTACAACTGGTGAATCAAAAATGATTATTCTGAACACAAACATTAATGAATCCAGAGAGACTAACCTTGAAATAATGTGAGTAGACCATAGGCAAATAAAATGATACAAATAATTCAAGACACCTTCATAAATAAGTTAGAGGACAGGTTTAAAACAACACAAAGTAGAAAATCTAAAGAAAAATGGCAAAACAATAAAGTCCCCCTTATTCCCCTTTGTCTCAATAAATCTATAAGGAAATAGTGGAGAAACTGGTTTTACTTCAAAGAATGTTAGCAATTTTTTTCTAGTCAGTTTCTATTACAGTATTTTGCCTTTCCCTTGAACATAAAAAGGTGTTTGAAAGAAATCCTTCTCTAGATCTTGAGAAATAAGCCTCCTTTTTCTTTTTACTGGTGATTGTATTTAAGGGAAATCTTGCCATTGTAAAGAAATCCACAAAGTGAAGAAAAGAATCCACTATGCTTTTCTGAATCATAGAAGGGGTTATTGAATAGATTCAAGTACTCAATTGAGTGTGGGACATAACACTGTTTATAATTTATTAAATATTCCATCACAAAAAAGAGCAGCTGAGCTGCTTCATAAAGTATCTGAAGAGATGGGTCATTTATTAATTGAATAATCCTTTATTAATATTTATAATCATCATTTATTTAATTGATTATTCACCTGAAAAATAGAAGGCTATTATATTAATTTACTAGGGCTGCCATAACAAAGTACCACAGACTGGGTGACTTTAACAATGGCTTATTTCCTCACAAATCTAGAGGACAGAAGTCTCAGATCAAAGTACCAGCAGGGTCTATTTTATTCAGAGACCTCTTTACCTGGCATGTAGATAGGTTGTTATCATCTCTTTGTGTCTTCATATAGTCTTTCCTGTGTGTATGTACTAATTTTTTCTTTTTATAAGGACACATTCCGTTTTGGATTAGGCCCATACACATGGCCTCATTTAACCTTAGTTACTTCATACATGCTATCTCCACATACAGTCACATTCTGAGGAGCTGAAGGTTTGGATATCAATATGAATATGAATTCATATAAATATAAATGTAGAGGGTGGAAGCACAATTCAGTTCATAATATTTTTTATGTTCAAATTATTAATAGATTTTACATGCATCGAGCTTAAACTATTTCTATTCCGGGTTAATTAATGCAGTCTATATTAGTTAAATAAATAAAACCTATAAATGTTGTTTCTAGTTGAATTATCATTAGAGATGGTGCTGACTATTGGCAAGAGAAGAATTTACAAATGGAAAATATTCCTTCTCAGTTGTTCATATTATTTTCTTCAGTTTCTGAATATATAAGATAATTTCCAAACTTCACACTTAAAATGTGTTGATATAGTCTTGTTACATCATTGTCTTTGAAATTAATTTCATAAAATTAAAATAACCTGACTTCTGATAGTATTTTCAAAAAACTTAATTAAGAATTTTCAGTAGTAACAATATAGAGGACTTAGAAAGCCCTTCCAAATACACACACATACACTAAAATGTACCTATGTACTGGCACACTTTTTATCTCCCCTAAGGACAATGTCATGAGTTTCTTCCAGTTCTTAAGATACATATTGTCTTAAAAATTAGTAAGTGTGATAAAGCTAGTGTCTGAATCAAGGCTCTGAAGAGTGAAAATCCTTTTACTAGAACATTTGTAGTACTGGTCTTTGAATTCACAAATTCAAAAATGATGTATAGTTTTTGAAAGTAGATATTATTGGTCTATTAAAATCTGCTTCACATGAACTAAATTCAGAAGTGCTCAATGTATAAACTATTATTTCAATTTAGGTATCTATTTTTATGGACAAACTTGATTGGTGGGTTATATGATTGTGAACAATTTTTCTCCTTGAAGAAATTCCTATAAGAAGACACACTTTAATTAAATGTGTATGTGAGTAAGCTCAGATTCACAGCAAGGGTAGTTAGGCACCTTGACAATCGTCAGTACTAGGATATCAAACTATAACTTGGTGCTTCACTGATCAATCACAAAATATTTACATAGTGCCTACTTTGTGTGAGACACTGAGCTAACAAGTAGAGATATAGCCAGGGTGAAACAGTCCCTGACCTAGCTCATCACTCTAATGATATGTTTACAGAGTGTGAAAAAAAAAAGACATTGAAGTGCAAGAAATATACAGCAAAAATGAGTTTGCCTACTCAGAGAAGACTCAGATCTAGATAAGCTCTCTCTAAACTTGTGCTCTGTGTTAATCACTTCCCATTTGTTTCCCACATTCTTTAAATGCATTAATGAGTAAGTTACTGTTAAATTTTGCATTTTCTATTTTTCTCTTGAATATCAGACTTATATTTCTTAATACTTTTAATCAAATCTAGTTTAACTCAAAGAATTCTGAGTGTCCCATAGTTTTGTCTGGAAAAAAAATGTATAGGAAGTGGAAAAAACATATTATTTCTGTTATCCATGTATTAGCAAGTTAAAAAGTACCAGATAATATTTATAGCTAGCACTTTATTCTGACTGTATGTCGTCATACTTTGATAATTCTATAATAATTCCTTTCTTCCATATAGAGGACATGTTAAGAACTAGGGAATTTTTCCTATTAACCATTGTGCCCAAAATCATTCACTGTAGTGCTGGTGAAAATATGCTAGATATAGTAATAATAATTAAACAAACAAACAAACAAACAAATAAATAAATAATCACATCACCGACTTCCATAGAAAGACATTTTTCCTGCTATTATTTTGCAAAACAAAATATAAATTATTCAAATATTTTATTAGACAAGAGACTTTAAAAATAATGTCATTCCACTTCCTAACTCTAGTAGTTTTTTAAAAGCATCTCTGACAGGCTGGGCTCGGTGGCTCAGCCTGTAATCCCAGCACTTTGGGAGGCCGAGGTGAGTGGATTACCTGAGCCCGCGGGTTCGAGACCCGCCTGGGCAACTTGGTGAGACCTCATCTCTACAATAAAAAAAAAAAAAAAAAAAAATCAGCCGGGCGTGGTAGTGCATGCCTGTAATTCCGGCTACTCGGAAGGCTGAGGCAGAAGGATCGCCGGAGCCCAGCAGGTTGAGGTTGCGGTGACTGGGAGCGGCCACTACACTCCAGTCTGGGTGACAGAGTAACTCCAACTCAAAAAAAAAGCATCTCTGATGATCACAAATTCTTATTTGTTGCAAAAAGAATTATTTTGACTTTCTCCTTTAAAAAAGGTAATAGCTACTTAAAGTAATTCAAGTAACAAAGATATATGGGAAAAATAAATGAATAATCTACCTTTCTCAGTCAAGAGATGATGGATTTCAATATTCACACTATAATCGAGTAGACAATTAAGTGCATATACAGTAGCTAAGTGTTTTCTTATTTATTTATATTGTCATGTTTCACTGCCTCTTAAGGCAAATACTTCTAGAGACTTTGCTCCTCAATACCTGCCTCCTTTGTCTTAACAGTTGTTATGCAGCAATTCCTCAAAATACTTATTTTACAACTGACTACCTTTCCCATTATTCCAAAGCACATAAATTGTCATTCTCACTTAAAAATAGGTTTGTCACAATAACAGTTTTTTTTTGTAAATATGTTAGAACTAATAATCTTTTTTAATAAATAGAAAAAGTTGCCATCTTTATGAAAATTGCTTGAAAAATGGTATTCTAAAATAATGACATCTTATGTATGTGTTCTAGTCTGAGTGATTTTATGAAATAAAGGTTTTTTTGTGATGAAGCAAAAAACAAAAGAAGTAAAATATGCAGTTAAAAATGAAATAGATTTATTTATTATTGATAGCTATGCTGAAATAATAACTACCAGTTTTATGGAAGGTAAAAGTGTATTTTTATTCAAAGTAGCAATTTTACAATTCACTGTACAAAACAATTTGTAGTGCAAAATCCAAGTTACAACTTGTAACTGCAGCTGAATAAATTGCTAGCATAATAGTAATATTGCAGATAAATTGACTTGTTTTTCATTTAGTTGTTATATTAGATTTGTAAATGAAATAGTTATTTTGATCAAATAATGAATTCTTTCTCTAACTTTAACCATTATTAGATCATTCCCACGGTAGTGACTTTCATCTATTCTTTGCAATAGTGTCCCTCAAATAGACACATGAAACAATCTTCAAACCCAGTAAGCATGAAGTTACTACAATCAGCAAGTGATTCTCCACATCATAGGTGATTATTTTATTTTTAGTCTGATAAAATAATATAATTCAGGTCCATTTTTAAACACTTTGCTTTACAAGTCTTTTCTAATTTGCAAAAGAAAGAAAACAAGGTACGTGAAAAAAATATAAAAATCATCAACTTCATTTACTAAAATAGTAAAAATTAATTACTCAGTTTTGACCTAAGATACATACACATTTACAAAATAGGAGTCAAAGCCAATTGAAGTCCATGTGAATTTTGAGTTTTGAGATTGGACTAAAAAGAAATTCTGGAATTTAAATTAACGGTACATGGTACCATTAGAAAGTCAAGATTTAAGATTTTCACTTATTTTGCTTTTATGTAGGTGAAACATAAAATAAATTAGGTTTAAAAAATCCCGAATTAGTTAAACCTTCAAGTATCAGATTTAAGTAACTACCATCTAGAAAAATCTAGAAACTTTATAACTCACACTGTATCTGAAACTGAACTTTCTTAAAATTAATCTCAGTAGTCTGTACTACACAATAAAAAATACAGAATGAATGCCTCAAATTGTGAAATTTTATTCAAATCACTATGAGAGTCATTATTACAGGTCATTCCTATGCATTGCCCACTTTATACAATACAGTAGGATGATGTAGTGTGGTGCACTTTGCCAGTTTTGCTTGTAGTTTGCCCCCATCCACTGAATTTCATTTTATACAAAACTAGATGCCATCAGTAAGAACTTCCATAGTATGGGTTGAAACGCTTTGCTCAATTTATTCTTTTTCACTTGTGAATATCTTCTCAGGCCATTGCAGTCAGAGTTTTACCCATTCCTGAACCTCCCAACACCATTGTTCTGTATTTTAGCACATACTGCCAGATGTTAAAATTTCATGTGAGCTGGGAATCACTGTAGGAAGCTAAGAGTTGATAGTTTGTGAAAGAAAATGTTAAGTCCCCACCAGACATTGAACATATTGAGAGTTTATGTGTCAGGCACTGTGTCAATAGTTTGCATCGATCATTTTTTTTAAATATCCTTTAAAATAGATACTATTATATACTACATCCATTTGTTTTGCAAATGAAGAAAACACTTTTTCAGTGTAATCTATTTGTCTGAATGTATAAATTACGCAATAACAATTTGAACTCCAGGTCTGATTGATATGAATCCCATTCTCTCAAATTCTTACTTCCTCCAAATGTTTCAAGTCTAAATAAATATGATATAGTGGATTGGATCCTGGGACACACAAAGGGCATTAGTGGAAATCTTAATAAATTCTGTAGTTTATACCAATGTTAATATAATGGATTTGACAATGTACCATGATTATGTAAAATCTTAACATTAGAGGAAAGTGGACAACAAGTCTGTGAGAATGCCCTATACTATTTTTGCAATTTTTCAGTAAATACAAAAATATTTTAAAAATTATTTAAATACTAAAAGGAAAAATGATCCAGGTGCACCTATACTGATTAGTTAGTTTTTGAGTTAAAAAGCAAATACTAGTAAGTTGAATATTTTAGTCTTTTCCTGTTTCTTAAATATTTTATACTGAGTAGCATCTCCCTTCAAAGACCAATTACATTTTGTACAAATAGATTATTCACACACAATATAATATGATAATTTTACTTTTAATAAACATTATTGTATTAAAAAATGTTAAAAATGTTTCAACAACAACAAAATCAAGAGCCAGAAATTTTAATTCTCATGATAAGTTATTTCATGTTTAGTAACTCCTCAAACAAAAGTGTTTTCTTAATTTCAGTTTTACAAAAATAAATACCATTCAACAAAACTCTGTTGGTTAGTAATGAATTTTTGCACAACAGCAACGTCTTTTTTCTTTTCTAATGTTTTAAAGATCATTACCATAGTACATATCTATTTTTATGAAGTTGACACCTATTGTTACAAAAATTAAAACAAAGCCACTTAGAGTTATTTTTACAAAGTTATCTTATTTCTAAACTACCTCTAAATTTTTATCACATTTTTACTATTTATTTTTGACTTGTTCACTGCAAATTCACCAGCACCATAAAAAATGCTTAAAAGACAATAAATACTGAGATTTTTTTCCATATAAGTTATAGAAATTCATGCTACAGAAAAAATGCTTGTGCTGGAAAACTAAGCATTTTATATTCATTAATTATTTATTTATGTAAACTCTACATTCTTTCAGGAAAAATTTAAGGTGATATATTTGCATATTTGTAGGTGTATGTAAATATATATACATACATATGTATGCGTAAGTATATAAGATACATTATTATATATTTATATAAATACATATACACAGAAGAAAATGAAACAAAATAAGTACTGAAAAAATAAGAACTGAAAGACAAAGTTAAATAAGCATAGAAGTAGAAAATTAATCCAGGAATGAAGTTACAAGACAGAAATAATTCTGTAAAGCTCTACCAATACATATTCTAACATTGAAACCAAAAAGTTGTCTCTAAAATCTCTAATAGTAAAAACAAAATGGGAGTCAACATCAATAGTAACAAGATTCTGAGGATCAACCCAATTACTCAGGATAAGCTCAGTACACCTGGCAACATTGTTCTCCTTTGACCTCTCATGAACCTAGATATTGTATAAATGGCTGACCAATGTCCTCATAAACTTTTTTCCCTTAAGTACAGCAATAAATATGGGACTATTCTTGGAAAGCTTGGTCCTTAGTGTAGGGGCATCAGGTTATTGATAAATTCAGCAAAACTAATTCTTCTGTTATCAAAATAAGATAACTTCAGTATGTAATTATTTTCTGTTTATTACAAGACTTTATTTCAGAGTATTTAGACGTTAAAGTGACATATATAGGGCATAATTTTTGCTATCCTCTCTCTTTCATCTTGGCCTCAAACTCCTCAGTCGTGCTCTAGGCTGACAATGTTAAATGGTTTCAGCTTCCACTTGAGATAAAACCTATGTGCTATTTCTTATCTAGAAAAATAAATAGACTAGATATTATTTAATTATCCTACCATACTTCCTGAAGAAGTATTGATTATACAACTATTCTTTGTTTGTAGGAAACCACAGTCATATAATCTCAAATAATCTTCCCAATGATAAAATAATAATGAATTCTTATTGAAATTTTACTTTGTGCAAAGTATTGTACTAAGTACTTTCCTTGGATTTTTTTGTTTTAATTCTTATAACAACTTTACAAGGTGTGTAATGTCATCAGCTATAGATGAGAGGGAACTGAAACAAGGTGAACTTGAAATTTTCTAAAACAATATGTGGGGCAGCCTGACAAGGTCTTTACTTAAGTGAAAGATCAACCTACTTTTACTTGGAGGAAGATCATGGAAAGACAATTTGGCAGAGCTATGAGTCTCTCAAAAAGGTAATTTGGAATGTAGGATACATCTCCCAGTCAGAACAAAATAATTAAATTAGACATTTGGTATTTGCACACAGTATATGTTTAAGAGTGATTAAGTTGTAAAATCATTAAAGATAAAGAACATCATTTTAACATTAAAAGATTTGTTAAAGCAGGGATAAATAGTCGTTAAAGCAGAGATAAGTGGACATTATCTCTGCTCTATTTTAAAAGTCAGATAATATATAGAATCTTAGTAAATAGCTATTGTAAAATATACTTTCACTTTGAGCTATATAATGGTTTTACGAACCCTTCAAATGCAGTCATTATAAAATACATGTCTAGGTGATTTAATGCATTAACTGACTATAGAACTATTTTTAAAAAGTCATTAATTCTATATATTATCTAAAGGTAGATGGCTACCAAAAGTTATTGTTTAGAATATATAATCTCACTTTTTAAAAATATAAAAACTCCCTTTTTTGAAAGTACATAAATGATATGACTAGTTCCAGCTCCTATTTTTAGTAGTTCATTACATACTAAATAGAGCATTTTTTTTCAATTAAAAGACAAACAAATGCTTACAATTTTTAATGTGCCACATCTCCACATAAAAAATAAAACGATGCAATCTATCCAGGCTTATTTGTTTAATTAAGCCTCATTTTCTTTTTTTTTAAATCCATAGTCTAGCTTGACTAAATGAACTATTTGCTGTTTGATAAGTAACATGCATTATCTCCCATCAAGTATCCAGAACTCTTTCCTCCTGGAAGACCACTCCTAACTCCTTCAATTTGATAATGAATTCAATATTTAACTTAGACCATACCTCTTTTAAAAAGCTACTCGCTATCTTCTAAAGCTTGGTAAAGTCCTTCTTTTAGATTTATAATATAGACGTATCTTGGTTCTATTATAGCACTTACCACTCTTGATTTAAATTGACTTTTTATGTCAGGCAATCACATTCATTGCCAGTAACTTGAAGAAAATGACTGTACCTTATTCATCACTGTATTTTCAGTTTCTGGCACACAAAAATATTTATATAAATGTTAGTTAAGTGATCTAAAAAATGCATTAATGAATATTCCTAATATTTATTGCATTTTGACATGCAAGATATTGGAAAGCCCCAATTGGATGAAAGTTTATTTCAAATGGCTTAGTAGATACATTATATTAGTTGATAAATTATTTTTGGACAGAGCACCAAAAGCCAAAAAAAAGGCCAATATTTATTGTTGAGTAAAGATTTCTTCACAAAGTTATCAAAATGTGTCAAAATAGTCAATGATAGAATAGACTTGTGTGGGGACCAATTTGTGAGATTGTAATTGCCAATAATAAAATGGCATGTGAATATCTAAGAATGTATTGTCTATTTAAGTAATAAGTTTATTTTGAGAAGAAAATAAAACCTTACTATATCTTAAAGATTGGAAATTATCTTTCCCAGATAGATATCAGATGTAAATATGCAAATTATTTGATAAAAGTAAATTCATGGTGAGGATCAGCATTTGCAATCAAGTATAATAATCTCAGGTAGCTGAGAAAAAGGAAATCTTACCCTAGGGCTTAACACAGAAATTTTGCAAGCTATTTGGAGTATTGATTTTTGAGAATTAAAAATTTCAGCTTAAATGAAACACTTTATTTAGATAAAAATCATTACTAGGCAAAATCCTTAGCAAAAGAAAGAAAAATCCTGGTGAGGCTTTACAAAGGATAGATGAGGAAGTTGCTACCTGACTCACTAAACAGTCTTCAGTCTTCATGGCTGTGAAAGTGGGATAACCAAACATTAAAGACTTCTGTCATGCTATAATATGAAAAACAAGCTTGAAGAATTCCTGTAAAAAGAAAAGATTTTGAGTGTGAGTATATTCATGTTTTTAGAGATAACTTCCTAGAAATATAGAAAAACTATTCATATCAAATAACATTTCCAAAAAGTCAGCAGACTAATCTAGACACTGGGCTACTCTACCATGGAACCAATTTCTTTAAAAAGTTAATGGAATAAAAGAGGAAAAATGGCAGCTGTAGATTCAACAGAATTTTAAACATTTTAACCATAGACAATGTAAATATTGTTTGGGACCTGACATTTGCAAAACAAAGGTAAAAATACGTTTATTTCTTTCTGTCAGTGTAGGCATTGAATATGAATTGGGTATTAGGTAATTCCCTAATACACTGTTAACTGTATTAATAATTGTAATTATGTAAAAAATATCCATAGATTTCAGAAATGAATATTAAACTATCTAGGACCAAAATAACATGAGGTCTGAGTTGATTTTAAGTTTTTTACAAAAAAATAAAAGCAGAGGGGTAAATGAAGCAAGCATAGCAAAATCATAATAAGTTTTTAATTTTAGGAATATGGAAATTAATTACGCTAAACTTTATGTAAGCAAATATTACTGAAAAACAACCAAGTTTAAAGACAACTTTTTCTTTAAATTACAATATACATGCATCAACTTTCAAAAATGTAGACCACCCTATATGCATAATGTGACCACCATAGTTTGGTATAAATTCATGTATATCAAAGTTTATATAACTCCCACGGTCTCAGCCAGTGTCATTTACCTAATGTGTAGGTAGTATAGTAGAGGATAATAAATATAGAAATAACTCAGCCTCTGGTTCCTGATTAATCTTAAGACTGATGAATGTTAACAACAAACAAACAAAAAACAAATATAGAAACAAGGAAAACATTATTGTGTTGACCCGTTTTTTGAACACTATCATGGCAAAGTTTTGTTTTCTCTTAAAATATTTTGTTACAATAATTGACAGTTCATAAATGTGTAACAGTATTGTAACATTCTTCATATTAGGAGACTTATATCAAAGAAAATGAATAGAGGTGAATCTCAGTAATCTTGTCTTTACCTTTATTTCACATTACAGCAATTGTTGAAAAAGATAAAGCCTTAATTTATGCATATTCTACATGATTTGTATCCTCCCTCTCCTAGGTAATGTACTTAATGGCATCATTATGGTCATTGCACAAGTTCAGAGAGGGGAGACAATGTAGTCTGTTCGTTGGAGCTATTTTTTTTTAAACAAAAGATGCTATAATGAGTCAAATAAAAGACATACTAATTAAACTACACAGGAGTTGTTTCTTATTTTGTATTTTTGTTTTGTTTTCTTGGAGAGCCAATATATCTCCCTATCCAGAGGGGGCAACTCTCATAACAAAAGTAGAACTGCACCATTTCTCTCAAGAGTACATTTGTGGTATATCTTTTTGTCAGCCTCCGTGCAACACATTCATATAACAAAATTGCACTTGTACCCCCCTAAATTTGTGCAAATCATAAAAAAGTTAAAATAATACAACTGCCAAATAAAATTAGTTTATACTGTTGGAAATACTCTAATCCTATTTCATGGCTAGTGAGGAGTCCTTTTAAAAATAACAATTTTAGCAGTCATATGGTTTAGTTATATTATCATTATGGATTTAGAAAGGGTGGTCCAAATTGTCATGTTACTCACTGCCTGAAAAGAACATACGTGAATAAGTAACACTTTAGTGTACTCTGTTTTAAAAGAAATCTATTGTGTCCACTCTTTCTTCAGAGAACTGACTACATGACAGTTTATATTTATAAACACTGCAAAAATATTATAACAAAACTCTTAGAAAATAATAAAGTAACTAAAAAATGTTGAAGGATGTAAATGTAGATGCAGAGAAGTCATAGATATATTCACACAAAAACCAACTGTTCTTTTTCTACTTTGTACCTAATATAAAAATCTGGGTATGTGAGACATGCATTACAAATGATTAATTCTGCTTTTCCACATGTAAACAAAGCTATTTGAACATGGATAATTATATTAGGATTAAATTGTGTAGGTTTTCCCTATGAAAACAGCTATGTTGTCCAACTAGTGAACCAAAACAACAAGCAATCTTCATATCTTTATGAGTGTCATTTAAGCTATCCAATAAATTATTAAGATTTGATAAAGCAAAATAGGAACACCTGCCACTCTGTCGATAGAACAGATGGGCAACAGTAAATTTTCAAATAGTCGTTTCCTAAATTGACAAAAAGAGTCAATTTGACACTTGGCACACAAAACCATATGTCACTTGTGTAAAAGATCGACACACCCCTTGTGGGGGTGAAAACATACATTCGTTTACTTGTAAGAAAGATAAAATAAGTAACTTGGGTTTTTTGTTTGTTTGTTTTGCTTTGTTTTTTAATCATTCACTTGCATGTTTATTGTCTGTCTCCGCCTTCAGAGTATAATATCCAAGGAGACACTGCTCTTGCCTGTCTTGTTCATCATGTCTCCAGTACTCAGTGCGGTGCTTGGCAGTGACTGAGTATTCGTCCATTAATCTATTCACTCACTCATTCATTCATTCATACTACCAAATTATTGAACATAGCATTGGTGTCCCGTGGTTGACACCACAGATTACCATAATCTGAGCATCTTAAAACTAATTTATTTTCTCACAATTCCGGAAGTCAGAAGTCAGTCTGAAATCAAGATGTCAACAGGGCCACACTCTGCTCCCTCTTAAGGCTCTAAAAGAAAATTCTTTATCTCTCTGTCTAGTGTGCACAGGCTCTCTCCCTCCCTGCCCCCACATTTTTTGGTTTTATTTGGGGCTTAAACTTTTTTTCCATTTTTATTTTAGATTCAGGGGGCACACATGCATGCTCATTACATGGACATATTGTGTGGTGAATGTGCATTTTAAAGACTTGTCAGTTGTTTAATGTTTCAATTAATATAAATTCTGAAAAATAATATATTAAACAAACTAGATAGTGAGCATGTTGGTGCTTATTACATTATTCTTTATATCATTTTCATGTTTAAAACCTTATGAAATAAAACATACACTGCTTCTAATAATATTTGGTCCTTGTTTATTACAAATGTATAATATTAGATATTTCCACAGTGCTGCAGTTATGCAGAATTCAAGATAATATTTTCACATACTATATGAAAAATAAAAGAATTCAATTTTAAATGTAACTTAATTTTGCTTTGAAAAATAAGAGGTCTTGTAGTGAGGTTAAGAGTTAGATAAATAGGGGCAACCCCTTCGGGCCCCTCCCACTGTGGGAGGTTTTCTGTCCTCAATAATTCCTGCTTTCTCACCAAAAAAAGAGTTAGATAAATAAATTTAAAATAGGTTTATTTTTTCTTATTAATGAAAAAGTATATTACTATTTTTACTTACCAGTTATTAATTGAATAAAATAATATAGACTTCTTTTATATCATACTCAATATTTAACAATATATAAATGGTAAAATCTAAAAGCAAATTTTTAATTCAGCATACCTAGAATATAAATATATTCCTAAAACAAGTTATAAAAAATATTTCCAATAATTTTATTGTGGATATGTTAAATAAAATATTTTTCACCAAAACTATACTTAGTTAATAACAGTGGTAGATAAATGGAGTCATTTCATAAAGTGGAAACTGAATAAGTTGAATTCTAACTAATCATCTAAGTATACCTCAATCTGCTCATACAATTCAAGGACTGTGTCTGAAGGACACGAATATGAAAATGCTTTAGTCGTCTTGAGTTTGCCAAAATCTCGCTGATACATACTTTTTTTGTGAAGTTAAGTTACTGCATAGTTTTTTAGTATTAGTTTTCTTATCAGTAAAATAAACATAATATTTTAATGTAAACATTACAGATATTAAATAGAAAAAAGTATTTAAAAATCTCAAGAATAATGCCTTGAATATACATTTATTTCTCCCTGTGGTCTCTTAATCCCAACCTCCTGATCTTCCTCAGCAACATATATACTTCTACACGCATACAATCACACACTCGACATACATGCTGATGTACACACTCACAAAACCCACATTTGGCTTTTCCCCACATGGATATTGTTCCATGTATAGGGCTTAAGTGTTGTCATTTCTGACCTGCTGTCTTAGAATTTTTAGGTCTTTTGCTGAAACACAGGTATCTTTGGAGTGGAAATGGCCATGTATCTTTTCTTATGTATACTAAATGACTTGTGTTTTCTTAATTTTGTGTTCACCTAAGCCCTTTGCATAAAAATGACTTCCATTAAATCACATAATTCCATTCTAAAAAATCTATTATGATGAAATATATTTATAGATTGACTAATAAACCATTTTTCTACCCCTGAAACACAATTCAAATGATTATGATATATTATTTAATATGTTGCCGAATTATTTCTACTGTTTTTATTTTTTAAATTATTCTTACATTTCTTAACTCA